>JAYESA010000005.1:194409802-194714802 GCA_036927795.1 Iris macrosiphon
GGTATTTCTGGATTCATTTACTTGCGACACGTATATTTCATGTTTCTTGCCTCTATTCTGGAATCACTACTGGCATCACCTACAGGCATCACTACAGGCATCACTCATGTTTCAGGCTGGACTCATCTTGATTTACGTGTCGGGTCTTGGATCCACTTGTATTAGTCGGGGCGGAGAAATACTCGAGTAGACATGTAAACATTCCCATCTGGAATTATCAGGAATCACTCCCTCTGGTCTAATCTGGAATGATAGCAGCCGCGCACCCAGTGCGCGGTGAGCCGTACTTACCCCTAGCCGTTTACATGTCGAAACAAGTATTTCAAAGACACCGAGTTCATTCTTTATAGTCTGGACTCACTTGCATTCTTGTTGGTCTCACTTACATGTTTTTGGACTTGACTCACTACATGTATTTCATGCTGGACTCACTACACGTTCATGTGCACGGACTTGATCTTAGCTTAGATTTCCTGTATCTTGCAGTTATTACTATCTTGCTCTGATATCCATGCATCTTTACCTTTATGCACCAGTGATTTATATATTTCTTGTTTCATACTTGCTTCATTCTTCTTGCTACTTGCTATAATTATTTTATAGTTTTTATCATTTAAATGGAACTGCTGTTAGAGATGTACTTGCTCTAGTCCTGACTGGACATATTTTTCAGAGTATCCGGAGGAGTGGTGTCCGACGTTTTATGGACCTGAGCTTATCGATGGTGCAGACAGGGACCCTCTAGTTTAGGGGTGATTTCCGGGTTGGTAGCCGGGATCACTAGGACCTTGTTATTATTTTTATTAGCTTTTAGCACCGGATTTGTCTCCGGTTTTGGATTGAGACCTTGTATTGTATATTATTTTGGATGATGTATTATTATTATTATTGATGTTGTGGTTGTTGTAGTAGTTGTTGTTGGTTAGACTTTGGAGTTGTTAGTCTTCTTGTTATCTTATCGTGCTTAGATTCGTGATTGAGTACTTGATTATCATTATGATATTGCTCCTCCGTTTGGAGTTGAGATCTTGACAGGTTTATATATTGATTGCGTGGTTGCCCTCATTTTGGAGAGGTCATGGCAGATTTTTTTGTGAGTTATCTAGATAGTTGACCTAGACAGCATTCTACCGCCGATGCTGCGGCGTAGGCTGGACGTACCCACGACTCATGCCCGATTTTTTGGGTGCGGATCGTGACACATTTTTGGTGGCGGCCCCATACAGGTCTCAATTCGTAATTAGTGCGATGTCGTGGTGGTACGACAACTTAGTTGTACTACTGCGAGCCTGCCCTAGGATATAGGATCTTGGATCTAGGATGAGGGTGTACTCAATCACGACTAGGAACAATTCCAATCTAATTATTCTGAAATTGCTTCTTTTGAAATATTACCGTCCTTCTTTGATGATATCGTATCTTGCACCGTATTGACTTCTTTTGATCTGTGTTCAGGATGCCTCCAAAGACACGATTCCATCGTACCGTTCCAGCAGTTGCCACGGAGAGGTCTGCTACCTCTCGTCCGGCTCGTATTTAGGCAGCTGCTACCGCTCCACTCACCACTCCTGTGGTTGAGGGAGCATCTGCTTCTCTCGGGGATCCTCCTTCACCTGTCGATCCGAGGACTACCCCAGTCGTTCCGGTGGTTCCTCCACCACTTCCTGCTCCAGTAGATGCCGCGCAGTTGTTTGCGTTCTTCAGGGAGATGATGGACGTGCAGCACCGTCAGGTGGATGTGATGAGACTGGGCATTGAGAACCCCCACCAGGTGGCCATGACAGCAGTGGATAGGGTGGCACAGATCCAGCCACAGACAGATCAGATACAGCATCCGAAGCCAGGCAACATTATTGACTTCCAGAGGATGCGGTCCAAGGAGTTTCGGGGTACAGAAGGGATCCTGTACGCGGATGACTGGATAGAGCAGATCGAGGGAATCTTCAGGCTGGCGCAGATTCCAGACAGCATACAGATAGAGGCAGCGGGCAGTCAGATGTTCGACCTCGCCTTGACATGGTATCGCACAGATACGAGGATCGCGGCGCCAGGGCTTACTTGGGAGGCTTTCAAGAGGCTTTTTAAGGAGAAGTTTTTTCCAGATGTGGCGCTCAGTGCTTTGGAGAGCCAGTTTGAGGCACTCTTCCAGGGGAGCATGACGGTGGACGAGTACGCAGCGGAGTTCTGTCATCTGGGCAGATTTGTAGATGGCTTGAGTGAGGCAGCCAAGGCGAGGAAGTTTCGCAAGGGCTTGGTCATGGCAGTCAAGTCTTTGACCAGGAGCGACCGCGAGGCGACTTTCGAGCAGATAGTAGGAGATGCTCAGAGAGTAGAGGATGACTTGGGGCTCAAGTCCAAGAGAGGCAGGGATGATTCAGGCAGTGCGAGTGGCAGTGCGGGACCAGCTAAGCGTCCCTATGTGCAGAAGGCAGCGCAACAGGGCCAGGATCAGAGGGTTCCCACTTGTGCCTACTGCAGGAAGGCAGGACACACTTGGGATGTTTGTAGGAGGAGGCTGAAGGTGTATTTGTTCTGTGGATCCGCTGATCACCAGATGCGAGATTGTTCCACTGCACCTCCATTGGGTAGAGCACAGGATCAGAGAGTTGGAGCTAGGCCACCTGTGGCACAACATCATGCCCCACACCAGCAGAGGGATACACCCCAGCAGGGCAGGGCTTATGCGTTGACGGTCGAGGAGGCCGATGCTATGGGTGTCGGGTTAGCAGGTCTGTCTCTTGTTCTTCTTCCTCTCCTTTTCCATTCCTTGTGGTGTGCTTCATTAGTACCTGTTAGATTTTCTTTGTGCTGTGGTAGATAGTGTAGTGACCCTGATTGAGACTGTGATAACACGACCAGTAGGATCCTGATTTTGCATGTTGTATAGGTAGAATTTTTTGACTGTGATTGTTGGAGGTTTGACCTAAAGGGAGTGTGATTGACCTTAAATTTCGAGGACAAAATTTTCTAAGGAGGATAGGCTTGTCACCACCCCATTTCCAGAGCCGGGTATTTTTTTTATTTTAATTTAGTTAATTGTGTATTAATTATAATTAATTATATTTATATTTAATTAATGATTGTATTATTTTTATTTGATTGTTTTAGGATTTTGGCTAGCCTGGACCCATGTCAGACCCTATTGGACCCATGTCCGACCCAGCCCACACCCCTGTGAGACTTATTTTTGGGTTTAGAATATTTATTATATTTTTAGTGGGTTAGTTGGAGAGATTTGGAGTTAGTTTGAGTACTTTTGGAACCCCGAAACCCAAAACCCAAGTTAGGAGGGCATTTTGGGAATTTTTGACTTTGGAAACCCTTCTTTATGGTGTGGCCGACCCCTCCATTCCCAGACCCGCTGCATACACATCAGCCCCTTTCTTCTCCATTCTTCTTCTTCTTCACTTCTTCTTCTTCTCCACTCATTTTTCTTCTTCCTTTCTCCTTCCTACTTCAAGTAAGCACCCATTTCTCTTCTTTCTTCTTCTATTCTCCATGAATGATTAACCCTAACCCTACATTCTTCTCCAACCTAGGTGGGTAGAACCTAGATTTGGTGTTGGAGCTAGATTTGGGAGCTTGGAAGCTTGGTTTGGTGGATTTGGAGTATTTTGGAGATTTTGGCTTGGGATTCCAACTCCCAAGAGGTAAATCCTAATTTTCCCCTTGTAATTACTTTTATATAGTGTAATTAATAGTTTAGAACCTTCCTAGACCCTTAGGCTACCCGTGGGAGGAAGTTGGAACTAGTTTGGTTGGATTTGGAGACTTTAACACTAGGTTTTGTGTCAATTTCGGGTGGAATCCGAATTTGGCCCAATTTTGGGTGATGCCCTAGGTTAGACGGACCTAGGTAGACGTTGTCGGGTGTCTTGAGGGTGAGTGCGTGTCTCCGTTCGGACACGCGAAGCCGTGTAGCAGAGAAACGGGCGTTTCGGACGAAATTGGAGTTTTTCGTCGTCGCCGATTCTAAGTGCGTGTGCGTTTCCGCTACGGGCCTAGAATCGACGCGGGAGCACTTTTTCTAGGATTTAGGCATCGTTTAGAACGCGTGGGTAAATTTTGGGCCGATTCCGAATTCGTTTGGTGTGCGTTTCAGGAAGTTTTCCGAGCCGCGCACCACGTATTCGTCGAAATGACCGAACGGCCATTTCGACTTGGTTTCCTTGTTTCGGGCTTGTGCGCGCATTGGGTTAGTATCGGAGAGTGTGTGCTGGAGTTTTTGAGTTATATTTTATATATTTTAGGGTGTTGGTGAGTTTCGGGGTCGTTGGGCGTGAGTGGGGCGTGTTGTTGTGTGTTGTGGTTGAGTGGTGTTGTGTCTCTCTATATATATTTATAAGTATCTATATATATATATATATATATATATATATATATATTTATATATATATGTATGTGTGTTTATGTATATATATTTATATATATATGTGTGTATTTATATCTATGTGCTTGTGTATGTATATGCCTATGTGTATATATATATATGTAGATGTGTAAGAGTGTGTGCGAGTGTGTTGATATGTATATATATATATATATATATATATATATATATATATATATATATATATATATATATATATGTGTGTGTGTGTGTGTGTGTGTGTGTGTGTGTTTATAGATATATATATATATATATGATTATGAGTTTGTGTGTATATATGTATATATATTTATATATATATGTATGAGTGTTTGTGTGTGTGGTTGTGAGAGTGTGTGTTAGTGTGTGTGAGAGTGTGTGTGTGAGGGTGTGTGAGAGTGAGAGTGTGTGAGTGAGTGTATATATATATATGCTTGAGTGTGTGTGTGTATTTATATGTTAGAGTGTGTGTGTTAGAATATTTATATGTTAGATTGTATATATATATATATATATATATATATATATATATATGTGTGTGTGTGTGTGTGTGTGTGTGTGTGTGTGTATGATTGTATATATATATATATATATATATATATATATATATATATATATATATATATATATATGTATGTATCTATGTGTGTGTCTGTGTGTGGGCGTGTGGCAGAGCAGCGCGTGCCGCAGCGAGTGCGCTGCTGTGTAGTGCGCACAGCAGCAGAACAGCATGCAGCAGCGCCGCGGCAGCGCCGCGGCAGCGCCGCGGCAGCATTTCACTCGAGCATTGCAGCAGTTCGCTCGAGCGCTGCAGCAGAACAGCAGGCAGCAGCGCCGCGGCAGACTTTCGCTCGAGCGGTGCAGCAGTATATATATATGTATATTTATGTATAGGTAAGGTAAGGTATTGGGTATATATATATAGGTATATGCCTATATTTATTAGATATATATATTTTAGCCTAGATTATAGCTAGACATATATGTTTATGCATAGTTAGTTAGCTAGAGGGGTAGTAGGGTTGAGTTTAGAGCGGTATCTCAATACCTTGAGATACCGAGGTATCTCAATACCTTGAGATAACCAAGGTATTGGGTTTCGAGCGGGGTATTTGAGCAATAGCCTAGGAATAGTATTGGAGTGATTTTTATATGCTTATGTGTATATATTTACGCGTGCTAGCATAGGTTTTAGCGGATTTAGGCGGGGTGCGTAGCCTAGGTTGAGGTATCGGATACCGAGGGTATCCCGGTATCTCAAGGAGGCGAGTTTGTGAGTTTTCTAGCTTAATGAGCTCGGTTTGACCTAGAATTTCAGGAGCACCCTAGTTTGACCTAGACTTGACCGTAGTTGACTCGGTTGACCGCCAAAGTCAACTTTTGACCTAGTTTTAACGTAGAGTTGACTTTTTGGACCTAGAGTTGACTTTTTGACCCAGATTTCACCGGTTTGACCCGTTTGACCTAGAACGACCCTAGAAGCCTATTTTTAATTATTTTATATCTGTTTAACTCATTAGAACCCTGTTTAACCTTACTTTTTGCAATAGATCCTTGCGACACCAGTTCGGATCGCCAGTTGCTCAGGACGTCAGGCGAGTACATTCTCTGATAGTTTTTATTATCTGATGATTATTATGATTCAGCTTCTAGTATAGTATCATATGATTATTCTGGCACAACACGGGACACCGACTGGTATTTCTGGATTTATTTACTTGCGACACGTATATTTCATGTTTCTTGCCTCTATTCTGGAATCACTACTGGCATCACCTACAGGCATCACTACAGGCATCACTCATGTTTCAGGCTGGACTCATCTTGATTTACGTGTCGGGTCTTGGATCCACTTGTATTAGTCGGGGCGGAGAAATACTCGAGTAGACATGTAAATATTCCCATCTGGAATCATCAGGAATCACTCCATCTGGTCTAATCTGGAATGATAGCAGCCGCGCACCCAGTGCGCGGTGAGCCGTACTTACCCCTAGCCATTTATATATCGAAACAAGTATTTCAAAGACACCGAGTTCATTCTTTATAGTCTGGACTCACTTGCATTCTTGTTGGTCTCACTTACATATTTTTGGACTTGACTCACTACATGTATTTCATGCTGGACTCACTACACGTTCATGTGCACGGACTTGATCTTAGCTTAGATTTTCTGTATCTTGCAGTTATTACTATCTTGCTCTGATATCCATTCATCTTTACCTTTATGCACCAGTGATTTATATATTTCTTGTTTCATACTTGCTTTATTCTTCTTGCTACTTGCTATAACTGTTTTATAGTTTTTATCATTTAAATGGAACTGTTGTTAGAGATGTACTTGCTCCAGTCCTGACTGGACATATTTTTCAGAATATCCGGAGGAGTGGTGTTCGACGTTTTATGGACCTGAGCCTGTCGATGGTGCAGACAGGGACCCTCTAGTTTAGGGGTGATTTCCGGGTTGGTAGCCGGGATCACTAGGACCTTGTCATTGTTTTTATTAGCTTTTAGCACCGGATTTGTCTCCGGTTTTGGATTGAGACCTTGTATTGTATATTATTTTGGATGATGTATTATTATTATTATTATTGATGTTGTGGTTGTTGTAGTAGTTGTTGTTGGTTAGACTTTGGAGTTGTTAGTCTTCTTGTTATCTTATCGTGCTTAGATTCGTGATTGAGTACTTGATTATCATTATGATATTGCTCCTCCGTTTGGAGTTGAGATCTTGACAGGTTTATATATTGATTGCGTGGTTGCCCTCATTTTGGAGAGGTCATGGCAGATTTTTTTGTGAGTTATCTAGATAGTTGACCTAGACAGCGTTCTACCGCCGATGCTGCGGCGTAGGCTGGACGTACCCACGACTCATGCCCGATTTTTCGGGTACGGATCGTGACAGATACAAACCCTCGGGTAGTGGCAGTGTACCAGGAGCTAATGAGCCATTATCTAGCGTGCACCACCTTCTATAATGAGTCCTCTGATTTTGCTCATACCAACAAATGGGCGTCATATCTCTTCTTTCATCCGGCCAGAGATGCTAAGCCAGACAAAGTTGTGGATAGCAGGGATAAGCCTTTGAGCCTTCTGAGCATGCTTAATGCTTAAATAGTCGATGATCTTATTGAAGACGCTGGGGCTTCATATCAAGTTCTCGATGAGGGGATAGGGAGTTATCCTGCAGGCACTAAAGCCTACAGTTATATGAGGCATTGCCGCAGGCCTCTGTCAAGGGAAGCTCAACTGGCTGGCTTCCTCTCTGTATGGCTACGCCGATTGGTAGTACCAGGCATTGCATCTTCGGATCGCATTAAACGTAACACCTTATGGCCTGCAGTGCGTTTGGTGTTTGGGGCAAGACTGGGCCTGCTCCCTGCCATGATATGCCAGATACAAGCTGGCCTGAGGGCCATTACTGATGGGCTGCTTGCAGACGAAACATGGCGTAAAAGCTTTCCCAGGGTAGAGTTACCATTCCTGTATCTGATGGGATGGTTAATTCTTCATAACCCTAGGGTGATGTCTCCCAGCTCTTGTAAACCCCCTGAATTTTCAAAATTTTAAAAACTGGATTTTTCACAATTTTCTGGAATTTTCTGAGATTTTTCTGTAATTTAAAAACAGGGTTTTAATTTTTAAATGATTTTATTTGATATTAAACAATATTAAAATATTATGAAAATAATATTTTTGGATGTAAAATGAAAAACTGGACTTAGGACAATTTTTCTGGAATTTATCGGACCCCGGACCTATTTTTAAATGCCTAAACAGTATTTATTTAATTAATTATTTAATTATTAATTAATTACTGTTAATTATTTATTATTATAATTATTATTATTTTTTTTTAAAAAAATACCCGGCCCGCGGCCCGTTGGGCCGGCCCAGCCCAACAGACCCGAATCCGGCCCATTCCCTAGCGGGTCGGGTCGGATCCGCCGCCGCCCGACCCGATCCGCCAGCCTTCACCCCTGTCCCCAGTCCCCCACGACCCCGTGAAACCCGCCGCCGCCGCGAATTCCGGCGACCACATCGCCCCTCCGCGAGAGCCGGCCACGCCCTCCTCCACGTCGCCTCCCCCGCCTGATCCCTCGGCCACGACGCCCTGGCCAGCCTCCTTTAAATACCTCCGCCTCCCTCACTCCCTTTCCCCCCAAACCCTAACCCTAACCACCCTATTCCGGCCACCCCTTCACCGGAGCCCGCCCTCTGCACCGCACGACGCCGCCCCTGCGCCGACCTCCCAGACCCGCCGTCCAGAGCCCCTCCTCCACTCTTCCTCTTCCTCCTCCTCCCCAGGCGGAGCCGACCCCGAGCCCTACTCCTCCCCGCTGCTGTCTCCCCTCCGCCGGAGCCGCAGCCACCGCCCAGACCCTCGCCGACGGTCGACCAGCCTCCGGCGTGTCCTCCAGCAGCACCCAGGCCGGACACAGGCACATCCGGACGCGGACACGCGCAGGACACAGCCCAAACCTAGCTGGACACGCTGACACGTGTCCAAGACGCGATACGGACACAGAAAGCCCCGATTTCTCGGTCCCCTTCAGGTATTCGTATCTTGCACCTCGGATCTCCGTTTTCGATTCTGTAAATTCCTACGCGAAGCCTGTATGACCCTCTCGGTGTCCGGACAAACTGTTCGGGGCATCGCGGCCTGTGGCGATCGTACACCGCGATCCAAAAACAGGAAAAACCAGACCCTGTTTCACCCCGGAACTGAGTACGCTCCGCCAAACGGGACGACTTGGTCGCGCGCGGTCTTCACAGATACGTGCGCCTCGTCGATACGGACGTGTGGGATTTCGCGGAAGCTGATTCGGGTGTGCGTGCACACCGGAATCAACGCGTATCCGCGGATATCGTCCCGTATCTGCCCTTTCTGCAATTCACCTTAACTTCGTGCACACACGTCGGATCGAGACGAAACTTGCGCCATCGGACTCGTAGCGATACGCTGGTCCTGTGGGTCAAGTTTGGTTCGATTCTGAGAACGTTGACGAAATCGCGTGTCGTGGGCCCCACAGGCCCCGCTCGACGGGCGATTTCGTGATCGGCTCATCGGAATTCAAATCTGAAAGTTCCGTTGGGTTCGTATCAGCGTTCCTGACCTGTTGACACTAAGTTTGGTGAATTTGGAGACCGTTGACCCTGACGCGTTTTTCGGAGCAAAGCGGGCCCACCGGTGGACCCCGTTTTGGCCCGAAACTGCCGTTTTTGTCCTGGTCTCCAAATTGGACTCAAGGACAGGCGTTTCTAGCTGATTGATATTTTCTGGATCTGATGGTGATGTTTATTTCAGCAACCGGAGTACCGCCTGCAATTCCCGCCGAAGTCAGAGCCGTAAACACAGCCGGAACCACAGGCAAGTGTACCTTGCCAAACCCTGCAGTTTGTTAATTATTTTTCTGGACTTAATTATGCAATAGTGGACAAGTAAAGCTTGCCAAATCTCAGTAATTCTTGACATAGTATTTTAATGGATTTCTTGTGGAATTAAATATAAACATGTTTTATACTGCTTAACCTAGGAAACGGGTGACGTGCTTAGTGTCCGATCATAGTCGGGTGCCAACTCCGTACGCGGGGTTGTGTAACGTCACATAGACATGGATATCGAGACCCGATAATTCTCGTACTTGTCCTATCAAGTACACCAGAACCCAGGACACTTGACACTATTTCATGAGACAGAGTCTTCCTGAGACATTCAAGGTGATTCTGTATAGGATGCATGTTATATGACATAGACTTTACGTTCTTGGACATTTGATTCATAGCTATTAGACTTACTGCATTAGTTATGATTATGCGTGTCATGGACATGAGACGTGTGATTACATTGGGTGGGGAGAGACACACAGACTACAGGCTGATATATATATATATATATATATAACATAGAATATATCATAGTGTAATTCATAGTTATTGCCGCTACCGGCTCCCCGACACAGAGCTTGTAGTGGCTTCAGCCTGAATTCTAGTGCTGCTCTCATATTGCATATCACATAGTTGGTTACTTAGTTTACCCTGCTGATTATCTTATTGCTGCACTGATATTCGTTTGGCTTGAGTTTTCTGTACCTTGCTATGTCCCCTGAGGACCTGGATCCGGATTTTGTCCCCAGGTACAGTTGAAGAGAATTACCCAGAGGTGTACGGTACCGGAGCACTCCTTGGAGCAGAACAAGGAACAGAGGACGAAGTAGTGGCCGAAGACTTCTCTTGAGCACCGGCTTCAACTACTCAGTATTTACATTTTCCAGCATTTTATTTCCTGTCTTTTCCTTAAATGTAACAAACTAAGTTCTCGGAATTGTTTCCCCGAGATAACCTTATTTGCTATAGCTAATTTAATTCCATTGCATTTATTTCCTGGCAATTAATCTGTGTTATCTGTGGATGAGATTAGAAATACCTGAGACTGTAACACTTTACTGCTAGACTACAGCTTAAGCATGCCCTGATGGATCCATTAAATTGGGTTATCCATCAGTGCGTGCTGCTGGCCATTGCCACGCATCTCCAGTCCCTCGTCATTTTGGGACTGGGGCGTGACAGCTCTGCCAGTAGTTCAAGAAATATTTTTTTGTTGAATTACAAGAATTCCTCTTGGAATGTGACCACCGTCGTAGACTGTCGGCGAGCATTAAATTTTGCTCATAATTGGAAGCTTTTATGTACCGTCCCCACTGTACATATCGATCAACAGGAGACGAGACTTCAGGATTCAGGTGAAGGGAAGACCGTTCTTTCTCCTGAAGCTTTTTATTGGTTGGTCTGCATTAGACCTTCCCATTTGTTGTACAGAAGTGAAGACCATTGCTTCTTGGAGCCCGATCTGCCTAGTCGGTTAGCCATGCAGTTTGGGTATGACCAATTGCATGTGGGAAATGCCATCACCAGCTTCAAGTCCAGAGGTAGGCTTATTGATGGAGCGAGAGGATGGCGGTACTTCATAATGGGTTATACTGGAGCAACCTTTACTGTGCCTACGACTTCTCTCTCCATGGAGTTGCGCATCATCCATTCGTACGCCCAATTTTATGTGGCCCTCAATACCTTCCATCGTGATTTTGATATGCGTGGAAGTTTTAGGATGCCCTCTCATAAGTCCGCTGGAAGAGAGGAAGTCCCATCAGTTTCCTCTGACGAAGGTGAAGACTCTGTCGATCTAGATGAGTTTTTGTTGACAGTACCGAGAGGCGTAATACCTCCGCCTGCAGAGCCTCTTGTTATCCCCAGTAAGCGAAGGGATCCTATTCTGAAAGAGGCTTCCCCTCGCAAGAAAAAGAAGACTGTTAGTGGTCCTGTCAGGGCTTCCAGCCATGAGACTCCTATGAGTGAACCTGCTGTTTCTCCTGTTGGGGATAATTTTTTGACTAGAGGTCCTTCGCCTATTAGAGAGGGAACCTCCACAGTTCCGGCTGGGAGTGCCGGAGATTCTTTGCTCGAGACTGCTGTCGCTGATACCGCTTCAAGTAGTGCTATGAGATCGCCTTCGAGGCCGAGCAAAATAAGAATATCTTTATCCAGACCAATAATGGGTCCAGCCCCTTCTTCATCTGTTAGTATCTCCAGCGAGATTCCACCTGATGAACCTCGATTGGATCTGGGTGAAGACTCGGATGACTACCCTCAGACGTCGTTTGGTGCACCCCCTTCTCCAGGTATGACAACTCGCTTAGCATCATTAAGAAATAATTTAGCTATACTGACTGCAGACGTGACATATATACCATCGGCCATGGGTAAATGTCGTCTTTACGCCTTTTTTTAGAAAAATTAACATCAGGTTGATATTAACTTTCTCTTGTCTTCTTTCCAGGGGAAGACATTTACGGGGAGGGCAGCGTCGACGCAACCTTTGGCTTTGTTACAGCTCCTGCCGATGAAACGGCGGTACTCGACTTTGAAGAGGCAACATTTTCGGGTGCTGGCTTGCCCAATACAGTCCCGATATCTTCAGAGGAGGATGAGCCTGTCATCACGACTATACCTCCTTTGAGTACGTCAGCCACTTCGACCGTTGTTGGTGCCTCTACTTTTGTCGCGTCATCTGCTGAAGCGACAACTGTGACGACACCCTCTACAGTCGTTCCTGGAAGGAGATTCACCGATATTGCAGTCACTCCCAGCGTCCATTCGGATCTCGCCATGATAGTTGAGCAGTATACTAGTATTTTCTACACCACTTTGAAGATGTTGATATCAATGGTGCTAGAGAAGAATCTAGGCTTCGAGGCTCTGAGGATGTCCTCCCAGGTTACGATAGCGCCAATCAGAAATTTTAACGACGCTGGGAGAGCTGATGCGCTGGAGCAAATAGTTAATGGTTTAGAACAACCCATTAATAATTATTTGCAACTATCCCAAGGCAGCATTGATGACCTAATTCAGGATGAGTATGTCACGCCCCAGTCCCAAAAATACGTAGGACTAGGACACGTAAGCATGCCAGCCGCATGGATATGGCAACTCCAATATATGGAAACCAAATCCATACGTACGATGTATTATGAATATCAAATCCACAAGTGGTATAAAATGTATCACAAGTCACAGGGTATGATCTAAATCTCATCCACCAAAATCAAATATAATTAAACAACCAATATATATGAAACTAGCTCTCAATAAGAAGTATCTAAGGATGATAGTTTGATGGAAACAAATCCACTACCAACTCGAATATAAGAGCAAATACAATATGAGTACAACACAATCAAACACAATATGAGAATACCAGCTAACAATCACGGCTCGAAGAGAAGACATCCTCGAAGCATATAGAACCATCCAAATCTGTGCTCCTGCAAATACTCAAGAACATATACACCTGGCAGGGAACCAGGTCCTCAGAGGGACATAACAAGATACTTAAGCACATGCCAATAAAGTACTGAAATAAATATCCAATGGGTCGCCTAACCATCTATGTGAATGCAGTTAGAGAACAACTTTTTAACAAGTGAGCTATCTGGCTGAGAACTGGGGTTGGCATGACTCTCTCGGAGAACCAGGGGCCTCAAAGGCATGTCGTCTTTTGAACGGCAGAGGCCCGCCAAGTAGTAAAGGGGTCATCACCGCCCGTATCTCCAGCGGAGCTTCCGGGTTACAGAAGGAAAAGTGTAAAGGAGCTCAAATGCGGTACTTGTTGTTCTCCCCACCCCATGCTCTAAGCATGTCACATCCATGACACGATTTGGTTCATAGCCTATTCTTAGTACCCTAGCCCAATCCTGCAACCAAACAAGGACAAGGATGGGACCACCGTACTACAATAGGCTATGTCCCTAGACCTCTAATAACTGCTAAGTCTACTAGCATGCAAAGTTTCTAACAGCAGTTATTCCTAACGCACGGCCCACACGTACCAATGATCAGTTAATACGTACGTCCGTGATCTATATGAGACTCACAACTCGTGTAAAAATGTGTCACAGTCAAAAGAACCTAATGATGCTGTATGATAATGGGGTAGTCTCATAAACAAAGTCAATGCAATACATAGATAAAAATATATCGCGACGACACCGTCACGCGCATTTTATATAACAGTTAAATTATATGAACTAAAGACAAAATAAAGATGCATGCAACATATGGAATATAAATAACAGTACAATGGCAAGGTATACTTGCCTGGCAAGAAAGCTGCGATGTACCAATAACCTGCTCCAGAAGTCGCGCAGAACAAATCCAATATCCTGTTCTTTTCGCTGCTCAATAGTTGCTGCATCCTCAATTAGTGGCTTGGCCATCATGTAGTATATTGGAGGTTCTGTTTTAGTCCTTAGGAAATTGCTCAGGTTCTTATGATGCTCAGACCAAAGAATAAACAGCAGCTCCAGCTTCTTTTGCTCTGCCTTAGCAGCAACACGAGCTCGGAGGGTCAAATCACGCCTACGTTTCTCTGAAATTTTTTCACGCTCTTGTTGTCGTAATCTTTCACTTTCTTCCCGTGCCTTTTCTTCAGCCCTTTGCAATGAATCAAATCTACGCATGTATGCCTCAGTTGTTGACAGTTGCTTGTCTTCTTCTCGGAATTTCTCTAGTGTCCCTAGAAGCTGCCCCAGCATTCTCCTGTTCCGCTTAACCATGCTAGGATCCTCGTTTTTTGGCAAAACCCTAGGAACTGGCTCCGCGGGCAGAGCATCAAAGTCTATCTTTCTCATTCTAGGATTCGTGTCCCTTCTATAAGCACCATTGCTTTGTGGGTCCACTGGCCTCGGTTTATCAAACTCTAAAGCAGACACATCCCCAGTTCAGCACTGGAACCTTGTTCCTTCTTATCGTTTGATCCACCGGCATCTTCTTTAATTTCTCCTTCCCAACCTTAACCAAATGGAAGAGAGTCGCCGCTTCGGTGCCGGCTGACCGTCGGACTCCAGTGAGGAGGACTGGCCAGGGTCGGGTTGCTCCGGCGATGGAAAGTCGGAGGAGGAAGACAATGAATAGGAGTTGGGGAAGGGTCGGCTATGTAGGTTTAGAAAATAGGAAAAGAAAGGGAAAAATAAAGAAGATATTTATATATGCACATGTAAGGGGGTTGACCTAGGAATAGTTTGACTGGTCAACCCCTCTTGGGTTGGGCCTTGGGCTTACATGGGGGTGTTGGGAGACCACAATTACATTGTTTAAAATGCAAGGATGGGGTTTAGATGAGGGGCGATGTTGCGCATTGCACATCCCAAAAAATTATGAAAAAATCCATGTGAAGGGGAAAACTGGATTTCTTCATGAATTATCCAATGGTTGGGACACCTTAATGCGTTTTTGCATAAAAGCCTCCCAACAATTAGAAAATTGCACAAAGGCGGAAATTGGATTTAATTAATTAAATTGAAACGTGCACGATGTTCTAGAATTAATTAGGAGTACATGGGATTAAATTAGACGGGGCACAAGTTTCAGGGGCGTAGAGGATTCAGTGTAGAATATTAATAAAATTCGATTTGCACAAAATGGTCAAGATTGTGTCCCCAATTTCGATTGGAACGCACAAGGGTACAAAATTGGAAATTATTTCGAATTAAGAAATAACGTCCGCGACGTTTATTGTGCGGCTAACATGTAACACCAGAGAGCAATATTATAAGTTGCACAAGGGTCAGAATAGTAGGCGGACATGTCTAGGATGAGGTTGCGAAGTTCGTGGGAAGGCAATGGCTAGTGTAGCGTTCCAGTTAATGAAGCAACGGTAGGGTGCGCTACGCGATAAAATAATGTACAGTTAAATCAAATGCCGTGTTCTAAATTCTAATTGGTTCAAACTAGCCCTAATTCTACTATATAAGCCAAGTAAACCTAATTTTGGGTTAGGGGTTTACAGAGTATGCCTCCATGACTGCGGAACTTGTCGGGGAGATGGAAACTCTGAGCAAGTCCATCGAGGCACAGCAGAAAGAGATGAATGAAGAGCATGCCGTATTTGAGTATGTCATTCCCCAGCTGGCTAAGTGTGAGTCCAAATATGCGGAAGAGACAGCGAGGGTCCGCAAATTGAAAGATGAACTCGCTCAGGCAGAGGAGAGGGTTCTCGCTTCATCGGCAGCTAGAGATGTGTTGAAGGACCGAATGGAAGCGGCTCAGCAGAACCTGGCACGTGTGGGTGTCATCCACGCAGGTTTTGTACATGCTCGGTCTGAATTGTCTGCCTTGAACAATGAGGAGGCAAGGTTGGAGCGGGCTCGCGCTAACGTCTTGAACTCCAGGAATGAGAGAATGGCCTCTCTGGCGCAGCATATCCGTGATTTGACTGCTCCTCCCCAATAATGTACTTTTTTATTTCTCCTGTAATTTATCGGAGATAATAAAGACACATTTTCTGACTTTGTGGACCCATCATTTTAGAATATGATAGGCTAGGGTGAAAGTGATATCAGAGGTATCATTAACATAACATTCTTTCGTTAAGGTTTTGCTGAATGTGAATCTATTCAGAGTTAACATGAACCTGAAAGAATATAATCCAACTAATTTTGTATACTAAACACTATCAGAGGTAATATGAACATGATAGGCTTACAAATTAGTTAAGGATATCTATTCGGAGGTCACATGAACCTGATAGAATATGATCCAGCTAACCTTTGTGCATGGTATCGTCAGAATAAGATCTTCGTCATACTCCGTTTAAACGAAGGAGATCAAGTATAGTACTTCTTCGGGGATTTGCAGTTGATAGTAGCCAATGCCAAATTTCTATTAAGCTTGGCTAATCTGTAAGTGCCATTTGCAATCATATAAGGGCCCTCCCATTTCTTTATGATTGTTTGCGCAAATTTTAGACATCGTACCAGAGGTAATATGGACGTAGTATGATACCGTATTTGTTGAGGTCATCCCACTGGAGAATTTTTGGTGGACCTATTACTTCTTGCGCACATTAGTGCAAGTAATAGGTTTAGGACAAGCCCTGCCAGAGGTAATATGGACGTGGCAATTTTTGTGGACCTAACACCACTGGCGTACTTAGAGTTAAGTACGGGTGTTAAGTTAATATGACAACCGATATCAGAGGTAATATGGACATGATAATCGATAGCCAAAACTCAGAGGGTTTGTTCAGAGGTAATATGAACATGACAAACTTTTGAGTTGTGACTCCACTGGGGATGGAGGTATACATCTGCTCAGAGGTAATATAGACATGGCAGTTTTTGTAGACTTAACACCACTGGTGTACTTAGAGTTAAGTACGGATGTTAAGTTGAGATGACAACCGATATCAGAGGTAATATGGACATAATAATCGATAGCCAAATCAGGAAGGTTTGCTCAGAGGTAATATGGACATGACAAACTCAGCTGGGAAAATAAAGAAATGTTTGGACAATAGTTCAGAAATCAATTTGCAGTGATTGTCCCCTCGTTTACAGATGCAAGGTGATGACTTTAGCATCGATCAACTCTTGGATTCTCCTTTTCAGTACATAGCATGCCCTCGTGGGGTGATGAATGTACCGATGAAAGAGACAATAATCTGGGTTATCGACTTTGCCAGCCCTCTCAGGATATCTGATGTGGGGTAGCTGAAGTTTGTGTTCCTTCATCAATATATTGAAGATCTCAATGATGTCATCTTCATTGAAGGAGAAAGTCCCTCTTGGCCTTCGGGCTCCCGATGCCTGAGTTTTACGGTCTTCCGGGAAGATCGTCATCGTTGCATCTTCGGATTCCGAGGGAATTCTACCCCCAGCTTTGGATGCTGCCCTGTTTTGTCGAGGTAGGCTACCCCCAGACATGTCATGGCGTTTGTCCACAGAATTTGATTTAGAAGGACCTGCCTCTGGTATTACAGGATCAAACTCTGGAGGTTTGGAGGTTGCAAGAGATGCAGTATACCCCAACCCAAAACGAGTTTGTTGACAGTAAGGATTACCATGCAACGGTGTTCTTCTGCCTTTTCCATAGTTGAGGCCTTGTTTCAACTTCAAATCATAGTCCATGCTTTGTATAATATTCAAAGCTTGTGGGCTATATCTGTGGATTTGCATTTTGCCAACATCAGACTCGCGAGATTCTTCTTGTACCATCGGTCTATTCCGCATTCGACCGAAGATTATTTGATGCTGATCGTCACGAGTTGGTGGAACAATAAAGACAGAATCTTCATGTGGCCCATATGTCATGACGACATTAGATGTTGATGCATCTTCCCACATGATCTCCCCACGTTTGACAGTTAGGGGAGCTGAATCCTGGTTATGACTCCTGTCTTTGCTTTTCTGGATCAGGCATTCACGCAAGTCAGGAGTATTAACAAAAGAAAAAGAAGAAGGTTTGTTCCTCTTGTTTACATCAGTTGGCATGCGGATATTGGGAACCATAACTCTCCCCCTGCCACCCGTATATAGCAGTTCAGCCATATGAGTAGCACATGATCCATGAGGAGCGTATCTATCCACAAAATGGGTCTTCTTTACGCTGAGGGGCTTGACCTGGCGTAGTCTAAAATTTTGCTCAGGCTGGCGTAAAACTGAGGAAGTCCTCAATCGGCCATCAGCTTCTCGCGTAATCTGGAGAGCGGACAGATTCTTCTCTTGATGGCGTAAAAGTCGAGAGGTCGAAAAATCCGCCATTTGTTTTCCCTTGCGTAGATTGCAGGGACCATCTGCTTTTCCACGGAAGGAAGATGCATTTTTACGCGCGGAGCGCGTTTGAAATTTCTGAATAGGCGCTGAGGCATTATCAGAAATTTTGTCTGCCCCGTCAGTGACGGGAGACGAGTTTTTACGCGCGGTGCGCGATGTATACTTCTGGATTGGCATTGAGGCCTTGTCAGAAGTTTTGTCTGCCCCGCCAGCGACGGGAGACTGAGTTTTACTCGTAAGGCGCGGAGGGAGCGATGCTACAACCTCGTTGGTCGGAAAGAGAGAGCCTGCAGGAAGAGTAGAGGATGTCCGGGGCATCCATACTTTACGTAATTTCCTGTTGTCTTGGACAGAGAGGGAATGAGAGCTACCCCCAGCTTGAAGCATGTCTTCGTAGGCTAACTGGTCGAATTGGACGACCAAGGTCTTCTTCATTGATCCTACTGATGCAGCATCGTGTTGAGCAATTGCTTTCTCGTCAGATGAGAAAGTGTTCCCCAGCAGAGTCGCCATCTTGTGTTTGATAATAAACGAAAGAAATAAAAATAGGTTTATACGAAACCATTTCTTTGGTTTACAAACAAGAAGTACTATTAATCATATACGAGGATGTAGAAGATTGCTATAGGAGTCTGATCTGCGGTCGATCACTTTGTCCCTTGGACCACACGATGATGAAGAAGTGCTGTAGAAGAAGTAGAAGCTTCAAAGATTGCAAGAAGGAGTGGATACTCGATGCCAAAATCGTCGATCACTACTCTCTGTCTGTGCTCTTCTCTCTTCGATTTTTTGACCCTTCTTTCCGACCCCTGACCTCCATGGACGGAGGTCTTTATTTATAGGCGTAGAAACTGAACAGCGGAGAGAACCGCACCTTTTACGCGGCGGTTATCATAACAGCTACCCACGTATAAATGATCTTCTGAATAAGCGTGTGACGCGTGTCCCATTAAGAGATAATGCGTATAACTGCTGCGAAGATCACGGCATGCAAGCCACGTAGGTAACTGGCCCTCGCGTAGAGATGATTGGCGTAGAAACCAAATAACTGTCTCGTTGGCGTAAAAACCAAATAGCTGTTCGGATGGCGTAAAAGCCAAATAGGCGTAGAAGCCCAATAGGCATAGAATCCCAATAGCTGACATATAGGCGTAGAAGCCCGGTAGCGGTTAGGTTGGCATAGAAGCCAAGTAGGCGTAGAAGCCTGATGCTGCATAGATAGATAGCCGGCGTAAAGGTAGCCGATTCTCCTTCCTTGACTGAGGTCTTGAGCGTATTCTGGATAGAAATAGCCTTATCACGCATCAATACAAATATAGCCTGAGTTGGCGTATTCTGAGGAGATAGCATACGACGTACTCCTATAATTAAAAATAGCCAAGTCGGCATATTTCAAGGAGATAGCGTACTGCGTGCTCCTATAGCTGAAAATAGCCTGATGGCGTAACAAGCAGAGGTGATGATGTGGACTTATTAGCCATAACTATGGTTCACCTAGTCTTTGAAAGTAGAACCAAATCTCGTACATTAAATGCAGAGATCTGCCCCCATCATGCGCATTAACTACAGAGACGTGCCTCGAGGTCTGTGCGAAGAGCAGCTTTTGACATGGCGGTTCGTTTCGTCTTCTGCTGAGAGTAAAAGCTCACATCTGCCTGTGTAAAACTAGGCAGCGTATTCCCTTGAATGCGTAAAAGCAATTTGTATCAAGAAAATGTCACTAAACGACGGTCTGGATCTCTGTGCCGAACCATCATTACAGTCGTCATCTGGATAGTCGTGCAGTACTCTTTGTCAGGAGTCATGTTCACTGCATGATCTGACAGGTTCGTTCGAGGAATACGAAGCGTTCCTCGTACACTTCCATGTTGCATTAAAAGCGAGCAGATTTTTATGCCAAAGTGGCGGTATAACAACCTTTTTACGCTGAAGCAGTCTGAAAATACTGCATTACACGGGTTGTTCTGGAGCTATATTTTACGCTGTACTAGCGATAAAGCTCTGCTGTACGCCGATGGCTCTGAAGTCATGTCTTACGCCACATAGCACTGAAACTTTGTTTTACGCGGGTTTTATGCATACTGCGTATAATCTTGCGACGTATTTTTTATGCTTCTACAACCGTCACCAAACCTGCATCCCTCGGGTTACTCCACATTTTATGTCATCTCTAGTTGCTCGCCCATCATGTTATCGCTCACTACCAAGTGTATCATCTCCCGAATAAATGGGATCTCCCGAAAATCAATTATTCGACAAAGACCAAAATCCATGACCACCAGCCTCATCGTGAGTCTCTGTTGAGTGTTTTTGACTTCTTTCTTCTACTAGAACGTGCTTTTGTTCGTACCGACCAAGCGAATGTTACGATTTTTTAGTAGTTCAAGCTCCTAAACATGTCTACCCTCTTGTTCGATATGAAATCTCCCACGTACATCTGCATCCTGGAACAAAATGTCCATGCTTAATGCACGTCGTTGAAGGCCAACAACTCCCTTGAACTGTGCAAATAGAGACGTATTTGTTGTATCTTGTGTTGGTTGCACCCATGATCTTCTTTCCGGCTTCGAACTGCTAAAACCAACATCACTCTAATAAGCTCTGACACCTCTCCAATGCCAAACTCGAATTCGTAAAGCAACTCCCACCTAGAGACCGACCAATTGCCATGCAACCAACAGTATGATACTCAAGATCTACCCCCCCCCCACCCCATTACTTTACCTCGACGAACTGTATCCTCCATTCTCCTCAAGTTTTCTTCAAAAGCCTTCCTGACAAGAACTCTTCGATCAACAACACTCTGTCGAATACCTCTCGAGCCCTAATTTAATGCTTATAACTCACTACCTTAACAACTTGAGCTTGTACATATCGCAGCACCTAACCCCTCAAGCCAGCAGGTAGGAACCCTTCTTATGCATCAAGTCCATGTCTCGAAATATACTACAACAACCATCATCGTATAGCCTCCTGATTGTCACCAAGTTGAGGTGCAAAACCCCATCGAGTGTCATGCCCCGATCCCATAAGGGCCGATCGTTCTCGCTTGGTCCTTACGGAACCTATCGTCCTCACTTGGGTGCGATGTCGTGCAAGCCTAAGTTGTGTTTGCACCAGGCATAGTACCTGCACAAGACACAAGTTAGACAAAAATATACATATATACTAGCACGGAATGTAAAATACAGAGAACCAAAGTTGAACACATTTGATAGGAACACAAAATACTTTCTTTACTGAAATACTTGAAGGTTGGATTACAAAGTACTAGTTTGGCTGATACAAAATATGTCATAGATGGCTTACAACTCTTTTTACAAACCAAAAACTAGCCATAACGTCCATACATCATATCCGTTTAGTATGACCAAAATAAAAACACCTAGCAGATGAAGAGCTTTCGCACGGGAGAGGAAAGCTAAGGGAAGCAGCACGAGCACGGTTTCGCTTGAAAGGATGCGCTCCTAAAGCTTTAAAATGTTTGCCAAACTTTCGCAACCAGAACCTAAAGATTTGCCCACAAACGTGAAGATTTGCCTACAAACGTGGATCAGTACTACAACATGTACTGGTGAGCGACAGTGGCCAAACTCACCTAGCAATCCACACTAAGTAAAACATGTAAAGCAAACATTATTAGGTGATCTTTCTAGTTGTCTAGTTTCTTTTTAACAATTCATGCAAGGAACATAGACAATAGATTGAACTACACATATGATAAATCTTACCCACGCCAGAGCGGTTATCCCTGCAGCAGACACACAAGTTAACAGCAATTTGCATATATGTATTAAAACTCATGCATTTATCTTTGCATCAAACTGTTAGGCTTGCAAGAAGGAAAAATCTCGCATGCGACCTAACTACCTGATAGTCCATAGAAAATCCATGATTAGTAGCAGTGTTATCACGGCCCAGCACTACACCAAAAATACGCTCAAAAATGGCTGCTTTGACACGTGAACCAGCTAACTAATAGACAAACACCCGCATAATAGCGAGGACTTCATTGCCTCGGGTTGTTCCGAGTAGCCTCTCCCAGACCGAACGGTTCCTAGTGTCCCCGCATACCGCTCGAGAGACTGATACCTTGTGTACAAGTTGTCCGAGACCAATGCGATGAATGCATTTTATCAGACTTAGAACATATCTATTGCAATAGTTGAACAATATGCATCTAATAGAAACTATCTCTTTTCGATAGAGCCTTAGCTCTTCAATAATTACATTCATCATATTCGATTCGATTCAAGCGATAAGGATCAAGCATCAATTCTCTGAACGAGTTCAATGACAATTATATGTTTCAAGTAGTATTTCTCTTTATAAGAAACAAACAAGGTAGCAGTTCTACAAATCTAGTATGCAATTTTTATCTTTTTAGCTTATATGATTAATGAGTTAACATTTAGCATAGTGACAAGCAATTGAGTGAACTAGAGATCATTTAATTAGACGTGCGGACTAAAGGATTCATCGAAGGGCCAAGACCACTCACCGATTGAATCAACGAGAGAATGGGGAAGCCTTATGCAACGATCACTCCTTGATTATGCATTCTGAAATTGCAACAATACTTGGTTAGCATCTTTCGATCTCTTTCTCTTACGATTCGAAAAGAATGCACAAGCGAGAAGGTGAATCATGAAAACCAAGTCATCAAAAGCAAGACAAAATACAAAGCAACATAAAACCAAGCAGCAAAACAACCAACGAAAACTCTTTGACTTATTTCAATAGAAACCGTTCCATCAGTTTGAAGGGTTCATTACATTTCGTCCATGTTGATTTGGCGGTAAGATTTTTCCGAGACTCGATTCTCAACCGAGTCAAAGTAACAAATGTTCCATAAGTAAACCGCTAGAAGCTAGGCATTACATAATACCTCACTGAGAAAAAAGTTCGTCCTTGAAACATAAGAGATCAAGGAGTCGAGGATCAAGACATCAAAAGGTCAAAAGAATCAGACTCACCAACATCGTGTCCTCTCGCATCACGCTCAATATTCAACTAATAAACTCTAGGCCTTCTCGTCTGATCAATTTGTCCATTAGCTTGATCTGAAGCTGGCACGGGATTCTGATCCTGGCCACGTCCGGCATTTTCGTTGCGGTCACGTGGCGCGGGCCTCTTGGTCGGACAGTCTCTCAGAAGATGTTCCTTTTTGTTGGAGTTGAAGCACTCATCTCTAGCAAAACGACAAGTTTCCACTGCGTGCCCTTGCTTACCACAATGGCTGCACTCAATTCTAGGGCACTGATCGCCCTCTATCTTCTTCTCCCCATCGTGGTATCTTTTGGCAGAAGCGTTTCGAGTAACTGATGCCTTCTCCAGAATATTTATGGGCTTGAATTTCTCATTCTGAACGGCTGCCTCGAAAGCTTTAATATAATACGTACATTCACGATTCATTACATCCTTTCTGAGGTCATCGTTTAGGCCTTTGATGAACAGGTGCATACGGGCCATCTCTTAGAAATCATCGAGCTGGCGAACTTAGCAAGCTTGGAGAATTTCAACTCATAGTCTTCGACTGACATGCTCCCTTGCTTAAGTTCGGTAAACTCATCTTCTTTTCTCTTCCTGGCAGTTGACGGAAGATATTGTGCAAGGAATGCATCCTTGAACATTTTTCATGTGATCTTACCATCCTGATGCTTTGTGGCGAGATCTAGTCGTGTGCTCGTAACCGCAGTTGCATAACTGCACACGCCACCCTCTTGTTCGCAGGTATCAAAGCAAACTCAAACAAGCCCTCCAACTTGGCAACCTAGTCCATCACCTTATCAGGCGCGGTCCTGCCTTCAAACTCTGGAGGGTTCAACTTCAGAAACTCGGCACCCCTAAAGGTAGACTTCCTGGCCACCCGTCGTGGCTCATCAGCTTCTGCTAAGCCTGCTCCCTGAGGCGCAGTCGTGGCTGTCACAGGTGTCGCGGTGCTCCCTG
Source organism: Iris macrosiphon (assembly GCA_036927795.1). Taxonomy (NCBI): domain Eukaryota; kingdom Viridiplantae; phylum Streptophyta; class Magnoliopsida; order Asparagales; family Iridaceae; genus Iris; species Iris macrosiphon. The sequence goes on from JAYESA010000005.1 coordinate 194,434,226, forward strand.
AGGCAAACTCAAACAAGCCCTCCAACTTGTTACTATTTAAGTCAGAGAGTCAAGTTGTTGTTGTTGTATCAAGGCTTTAGCATCAGCCCGTTGCTGTTGAGCTTCGAACCGTTCCTGCTGGGCCTCGTATCGACTATTCTGATTTTCGAACATAGCAATCAACCTATCAACTTGGTCATCGCTCACGCTCGCTGCGTACGATGCCTCTTGGTTACTTGTTTTAGTCATCTCGCTGCAAAAGAGAGTAGCTTGCATTAGTATCATAACGTATTATGGACTTATTGCATGGGACGTTGGATTTTCATACTTCTCAAGATCGGGACATTTAACACATTCGATATACTTATATAGATTCGCAACCATTTTCGAAATTCGGGACTTTTGAAATCGCTTGAAAACTTATATCATTTTTGAAACGATATTTGAAGAGGCCAATGACGTAAAGTCGTGCTCTGATACCACATGTCACGCCCCAATCCCGTAAGGGCCGATCGTCCTCGCTTGGTCCTTACGGAATCGATCGTCCTCGCTTGGGCGTGATGCCGTGCAAGCCTAAGTTGTGCTTGCACCAGGCATAGTACCTGCACAAGACACAAGTTAGAAAAAAATATACATATATACTAGCACAGAATGTAAAATACAGATAACCAAAGTTGAATACATTTGATAGGAACACAAAATACTTTCTTTATTGAAATACTTGAAGATTGGATTACAAAATACTTGCTTGGCTGATACAAAATATGCCATAGATGGCTTACAACTCTTTTTACAAACCCAAAACTAGCCACAAAGTCCATACATCATATCATTTTAGTAGGACCAAAATAAAAATACCTAGCAGAGGAAGAGCTTGCACACAGGAGAGGAAAGCTTAAGGAAGCAGCACGAGCACGGTTCCGCTTGAAAGGATGCGCTCATAAAGCTTCAAAATACTTGCCAAACTCTCGCTGCCAGAACCTGAAGATTTGTCCACAAACGTGGGTCAGTACTACAACATGTACTGGTGAACGACCGTGGCCAAACTCACCTAGCAATCCACACTAAGTAAAACATATGAAGCAAACATTATTAGGTGATCTTTCTAATTGTCTAGTTTCTTTTTAACAATTCATGCAAGGAACATAGACAATAGATTGAACTACGCATATGATAAATCCTACCCACGCCCGGACGGTTACCCCTGCAGCAAACACACAAGTTAGCAGCAATTTGCATATATGTATTAAAACTCATGCATTTATCTTTGCATCAAACGGTTAGGCTTGCAAGAAGAAAAAATCTAGCATGCATCATAACTACATGATGGTCCATGAAAAATCAATGATTAGTAGCGGCGTTATCACAACCCAGCACTACACCAAAAATACGTTCAAAAATGGCTGCTTTGAAACGTGAACCAGCTAACTAATATAACCCGCCTAACAGCGATGACTTCATTGCCTCGGGGTGTTCCGAGTAGCCTCTCCCAGACCGAATGGTTCCCAGTGCCCCAGGATACCGCTCGAGAGACCGATACCTTGTGCACAAGTTGTCCAAGACCGATGCGATGTATGCATTCTATCAGACTTAGAACATATCTATTGCAATAGTTGAACAATATGTATTTAATAGAAACTATCTCTTTTCGATAAGAGCCTTAGCTCTTCACTAATCACATTCATCATATTTGATTCGATTCAAGCGATAAGGGTCAAGCATCAACTCTCTAAACGAGTTCAATGACAATTATATGTTTCAAGTAGTAGTTCTCTTTATAAGAAACAAACAAGGTAGCAGTTCTATAAATCTAGCATGTAATTTCTATCTTTTTAGCTTATATTGTTAATGAGTTAACATTCAGCATAGTGACAAGCAATTGAGTGAACTAGAGATCATTTAATTAGGCGTGCAGACTAAAGAATTCATCGAAGGGCCAAGGCCACTCACCGATTGAATCAAAGAGAGAATGGAGAAGCCTTATGCAACGATCACTCCTTGGTTATGCGTCCTGAAATTGCAACAATACTTGGTTAGCATCTTTCGATCTCTTTCTCTTACGATTCGAAAAGAATGCGCAAAGCGAGAAGGTGAATCATGAAAACCAAGTCATTGAAAGCAAGACAAAACATAAAGCAACACAAAACCAAGCGGCAGAACAACCAACGAAAACTCTTGGACTCATTTCAATAGAAACCGTTACATCAGTTTGAAGGGTTCATTGCATTTCACCTGTGTTGATTTGACGGTAAAAAATTTTCGAGACTCGATTCTCAACCGAGTCAAAGTAACAAATGTTCCATAAGTAAACCGCTAGAAGAGGGACATTACATCGAGGACAAGCTTCCCAAACTCCATTGTTAGTGCACATCCCCGATATCCACAACCATGTTGGTCCCCCTTGTTGCCCATCTTCTCTCGTCTGAAATTGTCGCTCTGATATGTTATAAAGACCGTGGAGTGAAGGCACCTACGTATCTAAGACTCAATCTTGGTCATGACACGTGCTACAAGTGTATAATGCTTCGGTAGCTATGATGTTTATATTTCCATCAACTAACGTCGTAAGATCCTCCAGATCATCTACCTTGCTCTTTGTCTTCTCATCCTTAAAACTTTTTGCAGTTCCTTTTGTAATGATCCATCTCCTACAATGATGGCAACCTTCATTGTGATCCACCTTCACAAGATCCTGATAATTCTTCTATGTTTATGCCTGTGACTTGGACATCCCCTTCCTTTCGTAAGCAACGAGAACGGACTCATGCGATGATTCCTATTATACCAAATTTTCTTATTCAACAAGTTGCTTTTGACCAAATTCATCATGACAACTCCCCATGGAACAAAGTTACTCACGAGTACCACCATTGTGTCCCAAATGACCAGCAAAGAACTCAAAAGCAAAAAGATTTGAAGCCCATCCACAATCATCATCTTCTTTGCAGACAGTTGATTGATAATCCTCTAAACCTCGTTCAAAACACGTACATAGAGGCACCCTCCATATGCTTCAAGTTGACGAATAAGATTTTACTCTTCTCAATCGTCTTTTGTTCATACAAAAAGTACAGCTTCTCACATACCGCCTTCGCACAACTCTACATGGAAACATGATAAAATACAAAATCGTGCAATCATTAGCGAATGAATGCAATAGTTTTCTGATCCGCCATTTTCTTGTCACCAGTAGATACGGCATTTGGCTTGCCATTTTCGTCCTCTAGCAGACCATGTAAATCCATGCAATTGAGCAAATCCTCATCCTTAGCTTCCAAATTATCCTTTTTTTATTTTTTAGGGTAGCCACACGTGAATGGATCGTATCCTTGACCATAGTCGTACTTTCATCCTCTTGAAACGAGAACTTTGATACCACTTTGTTAGGACAAGGGCACACAACAAATATAGGAGCTTCGAATATTGGAACCAACAAAGGAAACAATTGGCTAAGCGAGAACCAAACAATATCAATATATATGATATGTGGTGGCTATGGCCATCCAAAAATATTTCAATCTTCTATACTCAAAATATTGCAAATACATTATATATCGAAGTCTCTTTGCCCCCAAGAGACAACTATTCAAGAAGAAGATACAAATCAATGAGATCGCTCAATGCAATCACCAAGTAATGATGTCCACTATCCGACAATGACGAGATCCTCCTGACAAAGTTGACGAATTCTATCAGGAACCCTTCTTCTATCTTGAAGTGTAGAAATTTACGAGCATAAATCTCGTAGAAGTGGTGCATATCTTTGAAACCAAAAAGAGCTGCTTCTTAAGAGTCTCATTAGCCTCCTATTTATAGGGACCAAGAAACCTAATTTAGAATTTAGGAATCCCAAAATTAGACCCCAACAATTCTAAGCCTTTTTTATTTTGATTACAATCATACCAAAATCCACCACAAATATGTTAGACAAGTCTGAACCAGTGTACCGGTTCGCCCAACCGATATGGTGACAGTATACCTCTAGTATACTGTGTGAACACTAAATTTTGTGTACACTAGATAACGAAAAAACTAGTAACTAGTTGGCCAAAATTGATATATTTATTCTACTGAGTAGGCTAAAAGCAGCCCCCAATCACGTTGATCGTGTTGCTGTTTCTGAGCAAGGCCTTTATCTTCGACACCACGACGCTCTTGACTTCACCCTTGATTTCACCCTTGATTGGACTTGATACGAAACCCTTACAAAAGCAACCTCTTACCTTCTTTCAAACAAAATCTACCAATAGTTTGAAGCCTTGGCTGCTTACTTTACTAAACAAATTTATGTATTATGTTTCAGGAGGAAAAAAAAAAAAAACTAAGAACAAACGGAGATTAGTTTTTAGCCCAAATTTGAGATGCGGACATAATATCTTTTAGCACATACAAATAAATCAAATCAAGTTCCCCAAATCAAACATGATAATGGTGCCCCAACTGCATTCCAAGATCACCAAATCCACACATTTCAATCAAGCGGCGAAGCCAAACTTAAACAGCCTTCAAAGACCATAAATACAGATGTTTCAGTCAAGCTGTCAATCCAAACTAGAAAATTACGCTTAAATATCACCAAATCCAGACTTCCGGTCATGTGGAGAAACCAAACTACACAAAAATTGTACACACAAAGTATAGGTCTATTTCTATAATGATCTAAAAATGACTCATTCCTGGAGGTATTTGGGAAATGTTTTTTATTTCACTAAAAAGACATGAAGATGCTAATAGTTCAAGCTCAAATCTGTTTGATTAGCAACAGAATTTTCATAAGTTTTGCATGGTAAATCACAAATATTAATACAGTAATACCAGTAGGCCATCATTTGCACAACAAATAAAAAAAAGTAAGGACCACAAAAGCACTAGAAGAGATGATAAATTGCAACGCCAACCTAGAAAAGATAAATGATAGTATATGAAGGAACCTACAGTTCGACATCAACTTCCAGGAAAATTGCACTTATTGCACAAATTTCCAGACTAACTAATTTATGAAAGAGCAATATTTGACTTAATCACACATCCTTGCCTTTATGACAGGTGGACCAGGTGCAGTGTATGTTGGCCTAGGTTTTGCATGCCCCACCAGTCACAGGCAGGTGCGAGCAAATAAGGAAAACAATTGAGGGCAGATGAAGAAATGGAAGTATTTTCCTTTCACATATTGGAAGATAAATTATTAGAACATTATCAGGCCGTAGTAAGAATAAACAACTGACATCTAACTAGGCAATGTCTAGTTATTTTGTACATACTGATACACGAGAATTGGAAGCTCCAAATATTTGACATTGAAATGCTGCTAACATAAAGACAAATAGATTACTGTGTATTCGGGAACTTACAACTTGATAATATGCCCATTTCAACGAGTTCATTTGGATTCATGTGAAAGATATATAAGATTTTATTACCATGCATTAGCTCATATGCCTCATAACACAGATTTGTCATCATCATTCCCACAGTGCTTGTAATGCAAACCAGTTGAAGACCTATAAATTGTCTTGTATCGCACGTCGAACAAGTAATAACTAGAAACCTAGACTACACGAAGCGAAAGCACAATTGATAAGTATATCAATCTGGAAGTGGGACAAGAACATACCAAGGCACGTAAAAGGCAGAATCACTGCATCTTTTCAACTCAGGAGCATCACTCTGCTGCAATCCCTTTGTTCTCGATGCGAACTGGAAAATGAGAAGTTGAGAACGGAAACAGTTCCATACAGAGTTTAATAACTTGCAAAAATGAGTTTCAAGAATGAGCTTTATTTCAGTAGCAAGTACTTGAAACAACCAAGCAACCGTAAGCTTTTTCTAGCAGAATTCAGTCAGATAACACTAAATTATAACAGACAAGGTTAATGGCAGGCATCATAATGAACAAAAACTTTTCATGACAAGGATCACTAAATAAAAGTTTGGTAGTAAAAAGGAGAATATATAAGTACTTGAGAAAATTAAATCACACACACAAGAAACATTAAAGGGAAAGAGTACTAAAGAACCCAATTTACAGAACACATAGCATACTAAAGAACCCAATTTAAACAGATAAGCAGGATCCCAGCATTCCAAGTACATGCAATCCTCGGATAGGAAATACAAATAACTGATCTATGTAGCGCTGAAATGAGAATGCTAAGATAGATGAGTGGGAATACATTAAAGAATATGATAAGAAATGCGTGTATTCGTGGGAAGTTAGAGGTGACGTCAATTAAGGACAAGATGAGGCTTAGACGAACATGGTTTGAAACAGTAAAAAAGAATATGGTTTTTGTTATTCTTACATAGGACATTTCCCTTAATATAGCCAAATGGAAGAAGAGGATTAAACCAATCCACCCCAGAAATTTGGGATAAAGACTTTGTTGTCGTCGTCGTTGTTGTTATTATCTATGTAGGCAGGAAACATAAAATAAATTTGTTCGGAAAGTGCAAAATATAGAATAAATAAACAAGGCGATAGAAACATGCATGTATATAAGCTATTAGAATCCCAGCATTCCACGTGCATGCTAATCCGTGGACAGGGAGTGACCTCCAAGAATTTAGAAGCTAATAACTACTAGAACATCTAAAGATCACTAACGACATCAAACTGGGAATATCAATTCCAAGGAATTGATGACAGTTGTTCAATGACAGGAGTGTTCACATGAGATCAATAAGAGTCCACCCCAAGAAAAGCACAACTGAGAACATTAAGAAAATGAAGGCACAATGATTTTAGAGAAAATACTACCAAGTACAGACTTCATTATATGTGTAAACAAAGAGATTAAGCTTCATGATTGATCCGTACCAGTTGTCGTTGTTGTTGTTGTTATTATCTATGTAGGCAGGAAACAAAAAATAAATTTGTTCGGAAAGTGCAAAATATAGAATAAATAAACAAGGCGATAGAAACATGCATGTATATAAGCTATTAGAATCCCAGCATTCCACGTGCATGCTAATCCGTGGACAGGGAGTGACCTCCAAGAATTTAGAAGCTAATAACTACTAGAACATCTAAAGATCACAAACGACATCAAACTGGGAATATCAATTCCAAGGAATTGATGACAGTTGTTCAATGACAGGAGTGTTCACATGAGATCAATAAGAGTCCACCCCAAGAAAAGCACAACTGAGAACATTAAGAAAATGAAGGCACAATGATTTTAGAGAAAATACTACCAATTACAGACTTCATTATATGTGTAAACAAAGAGATTAAGCTTCATGATTGATCTGTACCAGTTGCAGAGGCAAAGGATCTCATGAAGTGATGAGGATATACTCATAAATCTAACCCAGAAGCAGTGAAAGAGATTTTACAGTTTTAGAGGTAATGAATAAACTTTGAAAGAGAAATTTGGTGAAAAGAGGAAGTCGAGATGTAAAGGCAAACAGAATCTCCTACAAAAATTACCAAAACATAAAAATAATGACAACTTTGAGAGAATAAATTATAGAAAAGAATGAAGCTACAAAGCAGTTACTAAAGTTAAATCTAAGACCTATGATCATCCTATAGGAGGTTAGAAACTAAGGAAGGGGAAGAAAGTATTTATGAGAAAATAATAATGAACTAGGTCATATTGTTTATTAAGGTCAGGATTTATGAACTTAAAGTGTGCATCGAAGAAAATGAAAAGTGGAAGAAAGCAGGATCTGGTAATACTTCTATTGAGGTTTTTAAATGTTAGGAACGGAAAAAATGATTTGGATAACTGACTTATGTAACCAAATTCTAAAGATCAAGAAAAATGTCAGACAATTAGTATTTAGAACCCTATATAAAAGAATCCAATTTCCAGTAAAGTACCTTAGACTTTACCACATGTTCACTTTACTACCGTGACCTTTTTTATTCACATAACAGAATATGTAAATTTACTTTGCTAACATCTGTTAACCCACCGTTAACAGATTTAGTATGTGATGTAGCGAGTCAAATCTGAAAATTGAGGGCCAGATCAACAAAGCCAATCTTGGTTGCAAAAAAAAATTATCATTCTTTTAGGAGTAGTTTATGTCTGCTTTTGCACAAAATAAATTAAACGAACTTGGTTATATATTTGACTATAATCAGGAATACTTAAGAATTTCTACAAAATTTTCTTATGTTCTCTTTCCTATATGATCACAAGCCTTCCTAAATGTCATTAATGTAACAGTGTTGCCACTCAATTTTAAATTTTTAATACAACTTTTTCAAGTAATTTCTTTTATTCTTGGTGGACTTCTAGGGCTTCTGGACTCAAGTAACCTCGTGGATAGTGACGGAGCTTGGTGAGGGCTAAGGGGGGACATGCCTCCCCCCACCCCCCCAATTTTTTTTATTTTCTTATAAAAAGAATAAATTTTTGATATTACCACCTTCAAAAATATAATCTGGCCCCTCCAAAATGTAAGAATTCAAGCTCCGCCACTGCTCGTGGACTCAAAAAGTTCGTCGATTTTGGCCAATCATTTATGGACTCAGAATACCAAAGGCATCTATTTGGTCAATGGAGTTTTCCTCCACCAGCAACGTTTTGGCACGCCAAGATCACTTTGCATCGACAGTGCAGCATCGTTCATCCGACACCGTATCTAACACATTGTATTAGACGACCATAATCTCTCCAAATTCCATTGACATAGGTTAAGGCCAACCGTTAGTCATTCAGAGATGCCATACGTTGAGGTAGAAGAATTCAGAGATGTCATCCGGAAAGATGAATCTGTGGACCGACTATTAATGGAGTATATTCCTCTTTGATTAGTTTGGACTGATTCAAAAATGATCTGAAGATGTTACACCTCGATGTTTACGAAGATATTACATCTAGATGTTTACAACAATCTGTTATTTAAACTTCTTCTGAAGAAAGTCCAGAGGCAACAAAAGGTGAGAGTTTGGGAATTGGTTGAATTCAAGTTCACAGTAGGACTACAAGTTATCACTTCTACACATACGACACCGATTTACTTAAAGTAGCTATTTTGGTAGAAGGGCAGACCCTTGACTTCCAAGGATGAACTCGAGGATGAAGACGCAGACCAGTTCATTTCAAGTTGTGGAATCAAAACATCGAGGACCTGGTCAACAAAGAAATTATGGTAGATTTTGCAAATCTCTTTATTTATTTTAGGATTAGTTTAGGTTGTTTGTGCATTAATAAATTAGATGAGTCGCCGACAATTGTAAGGGTACCCCCTCCATTGATCAGGACCAATCTACCCGTAGATCAAACAAGTTACGTTCCCTTGTAACCCAAACACTAACACTAACCCTAACCTCAGGGTGAAGGGTGGTAGGGACTTGATCATTGACACCAGGGGGCGTATCACCGACAGGGACGGAGTGGAGGAAGAAGATGTTAGTAGTGGATTAGGATTTATGGATTAGGAATAAAAAGGAATGTGGTAGTTATTAGAGTTTAGGGATGAAAAAAAAAAGGAAGAATATAAGGACTAGGAAGGAGAAGAAGATGGTGCTGAGTAGTTAAAAATTTAGGGACAAGAAGAAGATGGTGGTGATGGTCAAGGTTTAGAGATGAGGAAGTTTCCGGCATAAGAATGTTAAAAAATAATTTAAGGTAGTAAAGTGAACAAAAGAAGGTCATGCTAGTACAGTGAACATATAGCAAAGTTCAAGGTATTTCAATGCAAGTTGGCCTATGTAAAGAAGCCGCTGTAAAGCAAGGGAAAACAAGATAGATACACAAATATATTAACTATTGAGAAACTAAAAGTATGACATACAATGAAAACTCTAGGAGACTACAAATATATTAATTCTCAAGAAACTAAACTTATGGAACATACCATGAAACTCTTGGAGAGAATAACTAAGGCAAATTAAAAAAGAATATAGAAATTTGGATAATCAATTTGATCTTATGCATAAAATATCTAGTATGGAAATCATTTACTAATATAGATTCATGAAAATATTTAGAGAACAAAAGGGATCTTGATATTGTTTTAGTCAAGGCATGGAATAAAGTGCTTAGGAGATAAATATGGTGGATTTTGGAGAAGAAATAAATCTCTATAACAAAATTATGATTATAAGGTAAAGCAGGAAAACATATAGAAGCGTGATCGACAATATTGGAGATATCGGATATCGGATTCATATCGGTTGAATTTTGAGATATTGGACGAGCATATCGCATATATATTAAAACATCATATATCAATAAATATATAATATATTAAATATACTAAATGTGCTATCAAATTCAAATTTCTAGATGTACTAAATATTCGCAATGTCCTAAAAGGCTAAAACTTAGTGAGCAACTAACTAAAAATTCTAACATAAAATCGTAATATGATAACAAACTAACAATTATAAAATTACAAGTACAAATAAAAAAGTAGTAATATTATATTGTATCAATATAAGAACCTACTCGAGAGAGAGGGGAAGAAACGTTGAGAGAGAGAGAGAGAGAGAGAGAGAGAGAGAGGGGGGGGGGAGGGGGGGAGGCTTCCTCGCGGCTCGAGAGAGAGAGAGGGGGAGGGGGGGAGGCTTCCTCGCGGTTCGAGAGAGAGAGTTAGGTTTAGGACTTTTTAGGTTTAAGTTTGGTTAGTGGGTAAGATATGACCCGACCCGACACGAAAATACTTATTCACCTCTAATATATTATATTTTAATATATCAGTCAAAATATGATATATCAACCGATTTTTCTCAAAAATGATATATACGATATATATAGCCGATATATGTCGATTTAGGCATCAAACCGATATATTGGGCAATATTTATAACAATGACGATCTATATGAAATTATGCAACGATTTCTAAAAATTGAGTTGCAAAGTTTAATTGTAAGCAAACAACGATAAAAATCTATCCAAATAGTAACTAAAATCCAGAGTTACGAATATAATTTACCACAGGAACTCAAAGTTGCACTGAGGCAATCAAGATAGATCAAATCTCATTCCACAAAGAAGATAAATCGATGCATCAGAGCTTTATTTATTCCCGAGGTCCATAGATCATCCTTGATGCAATGTAAAGAAAACTCGACTTTATAGTGGATAATAAAGAGATTTGGGGTTATTTATGTAAGATAAATAAGGAGGAGAAGCAGAATAAATTTGGTCTAACAAAAACAAAACATCTTTATCTCAAATACATCATTAAACTCTTCAATGAATAAAATTTTGAGATTACTTGGGTTTCTATAGTCAATCAAACCTTGGCCATCAAGAGTACTAGTCTTAATTGCAAAATACAAAAACAAGTTATCAAAACAAAAATAAGTTACCAAAATATAAATGAATCCTACATACAAAATATAACAAATCCTAGTAAATATAAATTTAATCCTAAAAATCAATGATATGCATGACTAAAAACCATGTACACTCATGTGCACAAGTTTTATAAGAAATGCACCTAAATAATAGCAACCAAAAGTAAACCCAAAGTTCAAATTCCCGAATTTGCATCAATTTGATGGCCTCACTTGTTGTGCTCTTGACGATAAACGCGGATTGGGCCTGGATCTCCATCATAAGGTGTGTATAATGTAGTTTGACTACCGTGGGAATAAATGAAAAAAACATTGTACGATATGATATTTCATCACATTTGGCTTACAACAAGGATCAACATTAGTAGACGAATGTAGGATGAGTTTCATGGTTTGCGATGTTGCTAATAATCATATGCTAATTGATAAGAGTAGTGAAAGATTATCACATTAGGGATTTGTCATTCTTTCACGCCTTGGATAATGTGTCGTAGAGATGAATGTATTCCCTAAAGCAAATTGTATCATCTACCTCTTCGTCTACTCTTTATAGTCTAGGAGAACTTAGAGGGTGATCCTTGGTTGCATAAGCTTAAACTGCAATCCAAAAGGTAGGTATATCTACCTCCAACATGCTACCTAGGTTTTGTGGCATGACCCTCGCATACGCATACCTACCTAACTAAGAATTTGGCACCAACATAGAAGGTTGAGGTCAGGTGACAGTCGGTCATTATTTGTTTGTCAAATCTTATATGAAACTTTCCTATGCTATATAGCCGACCCCATTCTGACGGCAGAAGGAATGGATGATGATGATGATGATGATAGTACAGAAGGATTATATTTTTAAAAACAATTGTGGAAACGTTGGAATATAATAATGTAAAAAAAACTTAAATGAAAACATAATATATGCAAAAATTGGTTCAACCAACAAAAAAAGAGGATTAGGAAGATTTTATCGCCAGTATCATGGAAAACAAGACAGGGGACTAGTGTCGAAAAGGCTGTCAGTTACATTTGTTATCGAGGTTGGTACCAATAAAATATGATAGGGAAGATAACATGAGAGAAAAGCATAGTTATTAGAGATTACTATCTTCTAATTTTGGGATGTGGGTTTTACAACGGGATAACACTACATGGGCTACATCTGTGATGACCTGTTATGATTCGTAAAAGACCACATCAACTTTCGTAAAAATTGGTGATATGTTACTATATTGTATATCGGCCGATATGGCGGAAGCCAGATATGTCAGCTGATATATTCCAAAATGATAATAAATAAAAAATCAAGGACGCAATCTGATGTCATTTGTCTCCCAAAACCAACATGTTGGATGACATTTCAGACATGTCGGATGATATTTAAGACAATGTTTGAAACAGAGAACTGCTTCTCGGTCGCTTTGTGATTATAAAATACCCATGAACTTTAAATAAAAATTCTATAAGATAGCGCTATAAGACCAGCCATACTCCATGGATTAGGGCGTTGGGTAACTACAATACGTCATGAAAAACCAAAGAAGCTGAAAAAACACGTAATGAAAAAAGAAAATTTTGAAAAGACTGCTAAAATGTATGAGTGACAATACGTTTGAAAGATAGAATAAGAAATGAGTGTATTTGTGGAAATTAGAGGGGTTCCAAGGATAAGACGAGAAATCATCTTGGTGGCCTATATATGTGTAACTTGTCTCAGGTGGTCTATATTTGAATAACAACTCAGGTGGTCCTACACTTCAACCATCTTGCTTTAATTCCATTAACAACATTCATCTTAATCCTTACATCATGGTGAACGATTGTTCCTAAATAGTGAAAAAAGATACTTTGTGGAATTTTTACATTGAAAAGAGATCTATTTTTTTAGGGATTGGATAGTGATTTGTTTCTTATACTTCCATGCCAGAAAGAAGAGGAGAGGAGGCAGAGGTTGAAACAGTGATGAAGTTTTAAAAAAAAAAGTTTAATATAAAGTTCCAACTAAACGGGAAAAAGTTTACTCCTATAATTATTTCAGAAGGTCCTCCACTTCCACCTTACAGGCAAACAAGAGAAGAAATAAAGAAAGATCTAATAAGAAATATTACTGCTTCACATGAGCAAAACTACTCTTTACTATATGCACCTCAAAAGAATTCAGGTAATAGGATTTCCAAATTTTCCTCCATCTAGAAATTCTTAGTTATTTTGTTTACTTACCACCAAGTATCAATGCAAATAGCAGGGTACCCAACACAAACATTCCAGACATTATTTAAATACTATGTGATTATCAAGAAGAAAATAATGTAATAACCTCCCAAAGATCATTTGAAAGCAGACGTGATGTAAGTTGCAGATGACAACTTGCGATTATACCTGAATGTATTTCTAAATGACAGATTCTAACTCAATGTGACCACGAAGAAGGCTCGACAAAACATTATTTTTCTGACTGTAGTTTGGCAGTGTGCTATGAGGAAATCAGGAAAAGGGACAACTTATTTCTTCAGGTAGGCACACATATCTAAACTCATCTAAAGATTAAAAACCACCGCAATGAGTTAAAAATGAACACCCAACAGCTAAAGAAAATGCTTGTTAACATATACAGCTGCTGAACATAAAACAATTTATTTCTAAAAGGAGGTAGGAGGTAAATCATCATACATTTCTTAAGCAAGGAAGACCCAAATTCACATCTCTTGTCAGCAAGATAGAGAAAAACTGATGCCCATTTCCAACAGGAAAGAAGCAAAGAAGAAATTGTAAGTATCAACTTCTCCATCAACTTACCAGCAGGCGATAACCACTCTCAATAAATCCCTATGATCAAATCTTGCAGAGAATCTGTTAGATCCTGATGTCACCATCGACAGGGGGTCACACTTCCATCCTTTCCCTTCCAACTTCCTGCAACAACATCAGAGATCAAAAATATGAAAAACAACAAAATTGACACCAATAGAGGACAAAATAGTGTGTCACCTGAGATGGGGATTGGGGTTTCATATCCAAAATAGAAAGTGGCCAGTTTTGGGCATTTTGTCGTCCCCCACCAGCCACCAAGTTGTTATGCAATCTAACTTCCAACGATACCAGGAGATGATAGCTGACTCAAGCAATGCCAAAAGGAAAGGATCAAAGAATCAAGAGGACTTCACTTAATGACGAAGGAATAAGTTGGGGCTGCTACTCATCTCCTCCCACAAAACAATCTGAAAACACATATCAAGCAACAAGTGCGGAGCCCAAACTGAAGTGAGAGAAATATTTGGTAGCTCATATTATTTTGGTGATGGTCCAAATATTCACCATTGCAAGTCCAATGGAACATACCATCGCGATTAATGAACAAAGAATCTTGTGGACTTCATGGTGGACAATGAAGAAGGTTATTGTAGATGGTGTCTCCCATCTCGAGCAATCATGCTGTTCTCACAGGCTATGTACATAGTATCCCATTTAACAATCAAAACCTCCTTATAGTAATGCCAGTTTTATCTATCAGAGCAACCTTTCAGAATCCCAATCAATGGAAGTGTTGGAAACTAGACCCAATACCTTCTGATAATTCTCCACTATATATATGGCTAGATTATAGAGTTATATGGTGTGCAGTACCTCTAGGTAGCTTTGGGTAAGGTTGCATCATACTGTATGTCTTACAAATCGACCTTTTGGGGATCTAGGCATAACTCAAGTATTAGAGATTGTGATCTCCAAGTTTGTGGAAAATACAGAACAACTTCTTGAAGAGAGGAAGAACCTGGACTTAATATAGAGCATGATACAAGAAATAGAAAGATAGGAGCATGTTTCATATTTTGCTTGTGTTAGAACAATATATACATATAACCCTCCTCTGCCGCGCACATTTTAAGCTGATTTTATTATTAAAAAAAAATGTGCTTTAAGCTGGTATTAGAAGTTTCATAGGTCCGAATCTCCTTCTGCGTGCATTTTAAGATAATTTTATTTAGAAAAAATACCAGTGCGTGAATCTAGCTATTTGCCTAAAATGTCCCTTCAATCTGCAGGGGTATTAAAAGAATATGATTAGAATCATATAAATAAATAACCCTCAACGCTGACTACAACTCTAAAGTTTTGGTGTAGTGAGAAAGTCTTTAACAACTTGATTTATTTAACTAAATTTATCTGGGACAATCTTCAAAATGTTTACAAAGAGAAATGCAAGTCCAATTATGAGTTACTTGTGATGATTGAAATGATATAAATACTGGCAATACCGTCTTGCAGCATATTCAAATGATCTAGCAAAAGAGTACAGTTCTGAATTTAACAATGTTGTGAGAACCAAAGCAGCTGGTTTGACTGGAAAAAAAAGGGAACCGGCAGGTACGCTGGTTCTCTATAGAGCTAGAACCTGTTTTCGCAGTGAACCGGCATCAAACCGGCAAACCGGCCTTTGAACCGGCTATAAAACCTGACACGGTTTGTAGGGGTTTGTGTAATTCAATACTTCTGGGTTTGCAGCCATAGTTCATTTCGAAGTAAAGTGACACGTTTAAGCCATTAAAAGATGTAGTAAATTGTGGCTGTATATGGTGTCTCTCATCTCGAGCAATCATGCTTTTCTCACAGGCTATGTACATAGTATCCCATTTAACAATCAAAACCTGCTTATAGTAATGTCAATTTTATCTATCAGAACAAACCTTTCAGAATCCCAATCAATGGAAATGTTGGAAACTAGACTCAGTACCTTCTGATAATTCTTCAATGGAAATGTTGGAAACTAGACCCAGTACCTTCTGATAATTTTGCACTATATATATGGCTAGATTATAGAGTTTTATGGTGTGCAGTACCTGTAGGTGGCCTTGGGTAAGGTTGCACCTACTGTATGTCTTACAAATTGACCTTTTGGAGATCTAGTCATAACTCAAGTATTAGAGATTGTGATCTCCAAGTTTGTGGAAAATGCAGAACAACTTCTTGAAGAGAGGAAGAACTTGCACTTAATATAGAGTTTGACACAAGAAATAGAAAGATAGGGGCATGTTTCATATTTTGCTTGTGTTAGAACAATATATACATACAACCCTCCTCTGGCGCGCACATTTTAAGCTGATTTTATAAAATAAAAAAATATGTGCTATAACATGGTATTAGAAGTTTCATAGATCCGAATCTCCTTCGGCGAGCATTTTAAGATAATTTTATTCAGAAAAAATACCAGTGCGTGAATCTAGCTATTTGCCTAAAATGGCTCTTCAACCTGCGGGGGTGTTAAAATAAAATATGATTAGAATCATATGAATAGATAACCCTCAACGCTGACTACAACTCTAAAGTTATGGAGTAGTGGGAAGGTCTTTAACAACTTGATTTATTTAACTAAATTTATCTGGGACTATCTTCAAAATGTTTACAAAGAGAAATGCTAGTCCAATTATGAGTTACTTGTGGTGATTGAAATGATATAAATACTGGCAATACCATCTTGCAGCATATTCAAATGATCTAGTGAAAGAATACAGTTCTGAATTTAACAGTGTTGTGAGAACTGAACCAGCTGGTTGGACTGGAAAAAACGGGAACCGGCAGGTATGCTGGTTTTCTCTATAGAGCTAGAACCTGTTTCCGCAGTGAACCGGCATGAAAATGGTAAACCAGCCTTTCAACCGGCTATAAAACCGGACTCGGATTTTAGGGGTTTGTGTAATTCAATACTTCTGGGTTTGCAGCAATAGTTCATTTCAAAGTAAAGTGACACGTTTAAGCCATTAAGATGTAGTAAATTGTGGCTGGAGACAAACGCGGCTCCCTTCCCAACCTCCACGCATATAATTTCTTTAATGACCATTCAAAACTTTAAATACTTGGTAATTACATATTGTACATGTTATAATTAATTAATTATATGCAATTGGAGACAATCTGTCATCTCCAAAGTAACTATGTTGCATGTATAAGCATGTTCTAATTAAGAATTAATATCAGCTAGCTTCTAATCGGAAGAGTTCTAGTGTTAGTTTTTTTTTTCTTGACAAGAAAATTTATCTATTAACTTATAATTAAACAATAATATAAAATATGTCTGACTTATTTCTTGTACCCAAACATATAATATTATAAAATTGATTTACCATGTTATATTTTAATATCATAATTTAATTTGGGGAAAAATATTTATGATAGGTCGTGATAGCACTTGACTGCCATAAAAAGATTCTTGAACTGTTGAACCTTGAACTGCATGGATACTTTGAACCCGTTCCGACCACCAGTTTGACCCCTGTTGAACCTCTGAACCTTGAACCCTTACCTTCTCTGGTTCAATGTCTGGTTTGGTTCTCAGACATTGGAATTTAAAACAAAGGTATAGAAATAACTAAAAGATTTCTGTGATTGTTGCTCTAGTGGTGAAGCATGCAGAAGGTGTATCAAAAGGTGTATCAAGCAGAGACTCGAAGGCTCCTAGTTCTGGCATGCCTTCACCCCGTTCAGACTTTTGATTTTTCACCTATTATTAGTTAAATAACACGGTATTAGAGCAAAAGGTCATGGGTTCAAATCCCCTCATCCATCAATTAAAAAATGGTTTATATTTGCCTAACTTTCCAAGAGTGATCCTCCTTCCGAAGGGCTTTAGCTCAAGTGCAAGCTCTAGGTTCATCCACGTGTGGGTACCTGACTGCAAGTGAGGGGGGTGTAAGAGTTTAATATATAATGTTGATATGTTACTAGCATCTCTGTATCAGCTTGAGCCTTTGGGAACATTGGTTAAATAATAGCCAAAATTTTGCAAGTTGAAGGATCACTATCATTATGAATTTGTTATTTGGAGTCAAATCACTCGTAGTCAACTCCAATTACAGCATACCTATACAAGCAATTAAAGAAGGGAAAAGAGTACAAATAACAAACATCAATAAGGCATTTGCACTATCCAAAACGCCAAAAGTTCATGAGTTACAAACAATGTTATAAATTTCGCTAGGCAGGTTCGGTGCGCCAAAGAGGCAACTAGGTGGCCGAACTGATTTTTTTTTTAATGTTTTTACATGTAATAGAGATAAATAATATTGGATATACTACATTTATACAAAAGTTTAGTTATCTTTTTGGCTAGCATGGAGAGTTTAAGTCATGTACTGTGTGGTGTGGGTTGGTGGGTTCGAATCCCAGGTTCAATTTTTTTTCTTTTTTTTTTTTGAACTCCACCCTAACAATAAAAGGGGGAGGAGAGGAGAGAGAGGGTCCAGCTCCGCCTCCATCTCTCCTCTCCTCTCCTCTCCATCACTCCTTTCCTCTCCTCTCCAATCAAAGAAGAGGAAGAAGAAGTAGCAACAACAAAAAGCGGTAATTTTTTCTTTTATTTGAATTTTTTTTTTTATAAATTTCAATCTGCCGAATAGGTCCGCCTAGGCACCGTCTAGGGCCGAAATCCGCCTAGGTCCGCTGCCTAGGGGGGTTCCGGTACGGCCTCCTAGCATCTAGATGCTGCTAGGCCGCAATTTAGAACACCGGTAACAAAAGACACTTGATTGAGAAGGAAACGGATATAATATCTACCATTTTATATTTATTATGGTTCCAAATCATGTTCCTACTGAATGTCCACACCAATAACCATTAAACCCCAACCCTTGTCGTTACTGAAACATATAAAGTTATCATGTCATAATATTTGTAGCAGCTTAACAAATTTTTAATACGGAACAAGCAACAAAAATGGCTAAGATGTACTAAAATAGCTTAAGATTAAGATGCACCTGAAGTATAATGAAATTTTACAGATATGTTCTGCACTGAACATATATTCAAACGCACATTACAGAATCTGTTTTTTGGTTCCCTAACCCCAGATATGCCTAAAACAAATTGAGTAAAGCTAGCTGGAAAGAAATGCATTTGAGGGATAAAATAATAGATTAAACATAGTATATGAAGGAGGGAGCTATAACCTCTACAAGAAATGTGGCAATGAGTTGATCCCATCATTACCTCTTGATCATGGTATCTCTTGAGAAACCTAGATTCCTCTGCAATCCTTCTGGACATTGATGAGGCAATGCGCAGAACCTTTCATCTCTCACTTGCACTAAGGGCGGTTTCCAGATCATCATCATCATCTCAACATTTTAAAAGTTCCATCTGGAGACCGTCAACCCATGCCATCTTTTCAAGGATCTAATTGTTTCATTTCCTTTGCTGCCCTCCAAGAATTATTAACTGTGAGCCTGATCAGATTCACAGAGCATATTTCTCCCGCTCCCGAAATTTTGATCAAATTACAGCTGAAGCTGAGCGCTGGTATTGACTAGTCAGTGCACCGTTAACTTTGTCATTTGAATGTCTGACTCTGAAACTGGCAGACTTCCCCGGCTTCAGCTGGAAAAGAGAAGCAAGCATCTTCTCCAACGCCTGAGCCGTGTACTTGGCATATTTACTGGCATCTTGCTCAACTAGAGGCCCATAATTCTGCATATAACTTCTATAGACTGGAACTATCGTCTGAATGACCAACTGGCATGTCTTCTCTCTCAATTCCTTGTCCGAAATAACCCAATTTGACTGCTTCTGGTACATCTCGTCGAAAGTTTCGTTAAATGCTTTCAACCTCTTCTTCACCAAATCCCTCGCCGTAGCCCTCCCCCCAGAAAACAAGATCAAACCTTCTCTACTCAACAGTGAAGGCAGCTTTCCCCAGCTCTCTTTCAGGTAGTAGACGGTGTAGTACTCCTTGTACTGCTCGTGCTCCCTTAACTTCGGATCCCCCAGCAATTCCCCAAGCTTGGTTCCTTTCAAGTGCTTGTAGAAATGCCAGTGCATGTTCATCATGAACAAGTAGGAGAGTGCATGATCCTGGTAACCCTTGGAAGGATCCTGGTAACCCTTGAACCAAGTCTCAAAATTGACCTCGAGTGCCTTGACTATACTCAGAACAGCGTCTTCCACCAAAAGATTCTCCTGGAACTTCTGCCGCCTCCAAGTGTTCTGGATGATCAGGACGTGCTTAAGGACCGGGCGGTAGTCCTCCCCGAGCAGCCGGTTGCAGTAGTCCGTGACGAAACTCACCAGCTTCGGCACGCCGCCATCCGCAGGCGGCGGGGTCAACCTCTGCAGCTCCACCTGGACCAACAGCTCCCGGAAGATCTCGCACGAGCCCTCGATGACCCTCTTGACGAGATCCCTCGTCTCGTTCTGGATCTCTGCGCAGGCCCTGCCGCCGAAGAGCCTGTTGAAGTCCAGCCTCAGCTTGTTGAGGGAGCCGAAGATGTCCAGCAGCTTCAGCAGCTTGATGGGGTCCTTCTTGCTGTCGGCGACGGTCTTCCCGAACCGGAGGAAAGCCAGGACGCCGGCCTGGGCGGCAATCTCGGCGAAGCATCCGGTCCAGACCTCGGGCGGGCCGGCGCGCTCGAAGACTTCGCTGCAGAGCTTGTACTCGGCCTCGAGGAGGTGCTTGACCGCGAACTCGAGGTGCCGGCCCCAGCGGTCGATGTAGGGCTCGATGCTCTGGACGCAGTCGAAGTCGGAGACGGAGATGGAGAGGTAGTCGAGGTCGAGGGCCGTGAGGCTGGCGCGGACGTTGGAGCCGCGGACGTCGATGTAGGCGGAGACGCAGCGGTCGAGGCGGTCGTTGGCGATCAAGTGGTCGAGGATGGCGGAGAGCTTGGCGACGACGGGGACGGGGAGAGGGGAAGGGGCGATGGCGGCGGAAGTAGAAGTGGTGGTATTGCTGGACATGGGGAGGGGGAGGGTGTGGTCTTGGAGGAGGCGCCGGAACTCGGAGAGGAGGTTTCCGAGCGCGACGTCGAGGAGGCCTCCGTCGAGAGGGGAGGAGGTGGACTTGAGGGAGAGGAGGGAGCGGTTGAGGGAGGAGAGGAAGCGGGAGTCGGCGAGGGAGTGGTCGTGGAGGTAGTCGACGATGTCGTCGAGCCACTGGACGGCGAGGGCGCAGTTGTCGGAGAGGAAGCGGAGGGCCTCCTGGAGGCGGCTGAGGAGGGAGAGGTAGGCGGGGAGGTCGTGGCGGGGGTCGGAGAGGAGGGAGGGCTCGAGGCCGTGGACGGCGTCGAAGACCTTCAGGACGGCGGCGGCGGGGCCCACGGCGCGGTCGATGTGGGGGCCCACGGAGGCGAGGGCGTCGCGCCGGGCGCGGATGGGGCGGACGGAGGCCTCCAGGGAGGGGAGTCGGGTGCGCAGGTCGGCGAGGCGAGGGGTGGAGCGGGTGAGGGCGGAGGAGATGGCGAGGGAGCGGTCGAGGTTGGCCCGGAGGGAGCGGCGGGCGGCGGAGAGCCGCTCGATGGAGCGGGAGTCCAGATCCATACCTTTTTTTTCTTTTCAAGAATCTCTCAAACTCCTAACACAAACAAAAACACACACTAGGGATTTGAGAGCGTTAGTAAGGAAGTGGAGATGAGCTGATGATTGACTTGGAGGAGGAGGGAGGTAAGTTTTGGTTAGAAAAGAGGGACGGAAGGAGTTGAGATTGGGGGAGAATTTTTTTTTGCTTTTGGGGCAAAAGTGGAGGACAGCACGGCGAGAAAGACTCTTTCTAGTCGGTCCTTTGGAATCAGGGTTTTGTTTTGTTTTGTTTACGATTTTTCTTATTTAAGACACTTAAAACTAAAGTGCCTAAAATCTTGTTAATTCCCAGAAGTCTTTAAACTTCCAACAAACTAAACAAACAAGAATTTTGTTAACACGTATGCTAAACACACATAATAATACCTTAATAAATATATTTTTTATATTAATTTTTTTTAACACATTTGTCAATATACTTTTTACTTTGAAATGTGTATTGATAACGAAAAAATTCATAAAGAGCAACAAAGTTATAACAAATCTTACTCAAAGTATAAAAGTTTAAAAATTTACAAACAAAGTATTATAATGCCTATCCGAAGGACGTTTCACAACTTCCCAAATTTATTTTTTCCGTTTGTGCCGTCTGCTGTTGTTACGGCGGGGTAAAAAAAAATTATTAGAAAACGTCCTTCCAAAGGATGTTTTTCTTAGGGTTTTCTAATAATTTGTTTCTCTCTTTCTCTCACTCCCTAACACTCTCTCTCTCTCTCACGTTCCCTCTCTCACTTTCGCTCTCTCTCTCTCACTCCCTAACACTCTACTCTATGTGCTCTCTCTCTCTCTCTCTCTCTCTCCCACTCACTCTCTGCTCTTTCTCTCTCCCCCTCTCTCTATCTCTGCTCTCTCTCTCTCTATCTCTCTCTCTCACTCACTCTCTGCTTTCTCACTCTCGCTCTCTCACCCTCGCTCTCTCTCTCTCTCTCTCTACTCCCTGTGCTCTCTTTCTCTCTCTCTCACTCTCTTTCCCGCTCGTCTCTCTCTCTCTCTCTCTCTCTCTCTCTCTCTCTCTCTCTCTCTCACTCTCTTGTTCCCGCTCGTCTCTCTCATTCACTCTCTGCTCTCTTTCTCTCTCTCACTCACTCTATGTGCTCTCTCTCTCTCTCTCTCTCTCTCTCTCTCTCTCTCTCTCTCTCTCACTCTCATTCCCGCTCGTCTCTCTCTCCCTCTCCGTCTCTCGTCTCTCTCATTGTCCCTCTTTGTCTCACTCTCTCGCCTCTCTCACTGTAAACCCTCTCGCCTGTTTATTTCTTCTCTCTCTTTGGCCCTCTCCTCTTCTCTCTCCTCTCTCTCTCTCTTACTGACACTCTTCTCTTTTTTTTTTTTCCCACACAATGACATGCATGCTCATGGGAGCCCGTAAGCATTCTTTGTTTGAATGTATTGGAAAATGATATAAAATTTTCGAAAAGATAAAAAGTATGGTGCATGCATGCCATGAACAGCTTTTGACCAAAAATAAAGTAGGTAGTAGAAGGAAGTGTTTATAAGAATGAGAATTTCGGTTATAAATTTACAGAAGGAGAAGAAGAAACCATTTGTGAGAGTTTCTCCAGGAAGAGAGTTTAATAGGAGAAGCTGAATGCTGTAAGAGTTTGAAAAGAGTTCAAGAGAAAAAAGATACAAAAGAAAAAACAGGTAAAAGAGTTCAAGAGTTCAATAGCAATTTAATTACGTATTTTTCATGTAATATCATAATCATAAATACAGATGGCTTTTCAAAATGACGGGCGCATACCCGGTGGACCTATAACTCCGGCCATTGAACGTGAGCGAGAGTCTCACATTTCTAGTCTGGTTTTCGCAGGACCGGTAATATAATTTTTAGATAATTGATATTATTGTTGTTAAGCATATTATATTGTACTGACGATATCTATACATATATTATATAGTGCTATGATTATCCAGATGTAAAATTATAAGAGCATGGTGAGTGGCGGTCATCATGGGAGTTGACTGAAGGCCAAAAGGTCTTGGTGGAGGCTTTTAGTTTTTACTTTGTTGACGATATACGAATTAAGCGTCACGATAGAGACCTGATATTAAGTATCGTTGAGCGATGGTGGCCAACACGCAACTCATTTCAGCTACCCTTCGGGGAGATGACGATCACATTAGCGAATGTGGCACAGATTCTGGGATTACCTATCGAGGGTAATCCTATATATTTTGACAAAAAGTTGGAAGCAAAATATCTCGTTGGAGAATACCTCGATGTGGACCCCCTTCTCACATGAGAGAAATCAGCACTGTCAAACTCACTTGGCTCCGGTCTACTTTTATGCATGTTGATCATATCGACTCTACAACAGTTCATGTCGATTATTCGCGGGTATTTATTTACATGTATTAATTATTGTTAATGTTTATTTAATATAAATGGTATCAATATTCAATTATGTTTTCAGGTGATATGTTGCCCTAGAGATTACTTATTATGTCTATGCGGTACTTTTTTATTCCCCAACGCTACGAAAAATATGACCAACGTGCGACTGCTAGCATTTCTTGTGGACATCCATTCCAACACAAAACACGCATGGAGTAAAGCAGTGTTAGCATATTTATACAGTTATATGACGTCTTTTGTGAGTAAGGTATTAAAGGGTATAACAACAAAAAATATAAGTGAATGTCTGTCACTACCACATTTCTAGAATCGGGACTTTATCATCATTTACCATATTATATTTTTATTATGTTAATAAATGCATGATATGTAATATACATATTATATATTATTATGTTCATTGATATCATGTGTTAGTGGACTAGACCTAAAAATCCACTAGACAAATCCCTATCCTATTTAATTAGCACCTAATTTAATCCCTCACATGAATTACTAAACCCCTCATTAAATGGTTCTTCATGACAAGCCATGAACGGCAAAATGGAATTTATGCATTAGAAACCCTAACCCTAGCCCTATAAAGCAAGAGGGAGCCTCCCTCAAGCCACTCATCATTCATGAGGAAAATCCTAGAAATAGCCTCCAAGAAGAAACCCTCCTTCCTTCCACAAATTTCAGAATTTCTAGCCCAAAAATCCCTCATTCTTTCCTCATTCAAGGAGACCTAGAAGCTTGGGCACAAGGAGACTTAGAGAAGGAGAAGCTACATTGGGAATCCATCTCCCAATATGTGAAAATCTTGAAACCCTCATTTTTTTTTCCTGTTTTAATTAATTGTTTGGCCATCAGGAGTACACATTGATTTAGGGATGACTATTAAGGGAGAGCATGAGTCTCTTTTGGGTTCTTGATGATTCTTCTTGGTGTCATAGGTGTATTTGGAAGTTTTATGATCCAATTATGCATTTTTCCCTAATTTTTGTAACCCTATATATATATATATGGAATATACGTAGATGTTTAATTGTAATTTGGAGATTTATGCATGAGTATTCATGGGGTATCATGAGTATCCCAGATTTTGCACACTAGGTGTTTGTTGAAATGATTAATAGGAAGGAAATACCTATTTATATGATCTAATTCTTATGCATTGGATGTATATATATGTATGAATATGTATGTGTGTATATTCTGTATATAAATCAGGGTGGGGGACTGAACTGTGAGTATCGGGTTTTCCACTGAACAGTGCATTGGTGTATCAACATTGGGAGTCGGGTTCCTCAGTCCAGTGTGTACTGTGTCAGTGCAGTTGAGGATCAGGTTTTTCACTGTGTTGTATCAATGTTTATGATGTTGTGTGTGTGAGGGTGAGAGCAACTGCACAGTGGCAGCAAGGGGGAGCTCGGGCATGGTAGAGGAGAGCATGTGCAATCAGTGCACATCAAGTTAGTTCACTGTGCAGCAATGTGATTCACTGCAGTAGGAGCACAGCTATGTGTAGGTATGTTATGTAGGTGTCTGTTAGTGAGGGGTGTTGTGCCATCGAGTTGGTTTTTAGTCGAATGAGTGAGTCCATGTGGATATGAATAACAAAGGAAGAAACAGTGTGCAACCGAGGATGCACTGATATTCAGAGTATTAGTTGGTTCCAGATACCTGTGTATCAGTCGAGGTATTCAAGTGACAACAGCCTGAGTATGTTGGTTTTGGTTAGTGCATACTTGTGCACAGTGTGCAACAGTAGGTTGCCCTGATATTTCAGTTGGGGTGTGGTAATAAGAGGTGTTGCCATGTGCACTGTGTTATTGGTAATGGTCGAGGTGTTAACAGCAAGGGTGATGATCGGGGTAGTTTTAGTGCAGTAAGATGCTTGAGGATACACATGTATCAATATTATCAAGAGGCATTGCCTGGGTTTAGATATTAGAAAGGGGGGAGTATCTTCACGACTGTGCATTAGAGCGGTGAGGAAGTTTCAGTTAACTGAAACTTGGTTCTGTAGGGGACCGGGCACACCATTGTGCAGTTGGGATTATAGGGTGTAGTTGGATCGAGTGCAGTATCAGTATCTGCAGTATTATGAGTCGGTATGCTCGGGTAAGGCAATGAGATTCAGTGTAGATTAGGGGATTGTTGCAGTCCAATTTCTCGTTCTGCAGAACCTGAGATGGGGTAAGGTTGTGAGTGTGGGTTAGTTGATATGAGTGTCGTGTTGAGTATGATACCAAGTGTGTCGTAGAGTGGCTTGAGTGTTTAGTTATGGATATTTGGTTTCAGATTCTATGCAAACTGTGCATCATTTTCAGTGAGTGAGTGTAGTATAGTCAGTATCAGTGATGTAGGAGTATCGGGTTTCATCAGTTACTGTGCTGAGCACAGTATCAGTAGGTATTAGTTCAGTCTTGTTTTTGGTTAGTTAATGGTCAGTAATTCAGTATGGTTTCAGTGAGTTCAGTGTTTGTGTAGTCGAGCACAGTGGCTAGGAGAGATAGCAGTAGCAGCTGCAACATAGAGGTGCAGCAGCAGTTGCAACCTATAGGTGGGCAGTTGGTGAGGGTAGTATAGGTAATAGGCAAGTTGGTATCAGCTTCTTGGTATCTGCTGGGCCAAGTTCAGTAGACCTTCCTTTTTTTGGGAATTACACCTCACTTTCATCAAGCCAAATAGGCCTTGGGTTATGTGGGTATCAGTAGCAACCTTGCATCTATTTGCAGGTTTCCTTATGTGGTGTATTCCTTCAGTTTTACCTATATATTGCCTCTCTATTAGCAAATATTATGTTGCCTAATTGCACATTTCAGTTTCAGTTTTGACATTTGGATACTTAATGTCAGTTGTTAGTTATGGGTATTATATATTTTTATATGTTTGTAGAGATCCTGAATATCCTTGCTAGTTTCAGTTTTTGGGTAATGTTGAGTATCCTGGGGTATTCAGTGTGAGGTGGGTGTGTATTAGTATAAAATATAAGTAGTAGGTAATACTAAATAAATATTAAGGTACTATATATATAATAAGTTATTATGAGTTATGGTTAGTATGAGCCTAAATAATTATAGGTGTATAGCAGGTAACTAGTATGGACCTAGTTTGGCCTAGCGATTATATTTCAACATAGATTTAATAATTATCATTCCAATTCACTATTTGCTATTATTATTTCATCCTTAGGTCTGTGTGATTCTACCTTGGACATCGATCCTCACTCATTGCTCATGACCACATGCGAGTATATTCTCTAACATTTTTTATTATGTTGATTACTTCTATGATTCTAGTTGTAGAGTATACTTGATTCTGACACTGTGGATACACGAGTTAGCATCATAGATACCTGTCGTGAGGAGTCATGATTGGAATCCATCGTGCTAGCTAGGGACGAAAAAATATTAGCAGATTATGTGATCATACCCCACTTTACATGCATCATAGCTCACCCCACATATCACGTTAGGTGTAGCCTGACCATTTATATGCCTCATAGCCTGTTATATATGATTAGCCTGACTATTGCTCGCATCATATCTAACCAGATGGTTAGCCTAACCTCACATGTATCATAGCCAATCATATATAACAACCCTGATCTCGTCCCAAGGCGATCACATAGTAAACTGATACTTCAAACACTTAGCTAGAATTTTTAATTCTTTATTCCAGTTCAGTTATTCTAGCATTCACATATTTCTGTTCATTGCTAGTTAAATTATTGTTGATTATATATTTTCCAGTATTCCTTCATCTTGTATTTTCTTACATTGTCTTATAGTTTTTGTCAATATAAATAAAACTTGCAAAACCCCTAATCCTAAAAACCCTCTTAATTTTTTTAATTAATTATTAATTATTAATTTAATTATAGTAATTATGAGCTAATTAGGAGAAATAAATTTTATTTAATTTTTATGTTAGGTGTTGGTGAACTTAGGGGATTTATTGGGCCATAAGAAATTTTTTCGAATTTATTTCATGTAGGAGACCCCTTGAGCAGTTGCTAGCTTAATGGTGTGCATTAATATAATTCTAGATTTTTTCTATGGGTATATATAGATATATATATATATATATATATATATATATATATATATATATATATATATATATAAATAAAAGAAAAAGAAATAGAAAAAGAAAAAGAAAAAAAAGGAAAGAAAAGAAAACAATAATATATTCCCTATTTGGATCACTAATGAATGGATCCTTAGCCCCACTCCTACCCGCTAGTAAAGCACCCGCGGGATTATACAGCAGCACACCTGCACCCCTTTGTTAAAAGCCCAGCATTAGCATACACACACGACCCCCCCCCCTTAAGCCGCGTATCTTCAACCCGCAACCCTCTCTCCCTTTACTATATATATCAACCTATTCATCCCAAAACCCTAACCCTAGATCATCCTTCCTCCTCCTCTTCCCATCTAGACCTAGAGAGCGCCGCCGCCGAGCCAAAAAACTGCCGTCTCGACCGCCCAAACCGATTCCGACGACCGCGACCCCGCGTAACACCACAACTGCAGAATTCAACAGCGACTTA
This sequence comes from Iris macrosiphon, assembly GCA_036927795.1. Taxonomy (NCBI): domain Eukaryota; kingdom Viridiplantae; phylum Streptophyta; class Magnoliopsida; order Asparagales; family Iridaceae; genus Iris; species Iris macrosiphon. The sequence continues at coordinate 194,462,698 of JAYESA010000005.1, forward strand.
CCTATATTCCAGCATCATTTTCTGTCACCTCGCTGAACCAAACTCAACCCCGTCTTCACCGGTATGATCCTCACTTAACCCTCTTCAATACATGTATGATAGTAGACCTCAAACAACGCGTAACCATAGGCGAAAACAGCGTCAAAGCTAACGAAAAATGACAATTTCTGGGTATCGCAGAAAACTACGGTGATCACCTATATTCCCGGTTTCGTATCTTCTACCACAGAGATCTGAATTCGATTTTTCTTTTTGGTATGCGGAGACCACTTGACCTAGTTTAATTTCTATTAATTAACATTAGATTATTAACTGATGTAGGTAGAATTAAATTCGTTGGAAAACCCCGAAAACACACTTTTCCAGATTTCTAAAAGTTGTGAGACGGAGCACACCCCGCCAAACGGGACTGTCCCGTCGTGTACCAAGTGTACCAATCGGTGCACGCAGTATTCTCGGACACGTGAGAGTTCGCAAAAACTATTTCGGACGCGTGTGCACGTCGAAATCAGCCCGTATTCGCGGACAAACCCCGTATCGTAACTTTTGCGAAAGTCATACGCATTTTGTGCACACTCGTCAGATTGCGACGAAACTTGTGCCACTGGACTCGTGGTAACGCGCTGGTCCTGTGACCCAATTTTCATGCAATTCTGAGATAATTGACCAAGTCGTCAATTGGCGGGCCCCACGGTTAACTTTTTGGGCAAATTTGTGTTCGGCCCAACGGAATCCACATTTGGACATATCGTTGGGTTCGTATTGACATTTAGAGTTTGTTTAACCTATAATTTATTCCATTTAGAGACTGTTACTCTTGGCACATTTTTTGATGCAAAGTGGGCCACACGTGGACCCCATTTTTACCCGAAATTACCATTTTGCCCCTATGTCCAAATTGGACGAAAGGGAAGTGCTTTCTAGCTATTTTGCTTATTCTGGGAATGTTGGTGATATCTATTTCAGCATCCGGATATATTTGTTCTGAGGCCGTAGCTTTTGATCCTGTGTGCTTGACTTCTGGACAGTACACCTTGCAGCTTTCTTACCAGACAAGATACCTTGCCAAATTATTTATAGTACTTTGCATGCTATTTATATTTCTGTATATTTATTGCATTTTTGTATATTTTTTGCATGTGTAGTTTCCTTCAGTCATTACTATATATTAGATATGTTGACACACACTTGACACTTAGTATCATAGAGGACAATCAGTAGGCGTATGGGCTTTAACCACTCTGATAAACCATAGTAACTAGCTCACACTATGGTGGTCATGTCTGATGGTTGCTACCCCCGAGGTATGTCGATTGATGGAGTCACGATGGTCGCTACCCCAGAGGTATGTCGGCTGATGATGTTCTAGACGGGTGCGTGAGTTGTGAGGCTTATATCGAGTAGCCTACCCTTGCCCATACGTCGAAAAGTTGTCCTCATTTGCATTCATATAGATTGTCTTGTATAGCGTACTTATTTATTTTCAAATATTATGCATGTTTACTGTATTCAAATTGGCTTGCTTCTATGTATCTTGTTACGTCCCTCTGAGGACCTGGTCCCTTTCCAGGTGTAGATGTTCATGAGTATTCACAGGAGCGCAGATCCGGACTTGCTACTGATCGTTGAGGAGGTTTACTCTTCGAGCCTAGTATTTATTTGGTGCTGTACCTATATTGTGTTACTTTTATATTCGAGTTGGTAGTGGATTTGTTTTTATCCGACTATCATCTTTAGATACTTCTTATTAAGATTTAGTTATATAAATATTGGTTATTTATTTATATTGATTTTCTGTGAATGAGATTTAGATTGTACCCTGTGACTTGTGATACATTTTATACCACTTGTGGATTTGATATTCATATTACAGCGTACGTATGGGTTATGGTTTCCATATATTGGAGTTGCCATATCCATGCGGTTGGCATGCTTACGTGTCCTAGTCCTATGTATTTTAGGACTGGGGCGTGACATATTTTTTGGTGGCCCATGCAGGTCGAGTGCATATTGTCTCGGTTACGTTATTGTACCGAACAAGCCTGCACCTAGGAATAGAGTATAGGATCTCATCCACAATTGACTACGATTTGCTCTCCTTCCAATCCATTCTATTTGAATAATTGTATCCTGCTTGATTCCTGTACTTTCCTGATAATTCTTTAAGTATAGCCCCCTCCTAGAATATATAAGTCTCTGTTGTTAGATGATAAGTAAGGTAACCTTCCTATTAAGAGTACAACTAGAGTGTTGACACACCACTAAGTTTAGAATATCTAGTGAACCCTAGAATTCCTTATCTATAGATTGGTTCACCATTACCCCTTGATATATTATGAAGACTTGAGAGTAGTATAGACACTACTAGAGTTAGCTAGAAGTTTTACCATAATGTTTGACCTTAGTATTGAGGAACCAATAGAAAACCAAGGTTGAAAATTTGGACTGAACCTAACCTTCATAAGTTAGATAGTATTGGAGAACTATAAACTTAGATCATTGTCTTATTATTAGTAGACAACACCTTAGGAAGCCTAGAGGAATGTAATTAACCATTTTCTTTGATCATACCTTGAACATAGCAACTAGCATACCGCTTCCCCTTAGAAAACTATGATGCTATCTAGAGCCCCCTATTTTAAATTCATATATTGTTCCTCTGCGACCTTAGCGTTCGCTAATTGCGCGGCGACTAAATTTTGTTCCTATATTCTTCATTTTTCAACTCGTGCCATCTGACACTTTTGATTGTAGGCCAGGTAATTTATTCTGTGTTAAGGACATATAGTTGCTGGGATTCTAGTTGTTAATGTTAAATTTTGAAATTGTGTGCTTAGTAGTTAGAACTTGATGGTTTAAGCTATTCTTGTAGATTGAGACATGATGATTATCCCTTAGTTTTTAAAATCGCGTAACATGTACCCCCACCTCGATACAAGTTAGATTCCTTTTCCCTTGTCGGCCAGTAACTCTTCTATCCTTACTATTGACACTTGTTCTATAAGTACTATGACTAAGACTTAAGACGACCATGACCTATGTAATATAAGAGGATACCCAAATAAGTACCAAGACCCCTTCTCGTAGACCTTAACAGGAGTTCTACGGTATCCTTAAGACAATTACAGTACTAGTTTATTGTTATAAGTTGGGTAGTATACCTCACAATATAGTATCACATAGTCTTTTTACCTATTATTGAAGTGTAATTGAACAAAATTAACTGTATGCTAGCTTAGGACGACAATGTTTTTTTTCAGACTGTAGAACTTAGAGGCTATATCCCTACTTTGTCGACTATCGACTTAGACAAGGAATTAGTATGACAACTGTAGAGATTATAGAATCTTATCTTTTTGTGAACTTGAATTGTTACGTACCTTCTTTCATCATAATCCAGCGTATTTATATTTGCTGTATTACCTTGACTTATGCTGCTATTATAGCCTAGTTTTTGCAAGCTTATTCTTTTATTGAGCTTGTTCATGACATATGTATTATTGGGTGCACACAATGATACAATTGCCTAATCAGAATCGGTGTATTAAGGTCTAGCTAACCTTAGTGCGCTTGGTTCGCTCTTCGCATGACTACTTTACGTGGATTGAGAGATATGGTAGTAGATGAATATACTTGCCCCTAGACATGTCTGACATATCATATCGGTTACATAACTGTACTGATACGAGCATGTAAATAAAAAATTACTAAAATAGGATTTTAATCCACAACTGCCCTGACAACTCTCTTTTCGAATTCTTTAAATCCCTTTGAACCTCGTACTTGTATTCTATCACCTTCACCTTGAATTCTTTATTATTGCTCTCCGTCTTCCCTTATTTCGGAAAGACGAAACCTCGTGCTGGTATAAGTTGACACACTGATAGTACTAGATATACCATATAAGGCTAATCACATGACTTAGTGACTCTTTTATAATTGATTAAGGGTATATCATAGATGATATATTTGGTGTTAAAACTTTGAGGATTGAATAACATGATTAAATAATTTGAGGAATAGTTTTCCTAGATATACAACCTTAGGTGATAGATGGGTAAATTTTAAGTTGGGTAGATTGTGAAACCCTCACCCAAAATTAGTCCTACTTGGCGGAGATAGTGAGACTAAGGCTAGATTGAGTCCAGTTAGAGATAGAACACGGTATTTTTATTTAATTTTGCAATAATTATATCACTTAGCGCACCTTACCGTGCTTCGATAATTGGAGCACTACACTAGCCACTGCCTTCCTACAAATTCCACACCCTTATCCTAGACGTGCCCATCTTCCATTCCGACCTTTGTGCAACTTATAATTAAGCCCCCTTGTACTATATTTTGGTCGCGCAACATCGCCCACTCCTTTAAATCTAGCCTTGCATTTTAAACAATGCAAATCTTATACCATCATTGACATTCTATCGTGGCTTAGTTTTAATTTTGAGAACGAATTTTTTATAAGTTGGGTAGAATGTAAAACCCCTAATCCTAAAAACCCTATTAATTTTTTTAATTAATTATTAATTTAATTGTAGTAATTATGAGCTAATTAGGAGAAATATATTTTATTTAATTTTTATGTTAGGTGTTGGTGAACTTAGGGGATTTATTGGGCCATTAAAAAATTTTTCGAATTTATTTCATGTAGGAGACCCCTTGAGCATTTGCTAGCTTAATGGTGTGCATTAATGTAATTCTAGATTTTTTCTATGGGTATGTATATATATATATATATATATATATATATATATATATATATATATATATATATATATATATTTAAAAGAAAAAAAAGAAAAAGAAATGGAAAAAGAAAAAAAAAGGAAAGAAAAGAAAAGAAAAGAAAACATTAATATATTCCCTATTTGGATCACTAATGAATGGTTATTTTATTCATCACTTAGCGCACCTTACCGTGCTTCGATATGTATTTACTTTTCCATTTGAGTTGGTAGTGGATTTGTTTCCATCCAACTATCATCCTTAGATACTTCTTATTGAGATCTAGTTTCATAGACATTGGATATTTTATTCATATTTGATTTTCGTGGATGAGATCTAGATTATACCCTGTGACTCGTGACATATGTTTATACCACTTGTGGATTTGATATTCATATTACAGCGTACGTGTGGATTTGGTTTTCATATATTGGAGTTGCCATATCCATGCGGCTGGCATGCTTATGTGTCCTAGTCCTACGTATTTTTGGGACTGGGGCGTGACATATTTTTGTGGTAGCCCATGCAGGTCGAGAGCATATTGTCTCGGTTACGTTACTGTACCGAACAAGCCTGCACATAGGACTAGAGTATAGGATCTCATCCACAATTGACTATGATTCATCTTCCTCCTCTCTGTTTTATTCGAACAATTGTATCCTGCTTGATTCCTGTACTTCCCTAATAAGTTCCTTGAGTATATATAGCCTTCTGCTAGAATATAGGAACCCATGTTATTAGGATGATAATTAGAGTAGCACACCTATTAGAAATACAACGAGAATATAGACATACCACTAAGTTTAGAATATCTAGTGAACCCTAGAATTCCTTATCTTTAGATTGGTATACCATTACCCCTTGATGTATTAAGAAGACTTGAGAGTAGTATAGACACTACTAGAGATAGTTAGAAGTTTTACCATAATGTTTGACCCTAGTTGTAAACACCCTAAATTTCAGAAATAAGATTTATATAATTTTCCGTAATTTTGGTATTTTTCTGGAATTTATCACTGAGGTTTGGGGTTAAATAATTTTAAGTGTGACTAATTGGAGTTAAAATATTCTGGAAATAGAAATTTATTGGGTAAAATAGAAAACCGGACGCATGGCATTTTTCGGTGTATTTATTGGACTCCGGAGCAACGTATCGAGGACCTTTAGCTATTTGGATTGTGAACCAGACCCAAATTCGAACCAACCCAGACCAAACCCGACCCGCTGTAAACCCTAGGCGGCCGCCAACACTGTAGCAGCCTATAAAACCCTTCTCGTTTTCTGTGCTAAACCATCTGAACCCTAGCCGCTCATCCCCATCGCCGTCCATCTCCCCTCAGGACTCGACCCACCCCGGATCTGCCCTAGCCGGAGCTTGCCAGCGCTCCTCCCTGCCCTTTCCGCTGTACCGCGGAGAACCCCGACCGGCCCGCGTTTCTCCCCGACCGGCCGAGGAGAATCCCGACCGTCGACTGGCCGAGCACTGCTCCGGCCAGCGCGAGCCTGACTGGGCAGCACAGTCTAGGACACCGACCAGGACAGAGCAGCCGAGACGACCCTCGGTGCGGCAGCCGATCGGTGCATTCGGCCGTGCCCTCCACCAGGCCGACCTCGACACCCTGTGTTCGACCGCACAGTCAGGACTCCCCCAGCCCCGTTTCATCCAGACGCCGTCGCAGCCCTGACCTCGGACACGGCAATCGCAGACCCAGCAACTTGATACGCTGGACACGGAATTGACGAGCAGGACGCGTGAGAATCAGCTATCGTGGAGGCCTGTTCAGGTATCGTTTTCTCTCAACTCGCGACTCCGTTTTCAATTCCGTCGATTGCTATGCGTAGACTGTATAACCCTCTCGGTGCCCGTGCAAATCGCTCGGTGCATCGCGTCCTGTAGTGATCGTACACCGCGATCCAAAACAGGAAGAAACAACGCCCTGTTTCACCTCGGAACTGAGTTCGCCCCGCCAATCGGGACGACTTGGTCGCACGTGGTCTTTACCAAACTGTGCGCGATGTTGATACGGTCGTGTAGGATTTCGCAGAAGTCGATTCGGAGGTGCGTGCACCCCGGAATCAACGCGTATCCGCCGACGACACCCCGTATCCGTCGATTCTGAAACACGCTGTAACTTCGTGTACACACGTCGGATCGGGACGAAACTTGCGCCATCGGATCCGTAGTAATACGCTGGTCCTGTGAGCCAAGTTTGGTTCGATTCTGAGAACGTTGACAAAATCACGTATCGTGGGCCCCACAGGCTCCACTTGACGGGTGATTTTGAGATCGACTCATCGGAATCCAATTCTGGAAGTTCCATTGGGTTTGTATCATCGTTCCTGACTTGTAGACACTGAGTTTGCGAAATTTGGAGACCTTTGACCCTGACACGCTTTTCGGTGCAAAGTGGCCCACATGTGGAACCCGCTTTGGCCCGAAAATGACCTTTTTGCCCCTGTGTCCAAATTGGACGTAAGGACAGGCATTTCCAGCTATTTGGCATCCTCTGAGACTGTTGGTGATATTTATTACAGTTTTTGGAGTAGTTTCCACCGGATCCACAGATACCAGGACAGTTGTTGATATTCGGACATCAGGCAAGTGTACCTTGCCAATCTATGCAGCTTAGTTATTTATTTTCCTTGCTATATATATATTGCTGTGCATGCTCAACCTAGGACCGTGTGACGTACTTAGCGTCCGATTATCAGTCGGGTGCCGACACTGTACGCAGTGTTGGGTACGGTCATGTAGAGATGGACATTCGTGACACTTTATTCTCGTACTTGTCTTATCGAGTACCATATGACCCAGGACACTTGACACTATTCATGAGACAGGATTTTCCCGAGATATTCGTGGTGATTCTGTATAGGATACAGGACATGGACATTATATTATTAGATACTATATGACTGGTTGCATTAGCTATGATCGCGCTTGACATGGGCATGAGACGTTGTGGTCATGATATGCGTGGTTACATTGGGTGGGAAGAGACACACAGGCTACAGGCTGTATTTATGTATATCTTCTATTATTGAGAGGTCGTAGACTCTCGTAGCAGAGCTAGACCCACTACCGGTTATTACCGCTACCGGCTCCCCGACACAGAGCTTGTAGTGGCTCAGCCTGAGACTAGTGATGCTCTCACTTGCATTTACACTTAGATGGTTACATATTTACCCTTTGTTTCATTTACTTATATATTTGCTGCACTGCTTATCTGTATTTATTGGCATGAGCTTTCTTGTACCTTGCTATGTCCCCTGAGGACCTAGATCCGGATTTTTGTCCCCAGATTTTGCAGACGAGGTTTATCCCGAGGTTTACGGGACCGGAGCAGGAGCTGATCCAGGAGTTGTACCACCATCCGAGGACGAGGTCTTAGCTGAAGACTTCTCTTGAGCACCCTTGTTTATGCTCAGCTTTTATTATTTATTTCAGTCTTTCATATTCTGGTCAGATGAACCATTGTACTAGATATTTATCGGGTTGTTCCCCGAAGTACTTTGTGAGACTTGGAGATGATTTACATTCCTTGTTTATTCTGTGGATCATGTTTATGTCTTGTGTGGATGAGATTAGTTGTACCTTGATTGTCGTAGACTTGTTTTACAGCTTAAGTATGCCCTGATGGATCCTTTATAGTGAGTTGGTCCATCGGTGCGTACTGCTGGCCGTTGACACGCGTCTGGTCCCACGGTATTTTGGGACTGGGGCGTGACACTAGTATTGAGGAACCAATGGAGAACCAATATTGAACATTAGGATTGAACCTAACCTTCATAATTGGATAGTATTGGAGAACTATATAACCTAGATCATTGTCTTATTATTGGTAGACAACACCTTAGGAAGCCGAGAGGGATGTAATCAACATTTTCTTGATCATGCCTCAAACATAGCAACTAGCACCCCACTCCCCTTTAGGAAACCATGATACTATCTAGAGACGACCTACTTAATTTTATATGTTGTTCCTCTGCAACCTCAATGTTCGTTGATTGTGCGACGATTAAATTATCTTCTTTCCTTCTTCATCTTTCAGCTCGTGCCACTTGACACCTCTAATCATAGACTAAGTGATTGTATTCTACGATAGGATATATAGTTGCTATAGTTATAGTTGTAATCTTAAATTTTGAATTGTGTACCTTGTAATTAGAACCTGATAGTTGAGTTATTCAATTAGATTGTGATGATTACCCCTAGTTGTAGACCACGAAAATTGAACCCCCACCTCGATACAAGTTAGATCCCTTTTCCCTTAAACGGCTAGTAACTCGTCTATTCTTACTATTGACACTTGTTCTATAAGCGCTATGACTAAGACTTAGGATGACCATTACCTATATAGATATGATACCCTAATCAGTACCAAGATCTTTCCTCATATACCCTAATAAGATTTTCTGTTTTATTTACATATGCAAGGTTATTTGGTAGGATCCTCTTAAGACCATTACAACATCCTTTTATTAATATAAGTTGGGTAGTATATCTCACACCCTAGTATCACATAGTCTTTTGACCCATTATTGTAGTGAGATTGAATGACATTAATTGTATACTAGCATAAGACGAAAGTGTTTATTCAGACAATAGAAGTTAGAGGTCCTTGCCCACATTTGGTCGACTAGCGACATAGACAAGGAGGTTGTATGATAACTGTAGAGATTGTAGAGTCTTTATTATTATGGTTTTTTTTGTTTTTGTGAACTTGAATTGACTTGTACCTCCTTTCATCATCATCTAGCGTACTTATAATTGCTGTACCACCTTGACTTATGCCGCTATTATAGCCTAGTTTTGCAAGCTTATTCCTTATCGAGCTTGTTCATGACATATGTATTAGTGGGTCGACACACTAATACACTTCAGAATCAGTGTATTACGGTCCGATCAACCCTAGTGCGCTTGATTCGCCCTTCGCAATAATACTTTACGTGGATTAAGATATATAGTTGACTAGTAGACACATGTACTTGCCCTCTAGATATGTCTGAGCTGATCGTATCGGTTACATAACTGTACTGATGCGAGAATGTGAATAGAAATTACCAAAATAGAATTTCAATCCACAACTGCCTTGACAATTCCCATTGAATTCTTTAAACGCCTTGATCCCCATACTTTTAATCTATTACCTTCCCTTGAACTCCTCATTATTGTTTTTCGTCTTCTCTTATTTAGGAAAGACGAAACCTCGTGCCTAGCATAAGTTGATACACAGATAGTATTAGATATACCCTATAGGCCAATGACATTATTTGATGATTATTTTGTAACCCAGGGCATATCGCATGTAATATATTTGGTGTTAAAATTTCTTGAGGATTGAGTAACATGATTAAGTAAAAAATGGAGGAATGAGATTTCTTGAATGTAAGAGCCTTATGTGATAGATGGGTAAATTCTAAGTTGGGTAGCAGTGCAGTGTCAACTCGAGAGAAACTTTTTTTTTTTATTATGATCGAGTAAGATTAGATTGGGAGAGGTTCAAGCCATTTTTAATTTTGAAAATTTTAGAAGAATGACTAAGATGATTAGGATTAATGAATTTTAAAATCTTGATATTGAGGACCCAATATTTATACCTTAAGTACATGATTTAAATTTTTGAATAATGAAGGTAAAATCATCAATTTGAATTTGGAGGATAAATATAAAATTTCAGACTTGAACATTGGTGGACTGTATTTAAATTATTTTTTAATTTGATGATTTAAATTAAGAATTAAAATTTGATGGTTGGACTACCTATTTGAAATATTGAGGATGTGAATGAAAAAAAAATTTGAAAAAATTAAAATTAAATTATAAGTGAAAATAGAAATAATATTGGACTCGAATTACTTCTAGAGTAGATTATGATAGTTGGAGATCGTGAGGTAAAATTTATATGCGTATTTAAATCTTGAAGATGTTATATGGATTAATTTAAATTTGGATATGGATAAGTTGAAAAAGTGAGAAGAGATAATAATAAGTTGAATTTTGATTGGAACTGTGATCATCTTAACCTTGAAGTGATTACGATGGATATGATTAGGATTTTAATTATCGCAAGGAGATTGCGATTGACTTGCCTTATGTACATGAAGGATTAACAAATTATGCCTTATTTTAATTTTGAGGACGGAATTGTTTTAAGTTGGGCAGAGTGTAAACTCCCTCACCCAAAATTAGACCTACTTGGCTTAGATAGTGAGACTGAGGCTAGCTCGAACCCACTTAGAAATAGAACACGATATTTTTTATTTAGTTTTACAACATGGTATCACTTAGCGCACCTTACTATTGCTTCGATAATTGGAGCACTTTACTAGTCACTGCCTTCCTACAAATTTCACATCCTTGTCCTAGACATGTCCGCCATCTATTCTGACTTTTGCCGTGACTTATAATTATGCTCTCTTGTGCTATATTTTAGTCGCGCAACATTCGTCGCGAACGTTATTTCTTAATTCTAAGATAATTCCAACTTTGTATCCTTGTGCGTTCCAATCGAAATTGGAGACACAATTTTGACCCGTTTCGTACAACCCAATCTATGACAATATCCTAGCCTGGGCCCTCTATTCCCATGACACTTGCGTCCACCTAATGTTATCCCATGTATTTCTAATTAATTCAAGAGCACCCTGCGCATTAATTTTAATTGAATTAATCCAATTTCTATCTTTGTGCAACGTTTCAATGGTTGGGCGCTTTTATGCAAAAGAGCATTTAGGTGTCCACACCATTGACATGACATATGAAGAAACCTATTTTTCGCTAATGTGGATTTTTCTCATAATTTTTGGAATGTGCAACGCGCAACATCGTCCACCCCTTTAAATCTAGCCTTGCATTTTAAACAATGCAAATCTTATACCATCCTTGCATTCTATCGTGGCTTAATTTTAATTTCGAGGACGAAATTTTTACAAGTTGGGTAGAATGTAAAACCTCCTTCCTAGAAAATCGTATATACCCTTTATTTATTAATTATTAATTAAATTTTAGTAATTAGGTCTAAATAGGAGAAATATATTTTTTTAATAATTTTTATTTTAGGTGTTCGGGCACTGAGATGATTTATGGGACCATCAGGAATTTTTTGGAATTTATCCCATGTAGGAGACCCCTTGAGCAGTTGCTAGCCTAATGGTGTGCATTATTCTAATCCATGAATTTTCTTATGAATATATATATATATAATATATGTATACACAAATATATATATGTATATATATATTTAGAAAGGAAAAGGAAAGAAAGAAAAAGAAATAATTAAATAAGATTAACTAATAAATATAATAATAATAATAACAATGATAACAACACAATGCCATGCTATCCCCATTCAGCGACTTAGCAAATTTGCTAAGTCTTCAACCCTTCAGCCGTAGCATTGTCCCAGGGACCCGCCCCCTTCAACCGTTCAGCCTTTAGTGATTAACTCACAGACCCGACCCCCCCTTTGGCCGAACCAAATTTTCTTTCTCTCTCCCTATTAAATATATATATATATATTTATCTCTCAAACACCCTAACCTAAAATATTCAGACCCCCTCTTCTCATCTAGAGCCGTCACCGCAGCCAGAGAGCCCCGCCAAGCCGTCCAAACCATCCCGACGACTCCGACCTCGCGCACTGCAGATTCCCACACGAGGCACCTTCGCTCCGGAGTTGTTTTCCGTCGACTCGCTCAACCAAACGTCATTCCGTCTTCACCGGTATGCTCACCCCTTAACCCTCTTCCATATTTGTATTATAGCCAATATCGAAAAACGTGTACCCCTAAGCAAAAAATAACGTCCAAAGTGGGCGCGAGCAGACCCAATTCTGGGATCGCAGAAAACTGCGGTGACCACCCATATTGCCGAGTTCGTATCTCCCACCACAGAGATCCGAATTCGGTGATTCTTTTTGATACATGTAGAACACTTGACCTAGTTTTTTTTCTGTTAAATAACCCTATATTATTAGTTGCTGTGGACATAATTAAATTCGTCACAAAACTGTGCGAACCCACTTTTTTCAAATTTCCAAAAGTTGGAAAACGGAGCTCGCCCCGCCAAACGGGACCGCCTCCCGCCAAACGGGACCGCCCCGCCGTGTATCAAGTGTACCGAATGGTGCACGCAGCGTAACCGGACACGTAAAAATTTGTGGGAACTGATTCGGACGCGTGTGCGCGCCAGAATCAGGCCGTATCCGCGGACACACCCCGTGTCGCAACTATTGTGGAACTCGTGCGTATTTTGTGCACGCTAGTCAGATTGCGACAAAACTTGCGCCACTGGACTCGTTGTAACGCGCTGGTCCTGTGACCCAATTTTCACGCAATTCTGAGACGATTGACCAAATCGCCAATTGGCGGGCCCCACAGTTGACTTTTTGGACAAAATTGTGTTCGGCTCATCGGAATCCACATTTGGACATACTGTTGGGTTCGTATTGACATTTAGAGTTGTTTGACCTATAGTTTATCCCATTTAGAGACTGTTACCCTCGGCACTCTTTTCGGTGCAAAGTGGGCCACACATGGACCCCATTTTTGCCCAAAATTACCGTTTTGCCCCTATGTCCAAATTGGACGAAAGGGATGTACTTTTTAGCTATTTTGTTCATTCCGAAAACGTTGGTGATGTTTATTTCAGCATCCGGAGACGTTTGTTCGGATTCCTTAGTTCCAGGTTCCGTGTCCTTGACATTTGGGCGCGTACACTTTACAGATTTCTTGCCAGGCAAGTATACCTTGCCATTGTACTGTTATTTATATTCCATATGCTGCATGCATCTTTATTTTCTGTCTTTAGTTCATATATTTTAACTGTTATATAAAAATGCGCGTGACGGTGTCGTCGCGATATATTTTTATTTATGTATTTGCATTGACCCTGTTTATGAGACTACCCCATTATCATGTAGCATCATTAGGTTCATTGGCCGTGACACAGTTGTTACACGAGTTGTGAGTCTCATGTAGATCACGGACTTGCGTGCAGGTTTGGCCTCCTGTACGTGTGGGCCGTGCGTTAGGAATAACTGATGTTAGAAACTTTGCATGCTAGTAGACTGGGCAGTTATTAGAGGTATTATCGTGTCATGGATGTGACATGCTTAGAGCATGGGGTGGGAAGAACAACAAGTAAGACGTGTGGGCTCCGTTGCACTTTCCTTGTGTAACCCGTACGCTCCGTCGGAGATGCGCGGTCATGATGACCACTATATATTATATTATTATCAGGCGGGCCTCCGGTGTTCGAAAGACGCCGTGCCTTTGTAGGCCCCTGGATCTCCAAGAGAACTATGCCAATCCCATTTTAGCCAGATAGCCCACGCGTTAGGAAAGTTGTTCTTAACTGCATTCACTTAGACGGTTAGGCGACCCCTTTGGATATTTATTTCAGTACTTTATTGGCATGTGTTTAAGTATCTTGTTATGTCCCTCTGAGGACCTGGTCCGCTGCCAGGTGTACCTGTTCTTGAGTATTTGCAGGAGCGCATATTTGGATGGTTATAGATGCTTCGTGGATGTCTTCTCTTCGAGCCGTGATCGATAGCTGGTATACTTATATTGGGCTTGATTGTGTTGTACTCATATTGTATTTACTTTTCCATTTGAGTTGGTAGTGGATTTGTTTCCATCCAACTATCATCCTTAGATACTTCTTATTGAGATCTAGTTTCATAGACATTGGTTATTTTATTCATATTTGATTTTCGTGGATGAGATCTAGATTATACCCTGTGACTCGTGACATATGTTTATACCACTTGTGGATTTGATATTCATATTACAGCGTACGTGTGGATTTGGTTTTCATATATTGGAGTTGCCATATCCATACGGCTGGCATGCTTACGTGTCCTAGTCCAACGTATTTTTGGGACTGGGGCGTGACATAAGCCCGTATCTTCAACCCGCAACCCTCTCTCTCTTTACTATATATATCAACCTATTCATCCCAAAACCCTAACCCTAGATCATCCTTCCTCCTCCTCTTCCCATCTAGACCTAGAGAGCGCCACCGCCGAGCCGGAAAACTGCCGTCCCGACCGCCCAAACCGATCCCGACGACCGCGACCCCGCACAACACCACAACTGCAGAATTCAACAGCGACTTACCTATGTTCCTGCGTCATTTTCTGTCACCTCGCTGAACCAAACTCGACCCCGTCTTCACCGGTATGATCCTCACTTAACCCTCTTCAATACCTGTATGATAGTAGACCTCGAACAATGCGTAACCATAGGCGAAAATAGCGTCAAAGCTGGCGGAAAATGATAATTTCTGGGTATCGCAGAAAACTACGGTGATCACCTATGTTCCCGGGTTCGTATCTTCCACCCCAGAGATCCGAATCTGATTTTTCTTTTTAGTATGCGGAGACCACTTGACCTAGTTTAATTTCTATTAATTAAAATTAGATTATTAACTGTTGTAGGTAGAATTAAATTCGTTGAAAAATTCCGAAAACACACTTTTTCCAGATTTCCAAAAGTTGTGAGACGGAGCGCGCCCCGCCAAATGGGACCGCCCCACCGTGTACCAAGTATACCAATCAGTGTGCACAGTGTACCCAAACATGTGAGAGTTCGCAAAAACTGATTTGGACGCGTGTGCGCGTCAGAATCATCCCTTATCCGCGGACAAACCCTATATCGTAACTTTTGCGAAAGCCGCTCGCATTTTGTGCACACTCGTCAGATTGCGACGAAACTTGTGCCACTAGACTCGTGGTAACGCGCTGGTCTTGTGACCCAATTTTCACCAAATTCTGAGACAGTTGACCAAGTCGCCAATTGGCGGGCCCTACGGTTGACTTTTTGGGCAAATTTGTGTTCGGTCCATCGGAATCCATATTTGGACATACCGTTGGGTTCATATTGAAATTTAGAGTTTGTTTGACCTATAATTTATTCTATTTAGAGACTGTTACCCTTGGCACGTTTTTTGGTACAAAGTGGGGCACACGTGGACCCCACTTTTACCCAAAATTACCGTTTTGCTCCTGTGTCCAAATTGGACGAAAGGAAAGTGCTTTCTAGCTATTTTACTTATTCTGGGAACATTGGTGATATCTATTTCAGTATCCGGAGACATTTGTTCTGAGGCCGTAGTTTCTGATCCTGTATGCTTGACTTCTGGACAGTACACCTTGCAGCTTTCTTACCAGGCAAGATACCTTGCCAAATTATTTACAGTATTTTGCATGCTATTTATATTTTAATTTATTCATTGTCTGTGTAGTTTCGTTCAGTTATATTCATTGCATGTGTAGTTCATTCAGTCATTACTATATATATTAGATATGTTGACACACACTTGACACCTAGTATCATGAGAGGACAATCATTAGTCGTATGGGCTTTTAACCACTCTGGTAAACCATAGTATATAGTTCGCACTATGGGCGTGTGTCGCGCTGGTCGCTACCCCCGCGGTATATCGATTTCTGGAGTCTCGCTGGTCGCTACCCCCGCGGTATATCGATTTCTGATGTCCACTGACTTGTGTGTGAGTTATGAGATTTAGATTGAGTAGCCTACCCTTGCCCATACATCGAAAGTTGTCCTCATTTGCATTCATATAGATTGTCTTGTACAGCGTACTTATTTATTTTCAAATATTATGCATGTTTACTGTATTCAAATTGGCTTGCTTCTATGTATCTTATTACGTCCCTCTGAGGACCTGGTCCCTTTTCAGGTGTAGATGTTCATGAGTATTCACAGGAGCACAGATCTGGACTTGCTACTGATCGTTGAGGAGGTTTACTCTTCGGGCCTAGTGTTTATTTGGTGCTGTACCTATATTGTGTTACTTTTATATTCGAGTTGGTAGTGGATTTATTTTCATCCGACTGTCATCTTTAGATACTTCTTATTGAGATTTAGTTATATAAATATTGGTTATTTATTTATATTAATTTTCTGTGGATGAGATTTAGATTGTACCCTGTGACTTGTGATACATTTTATACCACTTGTGGATTTGATATTCATATTACAGCGTACGTATGGGTTATGGTTTCCATATATTGGAGTTGCCATATCCATGCGGCTGGCATGCTTACGTGTCATAGTCCTATATATTTTGGGACTGGGGCATGACAAAACTGATGTTTAGTATTTGTGTTTCGCTCTAATCTTGACTGGATAACATTTTTCAGAGGACCTGAAGGACTTCTGTCCTACTTACTATGGCCCAGGTGTAGAGGAAGACTACATACCAGAGATTCTAGAGGAGTCACTCTCCTTAGAGGAGACACCACCCGCAGTCGTTTAGACAGTTCTATCTATGTATTATTTGTTCTAAACCTGAGACTTGGATTGTATTTATGTTGAGACTATTATGTTGGATAGCTAGACTCTAGATTATTTTTGTATTTTGAGTTGTTGTGCTTGACCTATGTCAGTACTTCCTTAACTTTATATCTTATCGTGCCATTTACTTTCTATAATTATTGTGATTGAGTATATTATGAATTGTTGATCAATGTATCATTCATTGTCCTCTTCATGGAGTTGAGATCATTGGCAGATTATGAGTTATGTTTGGTAGTCTTGAGACCTAGACAGCGTTCTACCGCCGATGTTACGGCATAGGCTGGACGTACCCACGGCTCCTGCCCAAATTTTGGGTGCGGGTCGTGACACGTTTTTAGTGGTGGCCCATGCAGGTCTAGATTCGCAATTAAAGCGATGTCATAGTAGTGCCCACTTAGAGTATTGCTACGAGCCTGTTTTAGGAAATATGATTTATGATGAGAGTATGCTCAATCACAACTAGGAAACTTCTGATTTTTATATTGCTAATCTAAATAATTGCTTCCTTTAAAAATTTTACTGTCCCTTGATGATATCGTATCTATTGCCTTAATTTATTCTTTTCAGTCTATCTTCAGGATGCCGCCGAAGACTAGATCATTGAGGTTGGGACCCACAGCTTCAGAGAGGTCTGCCACCTCTCGACCTGACGGACAGACATTTGGAGTTCCTCCTACATCTCCTGTTCATGTGGGAGTATCTGCAGTTTTCGGGGGTCCTCCTCCCCCACCTATCCAGAGGGTTGCCCCAGCTGTTACGGAGCACCTTCCACCACCACCGACTCCGTTTCCAGGAGGTATCCCCGTTGACGGGGCACAGATGTTCGCGCTGATCCAGGGCATGGTAGATGCTCAGAGGACATCAACGGAGGCTCAGCGAGTCCAGGCTGAGGCTCAGAGGGTGCAGGCAGAGACATACCAGGCACAGACAGAGCTGATGAGAGAGAGCATGGAGAATGCTCATCATGTGGCTCTCCAGGCTGTGGAGTGAGTTGCACAGCACCAACATCATCCTGGCCAGCAGCACCAAAGGCCAGGTACCATAGTAGACTTCAAGAGGATGATGCCTCGGGAGTTCAAGGGCATCGAGGGGATACTCTATGCTGACGACTGGCTAGAGGATATAAAGAGAAACTTGTGCTTGGTGCAGATTCCGGAGAGCCTGCAGATCAAGGCCGCCGACAGTCAGATGTTCGACATCGCACTGACATCTGTCCTACTCACTATGGCCCAGGTGTAGAGGGAGACTACATACCAGAGATTCTAGAGGAGTCACTCTCTTTAGAGGAGACACCACCCGCAGTCGTTTAGACAGTTCTATCTATGTATTATTTATTCTAAACCTGAGACTTGGATTGTATTTATGTTGAGACTATTATGTTGGATAGCTAGACTCTAGATTATTATTATATTTTGAGTTGTTGTGCTTGACCTATGTCAGTACTTCCTTATCTTTATATCTTATCGTGCCATTTACTTCCTATAGTTATTGTGATTGAGTATATTATGAATTGTTGATCAATGTATCATTTATTGTCCCCCTCATGGAGTTGAGATCATTGACAGGTTATGAGTTATGTTTGGTAGTCATGAGACCTAGATAGCGTTCTACCGCCGATGCTGTGGCGTAGGCTGGACGTACCCACGGCTCCTGCCCAAATTTCGGGTGCGGGTCGTGACAATGTCTAATACTTATACAGGTATGAATAAAAATAAATAATATCTGCTATATTTATTTGGATCTTATTTGTGTTCTTCTTTGTAGTTCTGGTGTTACGATCACTACGAGATTGGTAGACCAGTTAGTAAATATAGAGCTGAACAAATAGTATGGCCAGCAGGCATTCGCTGGATTACTGAAAATACAAATTATGTGCATTGTAAGACAAAAGTGGTATCTCTTTACTGGCATCGATTTGACACATTAACCGCCTATGAGGTAAGTATATAATTATTAAATTAAATTTTTAGACGTTATTTTCTTGCCTACCATTTATTACTTGCTGAATGTCAAATAGGTTGTTTGGCAACCACTAAGTGTGCCAGAAGAAGTGAGAGATAGTGAACGTGTCCGCAGTCTCCATAGGTATTATATCATGTACAATGGATCTATCATGTTTTATCCAGCTGATCGTGTTATGCGACAGTTCAGATTGAAATATATGATACCCTTGGAGCCTTTGGCTTCTAGCAGTACCAAATCAAATATGGATGTGCGAGTTCGTACATATATGCTAGGTCGCTAATAAAATTTTGAAAATCCTGAGGAGAATCAAATTGTCTGCCAATAATTAACCCGGGAATGCAACCAGCTACATTAGCATCATTATCATCTAAATAGTAATATAAATTTTTAACCAAATTATCACTTTTTTCATCGTCAACATCATTATTTTCAGTATCAGAGTTAATTTCAGTGTGATTTATACAACTAGGACCAACATTAAAATCTTGGTTATCATAAAAATGTTCACTACTTGAAATGATAGTTGTGTCAATATTTGCTAGTGATGGAATGATGTAAATTTTAATACAAGATAAAAATAAATTACTTTGAACAATAAAATTATATGTTTCTTCACAATCTACTATTATCAACGCATCTTCATAAAACCACCTTATTGTAAATTCATAACTTATGGAAAAATGATCAGAAATAATACTACGCAAACTAGCTAAAGTGATATTTTGATAAGTGGTTATAAGATGAGTATTACCCCCATGGTAAGATAATCCATCTAATATACCTCCATGGTAAATTTTGATCCATAGTCACAAATTTTTGTCTGAATTGAGACTTATTGAGGTATGTCAGAAAGTAGCTTAGGCGAAAATGGTAGGAGATAATAGATGAAAGTATCTTCTGACTTGAATTTGCCTTTTGAATTCACCGATTGTAAGCTATTTTCTGTATGAGAAAAATATGGTAAAGAGAGTAAGAGTGAATGAAATATACAAAATACGCATGAGTCATATATATAAGCTAAGTTTAACCGTTAAAATATAAACATTACAATTTGAATGTTACAAATTTAACGTTACCTATTGTACATAGACTAGTATTACCTAGTATACTAGCATAAAAAAATGGATGATAGGAGAAAGAGTGATAGGGAGAAAGAAAAGAGAGGGATGAGAGTGACACAGAGAGTAAAGAGAGAGAGAGAGAGAGAGAGAGAGAGAGAGTAAAGAGAGGGTGAGAGTGACAGGTTGAGAGAGAGTGGGGGGGGGGGGGGGAGAGAAAGAGAATGAGAGTAAGAGAAAAAGGGTATTAGATAAATTTAACCGATTAAATTTAAATGTTACAAATTTAATATTACAAAATTGAACGTTACCTAGCGTACAGATAAATGTTACCTAGCGTACAGATAAACCTTACCTAGTGTACGTGTGCATGTATTAGCTTTAGTGTAGATAGCGTACATAAAAGAGAGAGGAAGATTGACACAGAAAAGAGTGACAGGGAGAGAGAGAGAGAGAGAGAGAGAGTTAAGTGAGGGGGAGAGGGAGAGAGGGATGAGAGTGAGAGAGGGAGGAGAGGGGGAGAGAGAGAGGGTTGAGAGTGACATACAGAGAGAGAGAGAGAGAGAGAGAGAGAGAGAGAGAGAGAGAGAGAGTTGTTAGAGAAAGAGAGGGATGAGAGTGAGAGAGGGTTGAGAGAAAGGGAGTTGACATATATAGAGAGAGTTGTTAGAGAGAGAGTTGAGAGAGACAGAGAGAGGGACAGTTGAGAGAGTGTGTGAAAGATGTGAAGGAGAGTGTTAGAGAGAGAGAGGGAACGAGAGAGAGAGAGAGAGAGAGAGAGAGAGAGAGTGTTAGGGAGTGAGAGAGAGAGAGCGAGAGTGAGAGAGAAATTTTTTTTATTAGAAAATGCCCTTTTCCTAGGGAAAACGTCCTTCCAAAGGGCATTTTTTAATAAAAAAATTTTAACGGCAGCAGACGGCACAAACGGGAAAAAAGTTTGGGAAGTTGTGAAACGCCCTTCAGATGGGCGTTATGATGCTTTATTTATAAAAATTTAAATTTCTCTGCTTTGAGTGTGATCTGTTATAATTTCGTTGCTCTGTATGAAATTTTCCGTAAATATTATTCCAATTAGTCTAAAATTGTGTTTGGTTTACTATAATATAATTCGTAAAGAAATTAGATTTGTAATATAATTGAGTTTTTAAAATAATGAAATTAGAATTCTATTACTATATTTGGTTGAAACTGTAATCAAATCATGTAATATAATATCGATTGTATTCAAATATTTGGTTTAACATGTAATATAATTGAACAATAATTATTATTTGTATTATTTTGATAAATATATCCTTGAAATATAATCTATGTTGTATAAATACAAAAAAATAATGTTCGTGTCTACATCGTGTGTTGCATGCATATTCTGAATATTCATACAACATAGATAACTATTGTGTCTATTTAAAAATATATGTATTTCGTTTCCATGTCTTTTTTTTTATTGTAATCATAATCAGTTTGACTACACAAACTCAAATTGGAACTTCCAATATAGTGATACACGTGATGGTTTTTTTTATTTAGGTACTTGACTTTTTTGTCTAGGTCCTTAAAAAATCAAGAGTTGAGATGCATGTAATTCAACGGTTCTAGATGAACGAGTTTAAAAATTAGTTCCTCTAGGATTTTTGTTTTAGCTATAAGTCTTTGTGGGGCCATAGTGTGGATATGGGAGTCAAGCAACTGATGTGCATGTGTACAATAAAATTAAGAGAAAATTTGAGTTGCACTCCACTTTATTTATCATAATTCAAGGTGCACTCCACTGCTTTACCATAATATACAACCACCTCCACTTCCGTCTCCAACTAACTGTCAACTCCGTTGTCCATTAATTTTTGACCGAAATACCTCTAGCAAATCACCATTATTACAAGCCTTCCTCCTCGGCCTAGGAAGAGGGAGGGAGTATTTCGGTCAAAAATTAACGGTCAACGGAATTGATCGTTAGTTGAAGACGAAAGTGAGGGATATTGTATATTATGATAAAGCAGTGATGCACCTTGAATTATGATAAATAAAGTGAGATACAACTCAAATTTTCTCTGTATTTAACAAAATTAAGGGAGAAAAAAGTAACATTGACAAGCCCCTCCTCCAAAGAATGCAATGAAGAAGCCCCTCATTCAACACGCAACGAGCACCCACAAACAATAAAACCAAGCTCATCAAGAACACTGGCACGATGAACCCGTTGGTAGCGAAGATATTAGCTGCTTTAGGAGGAGTCAGGCTTCTCCCCAATGCCTACATATTCAGCACGCGACGAGCGCCCATAAACAATAAAATTGAGCTCATCTACCGGCACGACGAGCCCATTGGTAGCGAAGATATCAGCTGCTTTAGAAGGAGTCAAGCTGCTCCCTAATGCCTTTAACTGGCAGGAGGTGGACTAGGTGCAAGACACGGATACGCTCCACGAGAGCGTTAGTAGCTGCTGGTGACGTCGGTTAAAGGAGCGGTAGTTGTGGTGAGCCGGGTCGACCACCAAGTCAGCTTCGCTAGTGGCGAGTAAGGATGAGAGGTCGGCGAGGAACTTCCTAACTCGGAGAAGCTAGGAGGAGCGGATGGTTGAGACGACGATGTCAATGTGGGAGCGGGCTTGTCAGATGGCGGTGAGGAGCAGAGGAAGTAGTAGGAGGAGGAGAAGGAGGGAGATATAAATTTTTTTTGGATTTTTTTTCTAGATCTACTGATCGGGAATTGGAGGGTTTGATAAATTGTATAAGGGTAAACTCATAATTTAAAATTTTGAGGATGCAATATAATTGGGATTACATTGGATTTATGATGTATCTTATTTGAATAGAAAGTGATGTAATGTAATCAAATTTATAATCGCGATTACATTACATCTAGAAAAAAAACTCTCCAACCAAACATCCGAATTAGAATTACAATGCATTACAAATTATATTACGTTGTTCAATCCTACGAACCAAATGGTCCCTAACTATATATCCTGGAAACAAACAAGGGAGAGCAAAATGAGTCATGTCCACTCATTAAGAAATTACTAAGGACATCGGACAAAGTGAATGGGACTATCATACCATGCCAGACATTAGAAGATTCTACATTAGAGATAACTAAGATATATGCACGTACGTTGCACATATTTCATACTACTTAGAAAGAACAAATCTTTTAATTTTTTACTTCCTAAGAAGAGAAAAGCCTCTTAATTTTTACTACTTGGGAAGAGTAAATAACAATCCCTTTAAAAAAAATTCTATACATAATTACATAACCACCAATGTTAAATTTAATGAACAATTTCAATTAGTAAACATATATAAGGGCATTTTTGAAACAAAAAACTTTCACAGTGAAGCCTCAACTTTTCTTATTATATGTGCACATTTGGGCCAAATCGACTTAAACCAAACCGAATCGGTCAGTTTTTAGCCGAATTGATGGTCCGGTCGATTTAGTTTGGCTGGATTTTATTAAGAACCGATTGGATCGGTTCAGTCACTATAGTGCCCCGCTACCAGTGGTTCACTACGTGATGCTTACGGCTTGTTGGATCAGTAAAACTAAGTATTTGGGGAAACCTTCTGGATAATCGATCACGGACGAATTATTGGAGTGGGTGGGATTCCCAACCTATGTAAAAAATATCCTGGAGTTGGATTGTACATTCCTACATATAATAGGAATACCTTAATAGATTTGGATTGAGTATTCCTATATATAATAGGAATACCTCAATGGATTTGGATTGGGTATTCCTACATATAATAGGAATATCTCAATGGATTTGGATTAGGTATTCCTATATATAATAGGAATGCTAGTTGTGGGTTTGAGGCTATATATATTAGGTATTTTCTAACCCTAAAATATATCTCAAAAATATTACAAAATGAGGCAAGAGTGCTTTTACAACTGTCACGCCCCAGAACCAGAATACTGGAGAGCGGAGGCAGACAAAGCCAGCTACGTAGACCAGAGTATTAATACCCCGAGATATGGTCATGGCTGTCTAGACATGTGAGGGTTTTACTCTACAGTCCAACAGTCATTCCTAGGACAAGAGTCCTAGGTGTCTCAATCTCAAGCAAACAATAAGTTACAAGATATAGGATCACCAAACATATAATAATAAGGCATCACAAACTATACATACATAGATGATCATGAAGCTAGTTACAAATGAAGAACTAGCAAGAATACAATATTACAAGATCAACTCTGGTTATAGTCTAGAATATGCTTTACATGTAGGCCCGCAGGCTAGAATGTCAAGTTTCAAAACACGACCTAAACACGTGCTCGGCAGCTAAACACCTCAAATGTATAAGTACAAGGTCAAGTGGGTGACGAAGAAGAAATCTACTCATATTCTCGGGTGCTCTTGGTGTTCACCATCTTGAGGCAGGAATTACGGAAGATCCTGTGGTCCTGCTCCAAAATTTGGCTATACAAAACTAGTAGGATCAGACCCCAAAATATCAAGTACCACAAGGAAGACAACTTAGGAACTAAAAACCAACATACAGATAAATCAGTAAGAAATAGCACAAGGAACAGTTAAATAAGTATAACAGGTGAAATAATAGTTAAACAATTCTGGAGTAATTAAACAAGGATATCTGAAATCAGTACTCAGGATCTGTTGTTAAATAAATTAGGACATGTTCTCCTGGTTTAGGTACTGCTGGTTGCACGAGGCAAAGGAAAGCTTTTCTTCCTCTGGTGCTTGCACCTGTTCTCCTGATTGCAGTCGGGTGGGGGCCTTTGTTTACAGCCACTGGAATGCTGAATTTCTGTTTGTAGGTACTGTTGCTTTGTTATAGCAGCAGTTGATGATAATATTGACACAATGATGCCCTGGGGAGGACACTTTGTATGCCGTTGTTGTTTCTCTCACTTTGCGCTAGTGATTGATCATGTTATGCAAGTTGAGCTAGGGTTGATTCACCTTTGCATCCTCCTTATGAGCCCGGGTAGACCGAGCATACGGGTACGCATGCGCTGATTTTTTTTCCTGACCTGGGGTTCGTACAAGAAATTGCCCCAAGTTGCCAACGGAAGACTCTTTAGACCGACCCTGTCCAATTGCCATTGCGGGTTGGACGCACGGGCTGATTTTGTATGACTTTTCGTCTGGGGCCCGCATAGTAAGTGGTGCCTACTGACGTTCGGTCGAATGAGCAATTTCTTGAGCTTGGCGAGCTAGCATTTCCCTAGACTTCTTCGTCCTAGCATGCACCGGTGCGTAGTATAAAGAGTACAAGTTCACATCTTCCCCTTTTTTAACAAAGCGCATGGAGTCAGTACTGCATGAAATTCGGTCGAAGACAGAACTTCGATGGCTATTTTAGTCGCATGTGGCCATCTGCTTGTGGCTGTCGAGCGATGCCGCATAGTCCTCTTCATGCAGCTTTTTACGTGGTCGCATGGAATATGTCTTAGCGCTCGAATTCCTAGCATCGTAGTATTTTCTTCTTCCATAGCTCAAGTGCTAAGCACTTTCCTTGTCCAAGAAGGCTGCTACATGAAAGGTGGACGCATGATGTGCGGTCTCTGCGGTCGAGAGAGAGAGAGAGAGAGAGAGACATGGAGAGTATGCTCCACAGTTGGGTGAGGCACAATTGCCTTTGCAATCCATATCCTGTGGGTCTTCAGGTACTGAGCACTCTTCTTATTAGAAGAGGTTGCCACATAAGAAGTTGACGCATAATGTAGGGTCCCTACGACACACACACACACACACACACACACACACACACACACAGAGCGAGAGAGAGAGAGAGAGAGAGAGAGAGAGAGAGAGAGAGACGGGGAGCGCATGCTCAGCAGTTATGTGAGGCACAACGGCCTTTGTAACCCATTTCCTGTGGGTCTTCTTAGACTTTGCCAGCCTTGGAGAAGCGCCGTCCTCATAGAACATTTTCTCAAAGTCTTGCTAATCGAAGCGTACAAGCAGCATCATCTGGTTCGAACCCAACTTTGATGCGTCGGGCTGCGTCACGACGTGCTTCCCGTCTCTCTCTCTGCCACAAGGACCATATATTATGCTTCCCTTCTTACGCGGCAGCCTCTTCTAACAAAAAGAGTGCTCAGCACCTGAAGACCCACAAGATATGGGTTGCAAAGGCTATTGTGCCTCACCCAACTGTGGAGCATGCTCTCCATGTCTCTCTCTTGTCCACAAAGACCACACATCATGCGTCCATCTCTCATACGGCAGCCTTCTCGGACAAGGAAAGTGCTCAGCACTTGAGCTATAGTAGAGGAAAATACTACGATGATAGGAGTTCGAGCGCTAAGACATATTTCATGCGGCCACGTAAAAAGTCGCATAAAGAGGACTATGCGGCACCGTTCGGCAGCCGCAAGCAGATAGCCGTGTGCGGCCAAAACAGCCACTGAAGTTCCGTCTTTGATCGAATTTTACGCAGCACTAACTTTATGTGCCTTGCTGAAAAAGGGTAAGATGTGAACATGGACTTAAAAGAGGAGCAAGTTCTCACATGTCTGGTATAACCTTTCTTTTTCATAATCTTAGTCCCATGAAACATAATATTATCTTGGCTGATGGGTCTACTCATCCTATGCTTGAGAAATGTGTCATTCACCCTACTAAATCACTGTCATTATTTACTTTATTGTATGTGCCTAATTTTCCATTTAATTTGTTATTTGTGAGCCAGTTAACCAATTTTTTTCAATAATCTGTGACATTTTCTTCCAATTCGTGTATTTTTTAGGACCTCACGACGAAGAAGGTGATTGGTTCAGGGCATAAAAAAGATGTATTGTATTACTTGAATTTACCTGAAAAGGCTTTTACTTATGTTTCTACTTCTCCGTTGTAGTGTCATTATCGATTGGAACATCCGTCTTTGGCTAAGTTGCATCAAGTTTCCTAGTTTGAGTCATGTTTTTAATCTTGAATATGAGGCTTGTCAGTTAGGAAAGCATCTCCATAGTTCCTTTCCTCGTCGTAGTGAGAGTCGTCATTTAGAGTTTTTTAATCTTGTTCATTCTGATATTTGGGGTCCTTCTAGAGTCAAATATCCAAAAGAATTTTAGTATTTTATTATTTTTATTGATAATTATTCCAGAATGACTTGGTGTTATTTAATAAAAGAAATATCTGATTTTTTAAATGTGTTATTTGCCTTTTATAATGAAGTCTATGTTCAATTTGATAAACACATCAAAATTCTGCGTTCTAATAATGCTTTGGAATATACTCAATCTTTTTTGAACAGTTTCTGTGTTGATCATGGTATAATTCATCAAACCAGTTGTGTCAACACATATCAACAAAATTGTATAACCGAACGCAAACATCGACACATTTTAGATGTGGCTCAAACTCTCATGTTCAATATGCATGTCTCTAAACAATATTGGACAGATGCCGTTCTTATTACATGTTATCTAATTAATCTCATGCCATCATCTGTATTAAATAATGAAATTTTATTTTCAATGTTATATACAAATGCCTCTCATTTTTTTACCTTCTCGATTGTTTGGGTGTGTCGCTTTTGTTCATACTTGGAACCTAATCGAGATAAGTTAACTCCTACATCTCTGAAGTGTGTCTTTCTTGGTTATCCTCGTACTAAAAAAGGTTATTGTTATTATAGTCCACAATCACACAAATATTATATCAGTGCAGATGTTATATTCTTTGAGTCTAGTCATTTCTTTCCTTCAGGAGTCCGTTGTATTCCTTTTACATCAGATTTGATATCTTTCCTACTACTTGTCTTTCTTGAATCAGTTTATGTCTTTATTCTCCCTTTAGAGGTCTATCAGAGATCTAATGATAGGTTAGTGGTTCTACAGAATTCAACACTCAACCAATCAGCTTACGTGCCTGAGGTTTCTGCTCCAACCACCACAGATCCAGATGATCTTCACATTGCTCTCAGAAAAAGAAAATGATTTATACCATAAAGAATAAGTATTCTATTTCTAATTATATTTTATTACACCATGCTTCATCTTCTTTTCATTCATTTGTTGTTTCATTGTCTTTTATTTCTATTTTCAAAACTTACAAGCAGGCTATGTCATCTTCTGGTTGGAAAAGTGCAATGGATGAGGAGATGTAGATAGATCATCTTTTACAAAAATTTAGAGAAATTATTCGAGAAATTAAAAAAATCTAATTATAGAACTATTGTTATGAGACATATAGATAGAATCATTCAAGTCATACACAAACATATCAATAAATTCGAAAAAATAAGCCAAATAAATCAGTCCATTTTGATGATTCATTTAAATTTTCTATTGATGATACTTTAGATTTATAATTAGCAAGCACTTCTTTGATCATATTGATCTTACAATAGAATCATGTTAAACTCAATTGACCATTTGAAAATAAATATGGTAACAATAAACAAAACTTTTAATCAAATAAGGGTAACCCTTCTTGCTGACGGTATAATACTTCCAAAAAAGAAAGGCATATCTGCTGGATATACTTTGTATGATTCTAAATCAATTAGAATAAGAAGATATCATACTAGCGAAATAATTTTAGATTTACGTATCTTTATACCAATAGGATACTATGGAATCATCCATAATATACCATTACATGCCAACAAAAATATATTTATCACTTATGGTTTTATAGAACCGGTATCTAAAAATAATATTTCTATTATAATAAAGAATACCGCTTTCGAAGATAGAGATTACCTTACTGAAAAGGGAGACCCTATTGGGTTATTAGTCATACTCAATGAAGACCTCCACTTAGACGACAACGAATAAAGAAGTTTTTCCACCAACACTCCACTAAACCAAATATGATGGGAGGTTTAACCACCTCAATGGATGGTGCCGATAACTTGACCGAGTATTAGGGGTCTCCCTTGGCCCTGGATGTGTATAAATAAGGCTTTTGATGCATTAGCTAAGGCATCGAAGTTTGGTGTGCATTTTGTATGCTTCGCTTTTAATTCAAAGCAATGCATACAAAATACACTTGTCAAACCAAGCACGAAGTGACCGTTTCAGTCCGTGTAATGCTTTCTTCAATCGACATATGAGTTTTTCATTTTCTGCTACAATATATTCCGATGGTTGATCCATATAAATCTTCTCCTGTAAGTTACCATGCAAGAAAGCATTCTTTATGTCCAACTGATATAGAGTCCATTGGCGATTAACCACCACAGAAATAATAATTCGAACTGAATTCAGCCGAGCCACTAGAGATAAAGTCTCCATATAATCTTTCCTATATGTCTGAGTATACCCTTTGGCAACCAACCATACCTGGGGGGCGCTCAACTGAACTATCGAAATAATACTTAACAGTATGCACCCATCTACAACCTACTGTCTGCTTTCCAAAAAGAAGTGATGACAGCTCCCAAGTCTAATTTTGATGTAAAGCATACATCTCCTCATTCATTGCACTTTTCTAACCAGAAGATGACATAGCCTGCTTGTAAGTTTTGGGAATAGAAATAGAAGACAATAAAAAACAATTGCATAAAAAGATGATAAAGTACGGTGTAGTAAAACATATTTAGAAATTTGATGCTTATTCTTTGTGGTACAAATGTGTTTTCTTTTCCTGAGAGCAATGGGAAGATTATCTGGATCTGTGGTGGTGGGAGCAGAAACCTCAGGCCCGGAAGCTGATTGGTCAGTGGCTGAATTCTATAGAACCACTGGCCTATCCTTGGATCTCTGATAAACCTGTAAAGGGATAATGGAGACAAAAACTGATTTAAGAATGACTGGAAGTAGTAGAGAAGATATCAAATCTGATCTAAAAGGAATACAACAGACTCCTGAAGGAAAGAAATTGTTAGACTCAAAGAATCTAACATCTGCATTGATATAATACTTGCGTGATTGTGGACTGAAACACCGATAATATTTTTGAGTATGAGGATAACCAAGAAAGACACACTTCAGAGATCTAGGAGCTAACTTATCTCGATTAGGTTCCAAGTTATGAAAAAAAGTGACACACCCAAACACTCGAGAAGGTAAAAAAAAAGAGAGATATGTATGTAACATGGAAAATAAAAGTTTATTATTTAATACAGATGATGGCATATGATTAATTAGATAACATACAGTAAGAAAGGCATCTGTCCAATACTGTTTAGAGACATGCATATTGAACATGAGAGTTTGAGCACATCTAAAATGTGTCAATGTTTATGTTCGGTTATACCATTTTGTTGAGAGGTGTGGACACAACTGGTTTGATAAATTATATACGATCAACATAGAAACTGTTCACAGAAGATTTAGTATAATCCAAAGCATTATGAGAACAAATTTTTTTGATGAATTTATCAAATTGAATATTGACTTCACTATAAAAGGCAGATAACACATTTAGAAACTCAGATCTTTCTTTCATTAAATAATACCAAGTCATTCTGGAATAATCATCAATAAAAATAACAAAATACTAAAATTCTTTCAGAATTTTGACTCTAAACGGACCCAAATATCAGAATAAACAAGATCAAAAGACTCTAACTAACGACTCTCACTACGACGAGAAAATTAACTACGATAATGCTTGCCTAACTGACAAGTCTCATATTCAAGACTAGAAACATGACTCAAACTAGGAACAACTTGACGGAACTTAGCCAAAGATAAATGTCCCAAATAATAATGCCACTGCAACGGAGAGGTAGAAATAGAAGTAAAAGCCTTTTCAGGTATATCTAAGTAATATAATCCATCTTTTTATGTCCCAAACTAATCATCTTCTTCGTCCCGAGGTCCTAAAAAATACACGAATTGGGAAAAAATATCATAAAATATTGAATAGATTTGGTTAACTTGCTCACAGATAACAAATTAAATAGAAAATTAGGCACATATAATAAATCAAATAATGACAATAATTGAGTAGGGTAAATGACACTTTTCCCAAGCATAGGACGAGTAGACCCATCAGCCAAGATAGTATTATGTTTCATGGGACTACGAATGAAAGAGAAAGGTTATACCAGACATATGAGAACTTGCTCCTGAGTTGATGACCCAAGAGGTGGATGGTGACTGGGTTGCCACAAAAGTTGGATTACCTATATGTTCCATGATTGCAGTATATTGGGAGGTGTTACTAGCAAGTGTGTTCAACTTCTGGAGGATCTGTTCAAATGGAGATGAGGTATCGGATGTTGAAGTCTAACTGAAACTAAAATTATAATCTCTGGGAGCAGAAGTGGTGACCTGGGACTGCATCTTTTCATCATGCACTTGATGTGCATATTATGGTTTGCCCTACTTGTCCCAACAATAGTCTTCGATATGACCGAGTATTCCACAATAGTTACACTACTGTGGTTGACCATGGCCACCACCACCAACACGCGGCCACCACCACGACCATTGTTACTACCACCACGGCCTCCTCCTCGACCAAAACTACGACCACCATCTCTACCGCCACGTCTACTACCACGTCCGCCACCACGACCAGCAGCACTAGAAACTAGCACAGAAGAGTCCGTACTCGGTACCACAGAACTCTGTCATAGAAAGGAAAGATTGAGATAGAAGAAAGTATCTTCCACCGTAGGTAACTGCTCTCCAACAAGGATCTAAAATTTAAAAGGTTCGAGCGCAGGATCCAAGCCGGCTAGGATAAGTAAAACATGAAACTCTTCCTTTTGTCACTGAGCTTTCTTCAAATCAGTAGTAACATGATATTGTAGCAGTTCCTCCCACAAAGACTTCTTTGAAGTTAAATATTCATTCACAAACCTCCCATTTTCTTTTGTATTCAATAATAACTCGCACAACTCAAAGATACGGGTAATATTCCGCTTCTGCGAATATGATTCTTCCAGAGATATCTAAATATGTTTGTTGGATTTACCCCACTGAACATTAGCAGCGATATGCGGCTCCATACTATGCCTCAACCATAACATAACGTATGGATCTGCATTCATCCAATTTTTATACTCAGCGAACGTTTTAGGCGGAGGTTCTTCCGTCAAAAACTTTAACTTCTTCTTCGCCCTCAACACTACTTTGATAGACTTGGACCATGCAAGGTAGTTCGCACCATTGAGTTTTACCGCTGTAATTGATTTTTCCAATTCATTTTTATGAATAACAGTAAAAAGAGAACCACCTCTGCTACCACCACTACTATTAACCTCGCCAGAAGATTCGGTTTCCACCATACTTGCAGATGCAACAGAAAGATGAGATCTTTAAAATCCTAGATCTCACAACGAACCACAACCGACGACGAACAATCAACGGAGATATGTAGAAATCCTAGATCTCATAAACTAATCACGAACGACCATGAACGATGAACGATGAACAATTTTTATAAAAATTAGACAAAAAAGCATAATTTTTTTGGAGATGTACAGTAAATATAATCGACAGGA
This sequence comes from Iris macrosiphon, assembly GCA_036927795.1. Taxonomy (NCBI): domain Eukaryota; kingdom Viridiplantae; phylum Streptophyta; class Magnoliopsida; order Asparagales; family Iridaceae; genus Iris; species Iris macrosiphon. The sequence goes on from JAYESA010000005.1 coordinate 194,495,159, forward strand.
AAAGTAGACAAAAATAGCACAAAAGACACAATTGACATTAACAATAATTAATACATGTAAATAAATACCTGCGAATAATCGACAAGAACTGTTGTAGAGCCGATATGATTAACATGCATGCAAGTAGACTGGAGCCAAGTGAGTTTGACAGTGCTGGTTTCTCTCATGTGAGAGGGGGGCTCCACATCGAGGTATTCTCTAACGAGATGTTTTGCTTCCAATTTTTTGTCAAAATATATAGGATTACCCTCGATAGGTAATCCCAGAATCTGTGCCACATCCGCTAATATGATCATTATCTCCCTGAAGGGTAGCTAAAATATGTTGCGTATTGGCCATCATCGCTCAATGATATTTAATATCAGGTCTCTATCGTAAAGCTTAATTCGTATAGCGTCAACAAAGTGAAAATCAAAAGCCTCCACTAAGACCTTTTGGCCTTCAGTCAACTCCTATGATGACCGCCACTCACCATGCTCTCATAATTTTATATCTGAATAATCATAACACTATATAATATATGTATAGATAGCGTCAGTACAATATAATACGCTTAACAATAATAATATTAATTATCTAAAAATTATATTACCGGTCCTGCGAAAACCAAACTAGAAATGTGAGACTCTCGCTCACGTTCAATGGCCGGAGTTGTAGGTTCACCGGGTATGCACCCGTCATTTTAAAAAGCCATCTGTATTTATGATTAGGATATTACATAAAAATACGTAATTAAATTGCTATTGAACTCTTGAACTCTTTTACCTATTTTTTCTTTTGTATCTTCTTTCTCTTGAACTCTTTTCAAACTCTTGCAGCCTTCAGCTTCTCCTATTGAACTCTCTTCCTGGAAAAACTCTCACAAATGCTTTCTTCTTCTCCTTCTATAAATTTATAACCGAAATTCTCATTCTTATAAACACTTCCTTTTACTACCTACTTTATTTTTGGTCAAAAGTTGTATCATGGCATGCATGCACCATACCTACTTTATTTTTGGTCAAAAGTTGTATCATGGCATGCATGCACCATAATTTTTATCTTTTCAAAAAATTTATATTATTTTAATGCATTCAAACCAAGAATGCTCACAGGCTCCCATGCACATGCATGTTATTGTGTGGAAAAAGAAAAAAAATGAGAGAAGCGTGTCAATAAGAGAGAGTGGGAGAGAAAAGAGGAGAGGAGAGGGCCAAAGAGATAGAAGAAAGAAATAGGTGAGAGGGTTCACAGTAAGAGAGATGAGAGAGTGAGACAGAGAGGGACAGTGAGAGAGACGAGAGACAGAGAGGGAGAGAAAGACGAGCGAGAATGAGAGAGAGAGTGAGAGAGAGAGAGAGAGAGAGAGAGCATAGAGAGTGAGTGAGAAAGAGTGAGTGAGTGAGTGAGACGAGTGGGAATGAAAGAGTGAGAGAGAGAGCACAGAGAGTAGAGAGAGAGAGCGAGGGTGAGAGAGAGAGCGAGAGTGAAAGAGCAGAGAGCGAGTGAGAGAGAGAGAGAGCGCAGAGAGATAGAGAAAGGGGGAGAGAGAAAGAGAAGAGAGTGAGTGAGCACGAGAGAGAGAGAGAGAGCACAGAGAGTCGAGTATTAGGGAGTGAGAGAGAGAGAGAGTGAGAGTGAGAGAGGGAAACGTGAGAGAGAGTGTTAGGGAGTGTGAGAGAGAGAGAGAAAAAATTATTAGAAAATGCCCTTTCAAAGGACGTTTTCTATTTTTTTTTTACCGTGCTGTAACGGCAGCAAACGATACAAACAGAAAAAAAATTAGGATATTGTGAAACGTCCTTCGGATAGGCGTTATGATGTTTTATTTGTAAATTTGTAAATTTCTATGCTTTGTGTGGAATTTGTTATAATTTTGCTGCTCTGTATGAAATTTTCAGTAACTATTAACCTCACTGATGTGGGTGACAACTTTAACATCACTGAGATAGAAAAAATAAAATAAAATAAAATAAAACATAAATTCATACTCTCTGTCAAATAAGTAAGCATGGAGTAAAAAAAATTAGAATAAATAAGGCACTCAACTAAGAAACTTTGACTTGCAGATAAAAGAGAACTATGCTTTAGAGTACTGTAATGCATAGAATCATCTTAGTTAGATGATGATTTATCAAAGTAATGCTAATGCAATAGATATAATTGACAATTATATTTCTTTTTCTTGCATCTTGGCCATTATAGAAGCATAAAAAATCTTGATCCATGTATTAAACAAACATGCGTCCCAAGATCGGCTCAGAAGAAATCAGGCCGCAGGATGACCATACGGCTAAGAAAAAATAGGATCCATGCGACCCCAGATATTGGCTGCATAAAGGCCTGACACCAAGATTATGTCTGACATAGAATCCTGACAAAAAAAATATTTCTGAACGCCTTGAAAGATGTAAGCACACTAAGCGACAAGAAGCTCTCGTCAGATTAATAATGACTTCTGACAAGCGTACAATGCCACATGTACGGGACCTCATGCATCCCAGACTTCATACGCTCCATACGACTCTGGTCTCATGCGTCCCAAACTCCATGCACTCCATGCATCTCTGGCCCCATACTTTCCAGACTCCATACGTTCCATGCGTCTCTGGCCCCATGCTTTCCAAACTCCACGCATCCCATGTGTCTCTGGCCCCGTGCATTCCAGACGCCATGTATCTCAGACTCATTGGGTCCAACGTGGCAAGGTTTCCTAAGACAAAATTTTTCTTTTGCGATTCTCTCCAACTAAATGCGGACCACGTGTCAAGCTGACCAAGTCACTCAGACAAGAACCTCCAAGATCTCCAGCTAATAAATTCCAACAAAACATCCACGTGGCAGCTTGTCCTGGACTTAACCCATACTATGCGCCTACAGTTGCAATCGTATTCTGTTGAAGGAGTCTCCTGCGGTAACCAAACAAAAGCACATGCGGCACCTATAGACCATCAATATGATGGCTATAAATAGAGGCAACTTGGACGTCCTAAAGGCTAGCTTTTTCTACTTCAGGGAGACAATACCCCTCCAGGCAAGCTACTTACGTGCACACAAGCTCAGGAGAGAGAAAAGAGAAGAGAGAAGAGAGCATCCCACATTCACTCTTCGGACCATCAACAGAGTAAAAGAGTCACTGCAGTACTCGATCTCCATCGTCACACTACCAAGATAAAAAATATTGTACTTAGATTGTCTGTCTAGGATTTCTTTATATTCTTTTTGTTGGTTATTAAACGAAGGTTTTCCAAACCTATATTAATGACGAACAAGGTGGCGACTCTGCTGGAGACTTTCTTCTCCTTTGATGAGAATGTCGTAACGCAGTCCGATGCGTCGAAGTTGGGTTCGACCTAGAGGATGCTAGTTGAACTCTTTGACCCGCAAGCCTTTGAGAAAATACTCTCGGAGGGCAGTGTAGTGCCCCGTCCCACATTGGCACTATATACAAATGATATCGCTTTGTTGGCTCGAGCGAAAGCCTTCTCGAAGAGTTCCCTGATCGAAATACAAGATGATTGATCTAGGTGGGGCAGAACTTTATTCTCTGATTCTTGCACGCCTTAATAATAAATCCGAGTTTTTATAATACTTGTCTACAGATAGAACCTGACTCTGCATGCTTACTTAGAGAATTGTATATGCTTCATGAATGATTACTTGCATGCTTAATAAAAGAACTTTATGCTTGTCTAAATGATATAGGTCCCTTGCCATGCTAAGTCAAGATATAAATACTGCATGCTAAGTTACATGGATGCCGCTATCGAACAAAAACTTGCCATGCTAATAAAAAGAGTAAAACGAATGCTTGAATATCTCCTTGTATCGTATAATAAAACAAGAGTAGAACTACATGCTTGTTTAAAGGACAAGAGAAGAAATATCGTCATGCTTGTTAGATAGAGATCGATTACATATTTCCCTGTTATTATTGTGAAAGATAGATTGAATGTATGCTTTTATTGTTACAAAGAGTTGATAGCTTATCTTGATAAGAAAAGAGACTAGTAGCCCGTCCTGATATTTCGGTCCTACGGGATCTAGGGGGTGCGGCCATTAGATAAGAAAATAGATAGAGATATTCTCGTTCATGTATTATGTATCATAATAGTTTTTATCTGATAATTGTTGCTTGTCATGCATTTGTCTCAGACAACTTGTGCACAAGGTAATAGTCTCTCGAACAATTCTTGGGGCACTGGGAATCGGTCGATCCAGAGGAGATTGTGAGAGCACCCTGATGTTCCGGTCCTACAGGATATAGGGGGTGTTGTTGTCTATTAGTATAGAGCGGAACCATAATGTCACAGCTGCTAGTATTTGTGTGTGTTGGTGAAGAGATAAACCTTGAGTCACAGCTACTGACATACACGCGTACTAGTGCAGAACTGAACCTTGAATCACCGCTTCTAATCAAGGGGTAACCCATAGACCATCATATAGTTAGGGAGCATGCTAAGCTATCCTTCTTGCATACCTAACTGTTTAATGCAGGGACAAACAGGAAATAAAATCCATATGTTTATGCAAATATTTGCTAACTTGTATGTCTGTTATAGGGATAACCATCCGACCGAGGGTAAGGATCATTATATAAGTGATCATAAGTAATTGTATATATTTCTTAATAAATTGCTCATAAGACTTGTTTGTTCTGCATGTATTTATTACTGCTCCTAGACTTGCATGTTTAAGTTGAATATGCTGCTGCCCCCTTGTATAAATGAATAGTCAACTAGAGATAGCCTATGTTCATAAAGAGTTAGTAAATATGGCTCATGATATGTGTTGTGCACTGCACGATAGAATACTGCCCCTATTATATGCTTGAATGTATTAAAAAAAATTATAACTTTTTTCAAAGATATGTCTACGAAAGAAGTAAACCGACTCTGATTAATTATGCATGAAATGAACCTAGGTAAAAGTAGCAAGATCACTAGTAGTAAAATATTTTGCCACATGATTACTTAGTGTTGGTTTCAGGGAGTGTTGCTTTTGTTCATTGATTTTTATACTCACTAGTACTTTCCCAAAGTACTGACCCCCCACCAGTTTGCTTGTTCATAGGTACTGGATCGTTCGAAGAAGGGATAGCATATCCTCATCCTCAAGACCCAGAAATCTGGAGTCGATGCCTTGAGCCGTATCGAGATATTTTGAGCTACTTTTGTATAAAGGGATATAATGTATGTAACAATGTCATTGTAATCGAGAGAAAGAGAGCTTGAGCGAATTATAACCTCGACCAAGCACTGCTTGTAACACATCTTGAATATCAATAAAGAGCTTATTTTTGTATGCTATTGTATTCTTTACTTTTCTGCAATATTGTGCCGCTGCTTCCGTCTTGAATAGCTTACTTGCCCTTGTTCAAAGCTTTGGCATTGTGCAAGCACAATTTAGGCTTGTACGGAATTACACCCATACGAGGACGATAAGTTTTACAAGGCGCTAAGCAAGGACGATCGGCCCTTACGGGAATTGGGATGTGACAGGCGACGCTTCTCCAAGACTAGCAAAGTCTAAGAAGACCCGCAAGACATGGGTTACAAAGGTCGCGAGTCTTCTTAGACTTTGTTGGCCTTAGAGAAGTGCCGCCCTCAGAGAGCATTTCTTGATGGGTGTACACTGTTAAGTATCATCCCAATGGTTCAGTTGAGCATCTCAAAATGCGGTTGGTTGCCAAAGGGTATACTCAGACATATATGATGGATTATATGGAGACTTTCTCTCCAGTGGCTCGGCTGAATTCAGTTCAGATTCTTATTTCTGTGGCGGTTAATCACCAATGGCCTATATATCAGTTGGACATAAAGAATACTTTCTTGTATGGTAACTTATATGAGGAGGTTTATATGGATCAACCATCGGGATATATTGTAGCAGGAAATGAAAAACTCGTATGCCGATTGAAAAATCATTATATGGATGGAAACAATCACCTCATGCCTGGTTTGACTAGTTCAGTTCTCATTCAGTATGGCTTTTGGTGCACCACATCAGAACATTCAGTATTTTGCCATTCTTTCTCAATATGTATTATCGTGTTGATTATTTATATTGATGATATCATTATATCTGAGAGTGATCATGCTGAGATTATAGACTTAAAGGCCTACCTTAGTCATCAGTTTCATACTAAGAATTTGGGTCTTCTTCGATATTTTATTAGAATCGAGGTTTCTCGATCTAAGAAGGGTGTGTATCTGTCATAACGCAAGTATGTTCTAGACTTGCTCTCCAAGACTGAAATATTAGAGTGTAGGCCAGTTAAGACTCCTATGGATTATCATGACAAGCTTGATACTGACAGGGGAGAGTTTTTTTAGGATATTTGTCACGACCCGCACCCGAAATTTGGGCATGAGTCGTGGGTACGTCCAGCCTACGCCGCAACATCGGCGGTAGAACGCTGTCTAGGTCTCAACATATAATATATCCTGTCAATAGTCTCAACTCCGTACGGAGGACAATGATAAATAATCCACAGTTCTATGATATACTCAATCACAAGCTAATAGAAAATAATGGCACAATGAGAATAGAAAAGAGTTCTAATATACACCAACCACAATAAGTCCAACTCAAATCTTGGGTCTAGATGACCTCACAAAATCACAGAATAATAAATACAACTCAGTCTCAGTTTAGAACAATAAATGCAGAAAAATAATCTAAGAATTGGCAGGTAAGGTCTCCTCTAGGATAGACAACTCCTCTGGGGTTTCTGGAGTGAAATCACCCTCTAATCCTGGGCCATAATGAGTGGGGCACAAGCTCTCCAGGTCCTCTAAAAAATGTTATCCAGTCAGGATTGGAGCGAAGCACAAGCACTAACAGCAGTTTCATTAAATTAACAAAGACTATAAATAATGTAAGAAATACAAGATGAAAATAAATGCTGGAAAAGTAAAGTACTGGAGAAAATGGAAATAGGCAATAGAGCATCTAGCAATGAACAATAGACAGTGAATGCTAGAACAAGTGGATCTGAATAAATAGACATCTAGCTAAGTGTTTGAATTATCAGTTTATTATGTTATCGGCTTGGGACTTGATTAGGCTGGTTATATATGATTAGCTATGATTCTTGTAGGTCAGGCTAACCATATGGTTAGCTATGATGCATGTAGTGGTCAGGCTAATCATATATAACAGCTATGATGCATGTAAATGGTCAGGCCGCACCCGACGTGAGAAGTGGGGTGAGCTATGATGCATGTAAAGGTTTGGATATGATCACATAATCTACTAATAGTTTCCCATCCCCCAGCTAGCACGATAGATTCCAATCACGACTCCTCATGATGGGGATCTAGGATGCTAACCCGTGTATCCATAGTGTCGGAATCAAGTATGTAATACAACTGAATTATAGAAATAATCAACAATAAAAACTGTCAGAGAATGTACTCGCCTGTGGTCCTGAGGAAAGTGTGAGGATCGATGTCCAAAGTGGGATCACAATGACCTATTTGTGGAGTATAAATGTTAGCTACAGAATTAAGGAATAAACATATTTAACAATTAAGAAAAATGAGGCTTCTAGGTCATCCTAAAATCTACTGGTCAATACTAGTCATACTAGGTTAATTAGTACCAACTTAACTGATATTTAGCTTAACACTTCACTCACTTAACCGATCACTAATGCAATAAACTAATTCTTACACACTTATTATCTTAATACCTTAACTAACATTAGTCATTAACTAGCGCATAGTAGTGGTACCAAGGTATTCTAACCATAGAAGTTATCATCCTATAATACTAGTCAAAAGATGGGTTAATACAGGCTAATTTCCTAACTAATACTAACTCGTATCAATAACTGATACTTACTTACCTAACAATAACTTGAGCATCACTATTAACTGATGTCTAAACACTACTACCCGATTTCACCCCCCCATACTTGTATCCACCTGCTATTGCTAAACAACTAATACCAAGCTATACTTGCCCCCTTTGCTGTCAAACACAGTAGGCAAGGCTGCTAATTCACCCTCCTCCTCTAATCTCTTCACTGATACTTACATGTATCAGTTTACAGCCCCAAGAATACTCCCCTATACTGACATCACTTAATACACACATGAATCCCTGATATACACAGCTATCTGACACATACACAGGCACCCACTTAATCTAACTGATTCCCTGTTTCTCCTACACTGACACACAGGCATTCTAACTGGTACACACAAGATCACACACACACTTCTCTTAGCTAGGTTCATGGATACCTAACACACTGATACCTACTGATTCCCCTCAAGAACTAAACTCACTGCTCACTACCCAGGTACTCTACACAGTCACTGATTCACTCACACACAGGATACTCAACACTGTCACATTAGGTTTTATGATACATCACACAGTCTCAGAGACCCACTGATACCTGATACTCTATTCCCTGATACCTTGCTAATACCTACCCTTGTCTAATTGATACACACACACATTGGGATCTCATTCACAGGCACTCACTCACATGTATTCACACAGACACACAGATATCTACTCACTGATACTCTAGACTGGAACACACCCATATGTATTCACAAGTTTAACAGGGATGCAAACACACACACAGTTTCCCTTTACTGAGAACACAGGTATACTATACAGATTTCAAATTCCCTCACACCCTGATACCATAAATTCCTACACTACCACACACATATACACACACAGAATTCTGAGACAAATACTGATACCCACACTGTTAAACACCCACACACAGCTCACACAGGATCCTCACTGCATATAATACCTCACCCTGATATTGGGATACACACAGACATAAAAAAATCCTACACACACACTGAAAATTTAAATACCTACACACTGTCACATAGACACTGCACTGAAACACTTGATACACAGAGAACTATACTACCCGACTGCACAGTTAAAGAGAAATCTTGATCCTTCACAGTGCCATGAGGAAATCTGATACCCTAATGCATCTCAACCTACCTATACACACAAACACAGACACACAGTTATACACATACACTCCCAAACCCGACTGCACAATGAACCATTCACAGTTTCAACCACAAGAACTAGACTGCACATTTCCTCGAACATATGCAGGGCAGAAAAACGAATTTACATACAAACCCAGAAATTCCCAATCAAAACCTAAAAACTGAGATCTAAACTCATACGTAGGAGGGGTGATGTGCCTACACGAGATCCCTAGGGTTTGGGTTCCAGAAATTAGGAGAAAACACCCATAGGTCATCAAAACCCAAGTTCACCTAGGTCTTCATGTAGGGTCTCAGAAATCAAAACCTAAACGTCAAGGTAGGTTTTCTAATGGCCAAAAAAAACAAGAAAAATAGAATATAATTGAATAAAAATAGGGTTTTACCTATAGGGAGATGGTTTCCCTATGAAGGTTCTTCTTCCCCAAGGTTCCTTGGCCCAAGCTCCTTGCTTCCCTTGCTTTGAAGGAGAAAAAATGGAAACCTAGGGTTTGATCTCGAAATTTGGGTGGGGGAAATGGTTTTTCTTGATGGAGGCTAGGGTTTCTTCTTTCTACATGAAGAATGGCTTTGAGGGAGACTCCCTTTTATATTAAAACCAGTTAGGGTTTCTAATGCATAGTTTTAGGTTAAACCCCCCCCCCCCCAGGTTAGGTCATGTAGAACCTAATTAACTCAGGTTTAGTCAGCCTAAGGTTTGAGGTCCAAACCTAAAATTTGAATTATAGGGTTTCTCTAGAACTGGGTTTTCAGATTAGGGTTTAGTCATTAGGGTTTGTCCTAATGCGTTCTAGGGTTTGACCTAAAATCAATTATCACTTACAACATATAAATAGTTTATATAACTCAGCAGATTAATTAAACACATAATTATTCAAAATAGTGAAATTACACAAATGCCCTTATCTGGAAAAGTGGTAGTGACAAGTCTATCCTCCTAACAGAAATTTCGTCCTCGAAATTTGGACTGAACAGAACAAGAATAAATCAGAAAGGATATACCTCAAGTCTAAAAGAGGTACGGGTATTGCTCGCGCATTTCGTCATCTCTCTCCCAGGTCGACTCCCCTAGAGAGTGATGTCTCCATGCAACACGAACCAAAGGAATAGTTTGGTTCCGCAACACCTTCTCTCTGCGGTCCAAGATCTCTACGGGCTGCTCGGGGTAGCTGAGCGTCGGACCAACCTCAATCTCCGAGTGGTCAAGTACGTGACTAGGGTCTGCCACGTACCGCCTCAGCTGCGACACGTGGAACACATCATGCACTCCCTCCAATGCAGGCGGCAAGTCCAGTCTATATGCCACTGTACCTATCCTTGCAAGAATACCGAAGGGTCCGATATAGCGTGGGCTAAGCTTCCCGCCTCTGCCAAAATGAATCGTACCACGCGTCGGAGAAATCCGTAGGAACACTAGATCGCCAACCTAAAACAAAACAGTCTCAACACGCAGTCTAAACAAACAGACACAAGCCAGAAAAATAACAATCTATACCTGAAACTCAAGGGGTCTACGGTGGCTGTCGGCCCAATGCCGCTGTCTGTCCTGCGCCACTCGCAGTCTGTCTCTGATGAGTTTTACCTTTTCTGCTGCATCCACGACCATTTCTGGTACTAGCAAGGCTCTCTTTCCAACGTCATCCCAAGATAACGGTGTACGACACCTCCGTCCATAAAGAGCCTCAAATGGGGACATCTCGATGCTGGCCTGGTAGCTGTTGTTGTAAGCGAACTCCACCAGGTGCAGATGATCCTCCCAAGAACCTCCGAGATCTAGAACGCAAGTGCATAGCATATCCTCGAGAGTCTGAATAGTCCGTTCAGACTGCCTGTCTGTCTGGGGGTGATATACGGTACTGAACTTGAACTGAGTGCCCAAGCTAGCCTGCAGACTCCTCCAGAAGTGGGAAGTGAAACGACTATCCCGATCTGAGATAATGCTCACCGGAACTCCATGAAGCCTAACAATCTGTCGCACGTACATCTCTGCTAGCCTCTCTGTCGACGTGCCCACCTTGAAGGTAAGAAATGGGCTGATTTGGTTAACCTGTCCACGATGACCCAAATCGCGTCCTTCCCTCCTGGAGAACGCGGAAGCCCTGAAATGAAATCCATGGTCACATGCTCCCATTTCTACTCTGGGATCGGTAAAGGTTGAAGCAAACCACCTGGCCTTTGCCGGTCTGCCTTTACCTGCTGGCACACTAAACACCGGGATACGAAGCGTGCTACCTCGCGCTTCATTCCATACCACCATACGTGCTCCCTCAAGTCTCGATACATCTTGTTGGCACCGGGATGCATCGAGTACTGAGAGCGGTGTGCCTCCTGCAAAACCTTCTCGCGCAACTCCCCACTCGGCACACATATCCTCGTGCCGTATCGTAAGGAACCATCATCTGCGATAGTAAAGTCGTCCGACAATCCTGTCTGAACCTGTGCTCTGATACTCCTCAGAGCCTCATCATCGTACTGCGCAGCTCTGATCCTGTCCATCAGCTCGGACTGTATCTGCAATCCCCACATCTGAATCTCAGTACCGGGAACTAAGACCTCAATCTCCAAGCTTTCTAAATCAGCCAACAAATGTCTATCTGTCGTCAAGTACATAGCCATCGGATACCTGCTCAAGGCATCGACGACTACGTTGGCTTTCCCTGGGTGGTACTGCAATGAGATATCAAAATCCTTCATCAACTCTAACCACCTCCTCTGCCTCATGTTCAATTCCTTCTGTGTGAATACGTACTTCAAGCTCTTGTGATCTGTAAAGATCTCCACACGCTCTCCGTACAGGTAATGTTTCCACAGCTTTAGAGCGAAGATAACTGCTGTCAACTCCAAATCGTGGGTGGGGTAGTTCTCTTCATGAGGGCGTAACTGCCTGGAAGCATAGGCAATCACCTTTCTGTGCTGCTGCAGAACACATCCCAGACCCTTACCTGAAGCATCACTGTAGATGGTGAAACCACCTATCCCTGCTGGCAACGTCAAAACTGGAGCTGTTGTCAACCTCTTCTTCAGTTCATCAAATGCAGCCTGATACTCCTCCGTCCAGACAAAATCCACATCCTTCCTAGTCAATCTGGTCATTGGCACTGCAATCCTGGAGAAGTCTTGTACAAACCTCCTGTAGTATCCTGCCAGCCCGAGAAAACTCCTGATCTTAGCTACCGAACTGGGGGTAGCCCACGACTTTACTACCTCGATCTTCTGTGGGTTAACCGAGATTCCGTCACCCGATACCACATGCCCAAGAAATTCAACCTTGTCAAGAAAGAATTCACACTTAGAGAGTTTCCCGTACAGCTTCTCCCTCCTGAGAGTCTCTAAGACCAACCTCAGGTGCTCTTCGTGCTCCTCCGGGGTCTTGAAATACACAAGAATATCGTCGATGAACACCACTACGAACTTGTCAAGGTACTGGTGGAACACCTTGTTCATCAGGTTCATGAATACTGCCGGTGCATTGGTTAAACCAAATGGCATCACCATGAACTCAAACTGGCCGTATCTGGTCCGAAAAGCTGTCTTCGGCGTGTCTTCTCTCTTTACTTTCACCTGATGATAGCCTGACCTCAAATCTATCTTTGAAAACACCCTCGCCCCGCTCAACTGATCGAAAAGATCATCTATCCTCGACAGCGGGTACTTGTTCTTGATAGTGATATTGTTCAAAGCTCTATAATCAATGCACATGCGCACCATGCCGTCCTTCTTCGGTACGAACAATACCGGAGCTCCCCATGGTGATGAACTAGATTTGATGAAGCCTTTGTCCTGTAGCTCTTCGACTTGCTTCTTCAGTTCTGCCAGCTCGCTGTTGTTGACTCTATAGACATGTTATGAAATGGGCTCCGCTCCTGGAACCAAGTCTATAGAGAATTCAACATCTCTGTATGGCGGCAAGCCTGGCAACTCCTCTGGAAATACATCCAGAAACTCCGCTATCAGAGGATGTGGCAACTCCTCTTCTTCCGCCCTGGCTCCGCAAAATGTGCTCCTCCTCTGTTCCGCTGCTCCTCTGACGACCTCAAACTCCGGCTCTCCTGGTGGTCTAAACAAAACTCTGCCTCTATAACAATCTATAGTAGCATGATGCCTACTCAACCAGTCCATTTCGAGTACAATATCATACCCCGGAAGTGGCATGACGAGTAAGCTTATGCTCAACTCTCGGCCTCCTATTGACACCCTCCGGTCCTTGCAGTGATCACGGACTAGGATAATACCTCCACCAGTCATGATCTTGCAAGTCCTAGCTAATGGTTCTGTGTCTAAATGATGTCGAAGTGCATAAGATACAGACACAAAACTATGGTAAGCGCCAGAGTCGAATAAGGTAAATGCGGGAATACAATCGAGAAGAACCAAACCTGTGATCAAGTCTCCTGCTGGCTCGATCTCCTCGACTGCCATGGCGTACGCTCGCCCCTGGGGTACACCTCTCTGCTGCTGGTGCTGGACAAACTTCTGATGTTGCGGTGGAAGTGGGGCCCTCTGTTGTTGGCCTCCTGGTACGGCAGGTACCCTGTCTGGTCCTCTCTGGGCGGCTGCTCCACCCTGACCTGGACGAATGGTAGGGCAATCCCTTAGCTGGTGTATCGTGGATCCGCAGGACAGACATGAGCCCAATCTCTTCCTGCAGATGTCTCTAGTATGTCCCATCTTCCCGCAGTACGCACACTGGATGGTGGGCTGAGTCTGTCTCTGTTGCTGCTGCTGGACCTGCCCTCGGGCTGGTGCCTGATGCTGCTGCTGAAAGGGTCTCTGCTGTTGCTGAAAGTGTGGACGCTTGCTTGGTCCCTCACTACTGTTTGCTCCTCCGGAACCATCGCGTCCTCTCTTGGGCCTGAGGCCCAAGTCGTCCTCGGCTATTTGGGCATCCATCAATATGCCCTCGTAGGTAGCTGTGCGACGTCCCGACATACGAGACTTGATCTCCCTTGCCAGCCCCTTTCTGAACTTTCGGGCCCTGTCTCCCGGATCTCTAATCATCGATGGCGCGAAGCGGCTCAGGCGGGAAAACTCCGCGGCATACTCGTCGACGGACGAACTCCCCTGGACTAAGTCATGGAACTGACTCTCCAAAGCTCCTAGGGCAACATCAGGAAAGAACTTCTCCTTGAAGAGCTCTTTGAAAGCTTCCCAAGTGAGTCCCCTTTCAAGGAGTCTCGGCTCTGTGCGAAACCACGTCAAGGCGATGTCGAACATCTGGCTGCCGGCGGCCTCGATCTGAAGAGCCTCTGGAAGCTGCGCCAAGCGCAAGTTCCTCTCGATGTCCTCTAGCCAATCATCGGCGTAGAGTATCCCTTCTGTCCCCTTGAACTCCCGAGGCATCATCCTTTTGAAATCCATAATGGTGCCCGGCCTCTGGTGGTGCTGATCAGGACGCTGCTGCTGCTGAGTGACTCTCTCCACAGCCTGGAGAGCCACCTGATGAGCATTCTCCATGTTCACCCTCATCATCTCTGTCTGGGCCAGGTGTGCCTCAGCATGCACCCTCTGGGCCTCTGCCGACGTCCTCTGGGCATCGACCATGCCCTGAATCAAAGCGAACATCTGTGCTCCATCGACGGGCACACCTCCTGGATGCTGAACTGGTGGTGGGGGTGGTGGTGGTGGTGGAGGCGCCGTCGTAGCTATGGGGACCCTCTGAACAGGTGGTGGAGGACCCCCGAAAGCTGCAGACATTCCCACATGTACTGGAGATGTAGGAGGTGCTGCGGATGTCTGTCCGGCAAGGCGAGAGGTGGCAGACCTCTCTGACTCTGCTGCTCCGGTTCTCCGGGATCTGGTTCTCGGCGGCATCCTGAAGACAGATCGAAGAATTTAATCAAGGCAATAGACACGATATCATCAAAGAAGGACAGTAATTTCTAAAGGAAAAATCATTAAGAGTAGTGTTATAAGAATCAGAAATTCCTAATTGTGATTGAGCATATCCTCGGCCAAATTCCTATTTCCTAAAACAGGCTCGTAGTAATACTCTAAGCGAGCACCACTACGATATTGCACTAATGCGAATCTAGGACTTGACCTGCATGGGCCACCACTAAAAACGTGTCACGACCCGCACCCAGAATTTGGGCATGAGTCGTGGGTACGTCCAGCCTACGCCGCAGCATCGGCGGTAGAACGCTGTCTAGGTCTCAACATATAATATATCCTGTTAATAGTCTCAACTCCGCACGGAGGACAATGATAAATAATCCACAATTCTATGATATACTCAATCATAAGCTAATAGAAAATAATGGCACGATGAGAATAGAAAAGAGTTCTAATATACACCAACCACAATAAGTCCAACTCAAATCTTGGGTCTAGATGACCTCAAAAAATCACAGAATAATAAATACAACTCAGTCTCAGTTTAGAACAATAAATGCAGAAAAATAATCTAAGAATTGGCAGGTAAGGTCTCCTCTAGGATAGGCAACTCCTCTGGGGTTTCTGGAGTGAAATCACCCTATAATCCTGGGCCGTAATGAGTGGGGCACAAGCTCTCCAGTCCTCTGAAAAATGTTATCCAGTCAGGATTGGAGCGAAGCACAAGCACTAACAGCAGTTTCATTAAATTGACAAAGACTATAAACAGTGTAAGAAATACAAGATGGAAATAAATGCTGAAAAAGTAAAGTACTGGAGAAAATGGAAATAGGCAATAGAGCATCTAGCAATGAACAATAGACAGTGAATGCTAGAACAAGTGGATCTGAATAAATAGACATCTAGCTAAGTGTTTGAATTATCAGTTTATTATGTGATCGGCTTGGGACTTGATCAGGCTGGTTATATATGATTAGCTATGATTCTTGTAGTTCAGGCTAACCATATGGTTAGCTATGATGCATGCAGTGGTCAGGCTAATCATATATAACAGCTATGATGCATGTAAATGGTCAGGCCGCACCCGACGTGAGAAGTGGGGTGAGCTATGATGCATGTAAAGGTTTGGATATGATCACATAATCTACTAATAGTTCCCCATCCCCCAGCTAGCACGATGGATTCCAATCACGACTCCTCATGATAGGGATCTAGGGTGCTAACCCGTGTATCCATAGTGTCGGAATCAAGTATGTAATACAACTGAATTATAGAAATAATCAACAATGAAAACTGTCAGAGAATGTACTCGCCTGTGGTCCTGAGGAAAGTGTGAGGATCGATGTCCAAAGTGGGATCACAATGACCTATTTGTGGAGTATAAATGTTAGATATAGAATTAAGGAATAAACATGTTTAACAATTAAGAAAAATGAGGCTTCTAGGTCATCCTAAAATCTACTGGTCAATACTAGTCATACTAGGTTAATTAGTACCAACTTAACTGATATTTAGCTTAACACTTCACTCACTTAACCGATCACTAATGCTATAAACTAATTCTTACACACTTATTATCTTAATACCTTAACTAACATTAGTCATTAACTAGCTCATAGTAGTGGTACCAAGGTATTCTAACCATAGAAGTTATCATCCTATAATACTAGTCAAAAGATGGGTTAATACTGGCTAATTTCCTAACTAATACTAACTCGTACCAATAACTGATACTTACTTACCTAACAATAACTTGAGCATCACTATTAACTGATGTCTAAACACTACTACCCAATTTTACCCCCCCCATACTTGTATCCACCTGCTATTGCTAAACAACTAATACCAAGCTATACTTGCCCCCTTTGCTGTCAAACACAGTAGGCAAGGCTGCTAATTCACCCTCCTCCTCTAATCTCTTCACTGATACTTACATGTATCAGTTTACAGCCCCAAGAATACTCCCCTATACTGACATCACTTAATACACACATGAATCCCTGATATACACAGCTATCTGACACATACACAGGCACCCACTTAATCTAACTGATACCCTGTTTCTCCTACATTGACACACAGGCATTCTAACTGGTACACACAAGATCACACACACACTGTCACTTAGCTAGGTTCATGGATACCTAACACACTGATACCTACTGATTCCCCTCAAGAACTAAACTCACTGCTCACTACCCAGGTACTCTACACAGTCACTGATTCACTCACACACAGGATACTCAACACTGTCACATTGGGTTTTATGATACATCACACAGTTTCAGAGACCCACTGATACCTGATACTCTATTCCCTGATACCTTGCTAATACCTACCCTTGTCTAATTGATACACACACACATTGGGTTCTCATTCACAGGCACTCACTCACATGTATTCACACAGACACACAGATATCTACTCACTGATACTCTAGACTGGAACACACCCATATGTATTCACAAGTTTAACAGGGATGCAAACACACACACAGTTTCCCTTTACTGAGAACACAGGTATACTACACAGATTTCAAATTCCCTCACACCCTGATACCATAAATTCCTACACTACCACACACATATACACACACAGAATTCTGAGACAAATACTGATACCCACACTGTTTAAACACCCACACACAGCTCACACAGGATCCTCACTGCATATAATACCTCACCCTGATATTGGGATACACACAGACATAAAAAATCCTACACACACACTAAAAATTTAAATACCTACACACTGTCACATAGACACTGCACTGAAACACTTGATACACAGAGAACTATACTACCCGACTGCACAGTTAAAGAGAAATCTTGATCCTTCACAGTGCCATAAGGAAATCTGATACACCAATGCATCTCAACCTACCTATACACACAAACACAGCCACACTGTTATACACATACACTCCCAAACCGACTGTACAATGAACCATTCACAGTTTCAACCACAAGAACTTGACTGCACATTTCCTCGAACATATGCAGGGCAGAAAAATGAATTTACATACAAACCCAGAAATTCCCAATCAAAACCTAAAAACTGAGATCTAAACTCATACGTAGGAGGGGTGATGTACCTACACGAGATCCCTAGGGTTTGGGTTCCAGAAATTAGGGGAAAACACCCATAGGTCATCAAAACCCAAGTTCACCTAGGTCTTCATGTAGAGTCTCAGAAATCAAAACCTAAACATCAAGGTAGGTTTCCTAATGGCCAAAAAAAATAAGAAAAACAGAATATAATTGAATAAAAATAGGGTTTTACCTATAGGGAGATGGTTTCCCTATGAAGGTTCTTCTTTCCCAAGGTTCCTTGGCCCAAGCTCCTTGCTTCCCTTGCTTTGAAGGAGAAAAAATGGAAACCTAGGGTTTGATCTCGAAATTTGGGTGGGGGGAATGGTTTTTCTTGATGGAGGCTATGGTTTCTTCTTTCTACATGAAGAATGGCTTTGAGGGAGACTCCCTTTTATATTAAAATCAGTTAGGGTTTCTAATGCATAGTTTTAGGTTAAACCTCCCCCAGGTTAGGTCATGTAGAACCTAATTAACTCAGGTTTAGTCAGCCTAAGGTTTGAGGTCCAAACCTAAAATTTGAATTCTAGGGTTTCTCTAGAACTGGGTTTTTAGATTAGGGTTTAGTCATTAGGGTTTGTCCTAATGCGTTCTAGGGTTTGACCTAAAATCAATTATCACTTACAACATATAAATAGTTTATATAACTCAGCAGATTAATTAAACACATAATTATTCAAAATAGTGAAATTACATAAATACCCTTATCTGGAAAAGTGGTAGTGACAATATTAGATACTATAGACGTTTGGTTGGCAAACTTATATATCTTACTGTTATACGACCATACATCACATATGCAGTTGAGGTAGTTAGTCAGTTTATGCATATCCCTCGGCAACCACATTGGGAGGCTATCTCACATTCTTCGATATACCATAACTTTCTCATATTATCTCTTCTCCATTTTTTTTTTCTCTCCATCTATAAACTTTTATGTAACTAAAATTACTACTAGAAAAAGCAGGATTAGCGACGCATTTTAGCAACTCCATGTAAAAACATCGCTAATGAAAGATAAATTAGCGACTCCATGTAAAAACGTCGCTAAACGTCGCTAAATGGCAACATTTAGCGACGTTTAGCGACTTTTATTAAGATTTTAAAAGATTAGTCGCTATAAGTTCAATTAAGGTCGCTAAACTAGCGACGCTTAGCGATGTATTTAGCGACGTATATATTAAAAATATTTAGCAACGTGTTTGGCGACGTCTATGATGTCGCTAAATTTATTTTAGCGACGTTTTTATTTGACGTCGCTAAACGTCGCTAAATTTTGGTTAATTAGGGCTCAGTTTTCTTTTTCCCATCTGTCGAAATTTTCGAAAGTTTTAAAAAACTTTCGATTTCCCCCACCCCCCTCTCCGGCGATCAGCTCTCCACGGCTGCGGCTACTCCGGCATCCTCCTCCTCCTTCTCGAGCTCTAGATAAGCCCTAACTCTCTCTCTCTCTCTCTCTCTCTCTCTCTCAGGACACACATGTGACACTGACACAACACACACTTGACAGACACGACACACACACAGACACACACGACACACACACACAGACACACACTCACACAGACACTGACACTGATACTGATACGACACACACACACACACACACACACACACACATACACACACACTGACACAAATACTGATCAGGACCTAGGATTAGGGTTAGATTTTTTGACCTGGGGTTAGGGTTAGGGTTAGGGTTAGGGTTAGGGTTAGGGTTAGGATTTTTGATCAGGATTGATTCCTATACATCTATTTTATTCAATATTGTCAACTATTATTTTATTCATACAATATTTGATCTATTGGATGTGTCCATGTGAATTGAGGGTTGGTATCATGGTGGTGTGGTGTATGGAGGATGTATCCTAGAGTATCTTGGTGTTGCACACTAAATGTTTGTGAATTAGACTAGTGGTTGTGTGTGTGTGTGTCTATTTATGCCTTAGAGTATCATATGATATGTATATGTAAATTGGTGTATTATCTATTTGTATATAAGAGAGTATATGCATATATAGGTGTATCTCGATATATATATAGATAGGTATATACCTACTGTTATCTGTGTTGGTGTTTATAGTGTCTTCTAGCTGTGCTTGATGTGAGAGAGGGTAGAAGAGTCGAGTTGTGTGTGGGTGTAACTACTGAACTATGAGGCTTCAGGAACTGAACTCAATTTAGTTTGGCCTAGTGCATTAGGCAAGCTGGCAATATGTTGCAGTAGTGTCGGGTTGGCACTGTGAGGAGGGGATTAGTTCTTGTCATCTTCTGCAGTGGGGGAGTGTTGGTGCACACTTGAGCAACATCAAACACATGCATGCTTGAGCAATGGCAAGGCAGCAACAAGCACTGCTGTGAGCCATGGCAGTAGTTAAGGGCAGTTGGAAACAACTAAGTGAAGGGAAGATTTAGCCACTGCAGCATAAGTGCAAAGTATCAGAGGTTGCAGACTTAGTTAGGGTCTGCAGGCATGTATTTGGGTTAAGGTATAGCCAAGTATCGGGTAGGTGTTCACAGGTCACTTGTTGCATGCCAATACAACCCTTAACTGATACTAAAGTATCAGTTTCGCTATTTGAGACTCATATATATATATATATATATATATATATATATAATCATTTAACTGATAATAGGGGATATGGGTGTTGCATGACTTGGGGGACATAAGTATTGAGGAGTATAATATTAATGGCATAGATAGGTAATCAGTGGTGTGAAGATGTCTGTGGGTGCAGAGATATTTCAGCAACAAGTAGAGTACAGACCTGTGTGATGAAGGATTTAATTGGCAAGAGTGATCAGTGCAGTACAGTTCAATTAGAGCACAACAGTGCTGTGAAGTGAACTGATACTGTGGTATCAAGGAGGAGTGACTGCTATGGGTTATAGTCCAGTGAGCAAGTATAAGGATGAAGTGCAAGGTGCCAGGCCAAGGGGTTGCAGTTTGGGAGTGCAGAGTATTCAGGTAAGAGGCTCTCAGTATGGATAGTAGAGTACTTAATATCAAAGCAGAATATCCTAATAGTCCAGTATCAAGTGGGAGTAACAAGTGACTGGAACCAAGGTACTTAATATCAAAGAAGAATATCCTAGTAGTCCAGAATATCCTAGTAGTCCAATATCCTAGTAGTCCAGTATCATCTAGGGCCTCCCTGACAGCTGCGTATTCCACACACCCCTTGCAGTCGCAGCCCTCGCAGTCGTCGACCAGAGTCCAGGAGGCCATTGACCATCAGATTGCGTCTCTCCGTGACGAGTTGCTACGAAGGATGGAGGAGCAGCCTCGGTCCCAGCCGCAGGTGGACGATCCGACGCTCATCGCACAATTCGATATGCTCGAACGCAGCTTGACGGAGCTTCGGGATTTGACAAATGATATTAGAGCCTCAACAGACCTTAACATCATGGAGCTGCAGGCATCACAGCTATCGATGGGCGAGAGGCTGACAATGATACATGATTCAATGGTTCATAGCAGTACGAGGCTGTTATCTACCATGGATTCTTACAACCAGCGACTCGCAGACTTGGAGCGGGTACGGCCTCCTGGTGCGCCTATATCGACACAGACTCCACCGACGTCACTACCTTCTCCATCGACATCGGTGTCGATTCCACAGGACGAGTATGAGCAGTTTTTATCCTTCAGGCGCGCCGGTGGTCAGCCTCCTACAGATCCGCAGTAGTATAGCTAGTTGCTGAATATTTATATTTTTTTTATTATTTAGGATGCGATTGTATGGATATAAATTTGCCATATTCTTTACGATGAGATTTGCTGGATGCTTTCTTTTCTTCAAATTTTATTATATTATTCATATTAAATATGTTATTTTATCGGTGTTGAGTGTTCAGTGCCTATTTTTCCCTATTTTTTTCCAGTTCACTGATTCAAGTTACAATATAATACACAGTCCCTGTACAAACTCAAACACACTGAATTATAATACACAAACTCTCCCTATCTCTGAGCACATTAAGACCAACACACAAAACATATAGTACTGTCTTAATTCACTGATATTCACACAGTTTCTAATATATTTTGGTTTACAACTGATGACTGATACTTGACCTGTATTTACCTAGTGTACTAGAATTTTCTCCCTTGTTGCTGCTACTGTGTCCCTTATTCAATTATTTCTACTACCATCATATACCTGATAATGAACCCAAGGGGGTTGGCAAACCCAGAAATGTAATTCAGTATTATTTTTTTTATTTTTTCTGTAAAATTAGCAATTTTTTAGCGACGTTCATATACGTCACTAATTACGTAACTAATTAGCGATGTTGTTACATGTCGCTAATGACGTCGCTAAAGAAGTCGCTAAAATCATCGTTGTACGTCACAAAATGCTGACATGCCAATAATGCCAGGTCATTAAAGACGTCGGTGTAATGTCGCTAAATAAGTCGCTAATTAGCAACGTTTAGCGACTTTATTAAACGTCGCTAATTAGTGACGCTGCATCGCTAAACGTCGCTAAA
Organism: Iris macrosiphon; assembly: GCA_036927795.1. NCBI lineage: Eukaryota > Viridiplantae > Streptophyta > Magnoliopsida > Asparagales > Iridaceae > Iris > Iris macrosiphon. The sequence continues at coordinate 194,517,564 of JAYESA010000005.1, forward strand.
TATAGCGACACATTAAAGTCGCTAAAAACGTCGGCATAGCGACGTTTAGCGACGTTTTTTGTTTTAGCGACTTGCTTTTTCTGACTTCTTTAAAACGTCGCTAATTACGTCGCTAAACTTACTTAGCGGCATTTTTTGGTCATTTAGCGACGTTTTTAGACGTCGCTAATTTGACTTTTTCTGGTAGTGAATATACTGTAACTAGTTATGCTTAAAAAGAAACCAGAGCCCGAGTATATTTTATTTTTTTCTAATTCCTACTAATTATGATAGACATTAATGTGTTATTAAATTATTTTATGCTTGTGTCTTTATTGCCTTTTTCCCTTATAGACCATTTAAACAACTTGATATAACACAATTTCATCCTAATGATATCAACTTAGTTGTCTATAAGCGGAATTTAGAAAGTTATAGATCATATAGCCTTCAGTTTGTTAGTTTGTTCCTGATCACCTCACCCCCACCTACCCACCTCCCGCCCCAAAGTTTTTTATGATCATTCTTGCTTCAGTTCTATCAAATGCTCATGGAGTGGGTTCTGCTTCAAGTTACGCCAAAGATTACAAACTAGGTTAAGAAAATTAGAATTTTTTTTTTGATATGGTTGGAAACAACAGATTTTGTATGTTCATATCGTGATGGTCTTTTCAATATCATTACTATTTAGTTTCTAATTTTTATATTGAAAGTAGTTTTATTTGTCACATATTTGCAGTTTTTCTAATATATATATATATATATATATATATATATATATATATATAATATTGTTAGTCCCGAGGCGGATTAAAGATGATAGAACTCGGGCTATAGCAGAGCTACTAGCGAGACCCGAAGGTCCGCTCTCTACTGGAATCCAAGTTGTGGTCGAGATCAGAGATTCACATAAGAGTACCTCATCTGATATTTCTCGATTCCAACGAAGCATGAACCAAGAACATGTTACAAACTGACTTCGGAGAAAATAAAGATTACAACAAGCAACAAGTAAAACGTTCTTCTCTTTACGTTCGCAGACGCAACAATGAGAATGACTGAGCAAAGAAAAAGCTGAAGAAAAGCTCCTTGCTGTCGTGATCAAAACCACTGTTGCTCAAAGAAAGATTCGTCGTACTGACGATCTTCCCCCAGGAACCAGCAAGTTCTCAAATAAACTTCTGGAAAGCTCTATGTCACCTTCGGATCACTCAGAAATTACTATGTGGGAGGGGTACTGGCTTGGTCGCATAAGAGCTCTGGTGTGCTCGAATTTTCTGAAAAAATAGATTTTTTACCCCACCCAAAACAAAAGAGGAGCCCCTCTATATAAAGAGAAAATCACCAGATATGCGGTCTAAGAAAGCTCATGTCGCATATGCGCCATCCGACATCAGGCCGCATGCGTAGTCGGAGCCGCATGGGCCGCCACTGCCACCGCCAGTCACGCTATACATAGTATCACCGAAAGCAGCTGCTACTGTACACAGACTCCCACGTGCCGTATGCGCCACATAATCCGGAAGGCACGAATTACCATGCGCCGCATGTGCCATAATCTTCTCTACACTCGACTCGCTCATGCAAATTTGCTGGCCGTATAGCGCCTGACTGCATAGCTCCAGGCCGCATAGTCCCTGGCCGCATAGCTCCAGGTTACATAGCGCCTGGACGCATAGCTCCAGGCCGCATAGCACCTGGCCGCATAGCTCCTGACCGCCTAGCGCCACAAAGCATGTGCCCGAGCAAGCAACCGCACGTGCATGCAACTCGCACATAAAATAAGCCTATGAGCGCCATGCGACGATAATGACGTGCTAAGTGCAAAGTGAGCCAATAAAGTACTACTTTGCGCCCTTGATCCCGAGTCCGAGTTCAAGTTTCTAAGCCCCTGCGGGGCTTAGCTCCTAAGAAAAACTTTTTAGAGATGGTGACAAAATAATGATGTCATAATGGAGTTCACACTTAATCCCTCTAGGAAAGTCAACCCACATGGGCCACCCCATGTGCATATACCAATACTAAGCATAGCTATATATACATTGGTGGTTTTCCAATGTGGGACTAAAACTCCCAAAGCTAAGTGGAAAATACCAACAATTCTCCACATATATCATAATATATGGTCGAGTGTTCCTTACAGTGACTGCCATCATACATTAGAATAGATGTTGCTGACGACTTAAATCTTTTCACCTGAGTCAAACAACAGTACGATACAAAAATGGACTATGCCTTGAATTCTATATCATAGCTGTTATTCTTCCCACTCACACAATGACCTCAGCTATGCCATCCGGTCGTACGTTAAAGGCCCTGTGCTGACCTGGTCTTAGTTTATATATCTTGGGCATCTACAAGCTTTCCCTCAAGAGACAACCTAAATCTCTATCCATACACTTAGGTGAGTTCTTCCACTATAGAGAGTTTATTATCCGGCATGAAGTCTTGCATTTCTGTGTGGTGCTACGCTGCAATAACATGACCTCCCAAGGCTAATGATCCCCTTCTTGTGGTGTCATACCACTGTAGTATGAGGATACATGCCTCTTAGTAGTATTGTTACTAAATGCAGCATGGAGCCTTGCGCTCCTGTGCGATGCTACACCGCTGTAACATGTCTTGAAGCTGAGGTTCACTCCCTTATGTGGTGTCACCTACTGTAGCATGATGTCACCACCCTCTTAGTAGTGTTGTACTACATCTTAGCATAAAGCCTTGTGCTTTTGTGTGGTGCTATACCACTATGACATGGGTCAAAGACGAGGTTTACTCCATTATATGGTGTAACCCATTATAGCATGAGGTCACAGGCTTCTTTGTAGTATTGTACTAGCACTCTCTATCTCCTTTCAGCATTAGGCTATCTGCCTATATGCGGTGATACCGCCGGTGTGACATGGCCCAAAGGGGAGGTTCACTCCCTCCTGTGGTGTCATGCCACTGTAGCATATGATACAAGTCCCTTGTAGTACTGAAACTACTCGTGCTTTCTGCAACGCACGCCGTACATTCACTCTGCCCGAGAACTCATTAAGGCATCAAAGCCATCCTTCTACAAGAAATATTCTCATTAAGAATAAATAGTAGACCACAGTGGTTCTAGGTACATATCTAACAATATCCCTGGGGACTACCCACTGTACCTAATATTCTCCTGGTCAATGGTCCTCCCTTAAACCAATAGCTAGATGCCTAGTAGATTTCTCATTGAACCAATGGCATAAAATAAAAATATAGGATGCATAGACGCAATATCAGAGGTCCTCCAGCCCATAAATGTTGTGTCCTTGACTATATGCAGTGTTACTGCCGCTGTGATATGGCCCACAGCCGAGGCTTTATCCTGTTAAGGTACCTCATGGTGGTATCACCCTATAGTAACATGGAGAACTACGCTCCTTCATAGTGCTTGACACCGACTATATGCGATGCTATTGCCGTTGTGACATGGCCCAAAGTCGAGCCTTTACCCTGTCGAGGTACCTTATGGTGGTGTTATCCCACGGTAGCATGTAGTACTACGCTCCTTTATAGTTCTTATGATCAGTTGGCACTTAAGGCCTATTATGAACGAATCTGCCAGATTCTCCTGACTCCGATCTTTTAGCCACTGTAATGATTCACGCTAGCTGCTCTCATTCAATATTTGTATTGGCCCTTGAGGCATATCATGAACGGATCTGCCAGAATCACCTGACTTCGAACATTAACCACTATAATGATCTACGCTGGCTCCGCTCATTCAGTGTTATATGGTATATCTACATAATTCTCTTCAGACTTTTGAAGAGATGAATAGATGCCACTACTGCAGCTTTCTGGTTTTTACAGTATGTCGGTATCACCCGAATGTATGTACTAACCATAGGAAGACTATCTGAGAGCTTCCAGAGCCATCATGCTTTATATGTTGCTGCTGATAGTATAAATAACTCTAAGAGTAAAGACTGCTTCTTCGACTTCCATGATATAGCAACACCATTTCTGGAGAAGTTATGTCCTCATGTGGATCTTTCACTCTTCTTTTCTGAGAACCAACTAACATCCCTGAAGCCTTCCATCATATCTTGATAACTGTTGTAGTGCAGGATATACCACTATATCCACTTGAGAATACTGGCGACTCTTTTCACAGCTTTTAGGGTTCAATAGCACACATATTGCTCGTAAACTGACTCATCATCCCTACAGTGAGAGCTATATCAGGCCTGGTGGTACTCACAACTTGAATCATGCACCTGATGATGCTTGAGTATACCAAATGTGCGATGCTTTTCCTTGGATTAGGCTTCTTCATCTTCATGTTACACCTGAGGAGTATCGACCCTGATACCAAAAGCGTGTGACCAATCTTCTTATGTAGAGAGCTTGGGACTAAGCAAGCCTACCTGGCATCCAAATTATCTTATATCCTTAGGATAAAATCTGCAATCCCATGTCCTGAGTTTGGAAAAAAGGATATCTTTGTTCTAGTGACACTTCTATATACACAGCTGGGATTTAACAAGTCATCCACATAGAAACAAAAGATGACTCCTTTATTATCAGCGAACTTCATGTATACCCATACTTGTCTCGCTGATCCTGCGACAACTTTGACTAGATGACTTGTTAAACTTCTGCTACCACATCCTAGGATTTGCTTCAGGCCGTATTGAGATATCACCAACCCGCAGACTGTCTTAAACATGAATGACAATAATTTTGACTGTTGTCTATGAATCTTTTATGTCTGTCTTTCTCCAAGACTTGTCTTCCTTTCATCTGATAAATAATCAGCGTATGAATAGCACCTATGACAATCATCATCCTGATATATGATACTTCAACGAGGTACCAATAAACACAATACCCTATATCTGAGAAAACCCCTTGGCTATATGCCTAGTCTTGAACTTAACTCTTCTATCTACTTCTATTTTCTTCTACTGAAGATATATAAGTATAAGTATCTGATAGGTTTAGCTCCTTCAGGTAGACAGATCAACATCCAAGTATTGTTATGGGGTAAATCTCTTCATGGACTGCCTCCTCCCTGCAGACTGAGTCACTGGTCTTCATCGCCTTATCATTGGTAAGTGGTACAACCTCCATATGATAGGTGATAAGATTATCTTTGGTACTTCGAACTCCTGAATCTTCTTGCTAACTGCTCTTCGAGTTCCGGTTTAAATATTGTCTCTTAAAAGATAACTCCTTCCTGGACTACGTCTTCTTCTACAGAAGTGCCAACAACTCTGGCTGATAAGGTCCTCCTCCAAAAATAACTCATATGCCTAAAACCCCCATATTCGAATGATATTCATATGGATCTAATTTTGAACCAAAATTACATCAGAAGTGACAAACGGTACTTAGTACATGACCGCAAGTGACCTTCTCCCACAGATAATCTAGAAGGCCCTTTGTACAACAATATATAAATTATTATTATTATTAACTGCTCGTCCTTTCTATCTGCACCTTTAATGGATTAGAAGAGTACAAAGATGTTGTTCCATAGTCAATTTCAAGTTATAGGCTGAACGATGAGAATCCAAAAAATGATGCACGTTCCATAGTCAATTCTATGTTCATAAGCTTTGAACGATGCGAATCCAAAGAATGACTCTCGTTCCATAGTCAATTCCATGTTCTAAGATGAATGATAAGAATCCAAAGAACTATGCACGTTTCATAGTCAATTTCATGTTCTAAGCTGAACGATACGAATCCAAAGAATAATGCATGTTCCATAGTCAATTCTATTTTCTAAGCTGAATGATGTGAATCTAAAGAACGATGCTCTTTATTTTGATAACTTCTGAGTCTACTGAGTTATAGACTGGTATGATGCTCAGCTCCAAACTTGCAGTCCTTAAGGTTCTCGGACACTTTATCCTTCGATTATGAGAAGATACGCGAACGCGTTTCCCGAAAAATCTTGAGGAAAGAAGTGATAAACTTTATTCCGACCCTTTATGGAGAATAGAAGTCACAGATATCTGAGTGCATCAGCTCCATAAGATTTGTATTTGTAGTCATCTGTCTAAACAACTTCATGACTACCTATGTCCGAACATAGTCAGCACCTCTCTCCACCTCCTCACCCCCACATCTTGGAGATATCCCTGAATTTAGACATCTTTGTTGAAAAAGAAATGTCTCAGTCAGATGCGTTACAACTCAATAAGAGCAATCTTTTTCTCAAGACGAAAGTCCAGAATTATAATCATGATCCCTAGATCTTCTGCTTGATACTTGTTCACTATAGAGACATTCTTCTAAGATAGTGCTCTTCCTTGGTGAACTGCTCTTTTCCAAAGTATGTGTGGCTAGATGCACCCGTGTCTAGCCACCAGTCAGTAACCACGCTTGATGACTCAACCTGCACAATCATAACAACTAAGTTAAGTAATCAAAGAAACCAAGTTTAGATATACATTGCTTTTTTTTTTAATTGGTTCTGCTTTTAAGCTCCAATTCCAACCATGCGCCAAGTCTTGTCTAATACAGTAACCTTTATGCACCTAGGCCACCATGTGCTAATCTTGCTATGCGCAGAGACGACCATGTGCATAAGATACTATACGGCCAGCTCTGCCATGCACCAAGACCTTCAATGAGCTTCTATGCAGCAAGAGTCTTCCATGTGGCAAGAGACTGCCATACGCCAAGAAACTGCCATACGCCAAGAAACTGCCATGCAGCCAAGTTTTGTCAAACGCCAAGAACTTCTTGTTATGGACATACTCTGCAAACCTTGGTCATCTTGTAATCTTCCTTCCAACTAGAATGCACGTCCTTTAAATGCTAACTCCTCTATTATGGGAAATGGTAGAATCCGACAACTCACTTTCAATATTTGACAAAGCACTCCTTCCCTCATCCAATTGTTCGAAGTGTATCTCATCAATTTTCTCAAGTTTGTGAAAATGTGTTGCCGAGAAGATTTGATCGAATGTTCTTTCATCTTGCTTTGAGATTGTTAGTCCCGAGACGGATCAAATATGGTAGAACGTAGGCCATAGCAGAGCTACTAGTGAGACCCGAAGGTCCGCTCTCTACTAGAACCCAAGTTATCGTTGAGATCAGAGATTCACAGAAGAGATACTCATATGATATTTCTCGATTCCAACAAAGCACAAACCAAGAATATGTTACAAACTGACTTTAAAAAAAATAAAGATTACAACAAGCAACAAGTAAAATATTCTGTACTTTACGTTCGCAAACGCTACAATAAGAATGAACGAGCAAAGAAAAAGCTGAAGAAAAGCTCCTTACTGGGGTGATCAAAACCACCGTTGATCAAAGCAAGATTCGCCGTACAGACGATCTTTCCCCAGAAACCAGCAAGTTCTCAAATAAACTTATGGAATGCTCTATGTCACCTTCGGATCACTCAAAAATAACTATATAGGAGGGGTGCTGGCTTGGCTGCATAAGATCTCTGGTGCTCTCAATTTTTCTTAAAAATTAGAATTTTTACCCCACCCAAACAAAAGAGGAGCCCCTCTATATATAGAGAAAATCAACACATATGTGGCCTGAGAAAGCTCTTGTCGCATATGCGCCATCTGACACAAGGCCGCATTCATAGCTGGAGCCACATGTGCCATCACCGTGCATGCAACTCGCGCATAAAATGAACGTATGAGCACCATGTGATGATGCTGATGTGCTAAGTGCAAATTGCGCCAATAAAGTGCCACTTTGCTCCCTTGAACACGAGTCCGAGTCCGAGTCGCTAAGCCCCTGCGGTGCTTAGCGCCTAAGGAAAACTTTCCAGAGGTGGTGACAAAATAAAGATTATCATAATGTAGTTCACAATTAATCCCTCTAGGAAAGTCAACCCACATGAGCCACCACCCCATGTGCATATACCAATACTAAGCATAACAAAATATTGAGATATACATATTGGTGGTTTTCCAATGTGGGACTAAAACTCCCAACGCTAAGTGTAAAACACCATTATATATATATATATATATATATATATATATATATATATATATGAGTGTGTGTTTGTTTTTTATTTTTATGTTCTGTAGCAATTTACAAGGCTTTAACTTTCCAGTAAGTTTGAAGTTGAAGATCATCTTTCCACTATCTACTGATCTATACAAGAAGACCAGAAAAAAAATCACAAATTGAAGCTGAAAGCATAGATTATTATCTTAAGGATCATGTTTATCATGATTATGGTCTTCCTTATGATTCTTTGTACTCTTCTTCCTCCAATCTTGAGAATTTTTTTGTACACTTTGTATATATCATTACTGGATATTTGCGATGTACAAACTGTATATTTGTGATTAATAAAAAGATTTTGTATTATAAAATTATATTTGTTTTCGATTACTAGCAAAGGGAACCATATAATATATAATATAAATAAAATTTTGGTTAAACAAAAATCAGCTTCTCTAGACGGTTATAAAACACCAACAAATATATAAAATTTGGTTTTTTCTTAACGGCTAAAAAAAGGTTTTCTTGACGATCATTACTCATCATCTAGGCCAGAGTCAAGAAAAATTGACAATTTTCTGTTATATTTTCTTGACGGTTTAAAACCGTCAAGATAATTTTTTTACTTGACGGTTCAAATCATTAAGAAAACATAACTAGAAACCGTCAAGAAAAATAGAGACTCTTCTTGACACTGGCCTAGATAACGGATGTAGAACCGTCAAGAAAGCCATTTATTGATGAAAAACCTGTCAAGAAAAGTCATTTTTCTTGTAGTGGAATAGTTTGTGTAAAGTAATATAACTTTTATTTGTGGCTTCAAATGATTGCCATGTAGCTATATTATCAAGGAGTTGAGCCAACGTAGAAAAAAATAATTAACCTTACTATTGTATTCTCGCTGAGAAATGACCTCCGGTGCGATATACGTCAGCGTCCATACCATCGGTTTCTCGAGTGCAAAAGAGATAATTTTGCCTAAACCAAAATTTTAATTTGCAATTTTTTTCTCAAAAAAGAAATTACAAACAATATTTGTGTGTGAAAAAAGGTACCTTAGAGTATCATAAATTCAAAATCTTCAACCTCGATGCCGGGTTACCGTCGATCAACGTGTTCTCCAGCTTCAGATCTCGATGAAAATTTGTTAAAATATGCAACGACAAAAAAATATTACTATTTTGTTGGGGTTTATTGAAATTATTCTATAGAAATGGTCTCACATCAATATTGTGTATTCTAATATAAGATTGATTTCTTATTGTCTTGCATACATAGGGAGTTTTAGCCCATGTGGTTGGCATTATTGGGGTGTGTTATTAGAGGATAAAATTCAAGACCTCCAAGAAATATTTATGTTTTTGTCACCCAATTTTTGGAATTTTTTTTTGGAGTTAGGCCCCAAAGACTCGAACTTGGATACAAACGAGGACGTGGACGAAAGGCACTTTAATGGCTTACATTGTACTTCACATGTACGCATCAGACGCAAGATAGAGTTTTGTTGCATCGTTCTATGCTTGTTTTAGTAGGGCGTACGGGCTCAGCGAGTCGCGTCAGCAGCGGGTTCAACGAGATACAGAGCTAGGGTTCGTTTGGAACTTAGGTACCCGTGAAACCTACGTTCGCACAGGACTGTGATTCCAGTGGGACTGTGCTCCTGCGAGGCTGGTGCTCACGTGGGGCTACATCTATTCCTAAGGAAGAGCTGTTTATGTGTTCTTCTGTTGTAACTGTCCACATAATGGGGAATTTTGTTGTAATTTGCCACTTAATGCGGGATAAAGGACTGTAAACATCCATTTAATGGGGAGATTCTCCCCGAAATATGAGGGTAGTGGCTGTTAGGGGCTTGGTGAAGGATCGTTAGGCAACTTTAGAGGGGAATGAATAGAGTGTAGCGGAATATATATCCAATTCAAAATTAAAGACTATGTAAAGGCAGTAACCAACTAGCAGATAATGCAACAATATAAATAATCAGTAAATGAGTATAGAAGAGCAAACATAAACACCGAGATTTATACTGGTTTTTCTCATAGAAGACTAGTCTAGTCCTAAGAACTCTTGCTCGAAGTTAACTTCACTATTAGTGAAATACAAGCTTTGATCCGAAGGGCTTGTGACTGTTGGGAATCAAGTCTGCTGAAGGGGGCAGAGTTCGGTCCAAAATCGGTCCCTGACCGAGTTTGGGCCAAACTCGGTGTGGTATTCTAGAACCTCAAAACCGAAGTCAGTCCAAGTTCGGTGTCGGCGACGACTGCTCAAGTTTTGGAGGTTTTAGATTATATTTTGGACCGTTGGATGCTAGTGGACGGCTGGATCTTATGGTTGGCTATTTTTAGGGTTTCCTAATCCTAAAATAGGTTTCTCAACCTATAAATAAGGAGGAGGGTAGAGGCACAAAGCAGAAGCACAAGTTGAGATTCGGGGTGCTCGTCCATAAAAAATCTTAGAGAAAGTTTGTGCTTTGCTCTTAGGACTTCGCCATCCAAGACAAAAAGAAGAAGGAGATCTAATTGAGGAGTATCAAATTTAGTTAGGAAGATTGCTATGGGTTGGTGAGTGATTTCAATTGTAATCTTCTATTTTTTTCTTGAGTGTGGTGAGGGGGTTGAACCTATTAGGGCAAAGGATTTTAATATTAGTTTTTGCAATCTTGTAATTTTACTTGAGTTATAAAGGTTAGGATTTATCCAGGTGACGTAGTCACCGTCATATACTTCTCTTCATCTATGCTTGGTGTTCGTAGATTGGTTGGTCATCTCAGGTGGGTTAGAAGAGCGCTTCTTCTGCTGCATGACCAACACGTGGTATCAGAGCGCACGTATTTCCAACACATGGTATCAGAGCGCACGTGTTCCCAATACGTGGTATCAGAGCCAGGTTCTTCTCGAGAAGGAAGGTACAACTATGTCTACAGAGCAGATGAACACTCGTATGATCACCCTCATAGTGGGAAACTGGGCGATTAGGAAGCCAAGGATAGAGAATCTACTCTGGTGCAAGGACTTACATGGTCCGTTGGAGGGCGACAGCGCAAAGTCGACGAAAAAATATACTCATGACTGGAAATGACTGGATTGGATGGCTGTTGGATTCATCCGTCAATGGCTGGACGACTCGGTATTTCACCACGTGTCCATAGAGAATTCTTTAAAAGCATTATGGGAGAATATGTATTCGTTGTAAAAAAAGACGACTGACAATAAGGCATTTCTGATTCGCGAACTTCTCAACTCGAAGTACACGGAGGGTGCACCGATGGCACAATATCTGAACGAGGTTCAGGGCATCATCAATCAGCTATCTGCGATAAAGATGGTGACTGTGGGTAAACTTTAGGCTATTCTGATTTTGAGTTCTCTGCTAAAAAGTTGGGAGACGTTGGTGGTGTCGGTGAGCAACTCCGCTCCTGATGGAGTTGTCACGATGGAGGCAGTCAAAAGTATCTTATTGAACGAGGAGATCCGACATAAGCTAGTGGAATCATCGCAGGAGTTCACTCTGATAGCTTCTTACGGGAAGGGAAGACCTAAGTCACATGCGAGGATAGGAGGGAGTTCTCGGGATCTTGCGATTGTGGACCGCAAGAAGGGCTGCTATCACTGTGGCAAAATAGGTCATATCAAGAGGAACTGCATGAAGCTCAAAGCTGAGAAGGCTAAAGGCAAGGATGATCAGGAGGTTCTCATGGCTATGGGAGATCTCATCATCGCAGCAACCGACGTAGAGGAACCTTGTGGCATATGTCATGATGACGACTGGTTCATGGATACTAGGGCGTCGTATCACGCCACTCCATATAGGAGGATCTTCATGTCATACTACTACGACAGGTTTGGATGTATGAAAATAGGCAACAAAAGGACGACTGCATTTGTAGGCATCAGTGATGTGCACTTGACAACGGAGCTTGGTGAGAAGCTCGTTCTTAAGGATGTGCGAGATGTACCAAGTTTGTACTATAATTTGGTTTCGGTAAGGAGGCTGGTGGATGATGGCTGTCATAGTTTATTTGGGTACAAAGATTGGATGCTTACGAAGGATTTTCAGCAGCTATCTCGAGAAGATTTGTGTTATGGCATGTACAGGCTCAAGCCGCTGAGATGTACAGACAGGCCACAAACACCAGATAGAGGCTCGAGGGGTATTCGATAGAAGTTGGATCATCAAGAACTTGCTGAGGAGGGGCTTCGAGATACTTTGAGGGATACAGAGGATTTGGTTCATCGAGGCAAAGCGACGAATAGTGATGAGTCAAAGATTGAGGGTCAGTCTGTCGGTCCCATGACAGCTGGTCAATCTCCAGGTGGGGGTTATTTCGTGGATCCAATTTTAGCAATGGGTGGTTTGCCAAAACTTCATGGACCGACATTGGTTTCAGTAGTTCGAGGCCATAGAGGAGATCAAGGTTTGCAGCAAACTCAATCTGAGGTAGGAGCATTATCATTCACACAGTTCAGGAGAAGCTGTGGTTCATCGACGGCATGCATAATGCGTGATGTTTTGCTTGAGGATGCATGCGTATTGGGGAGCTTCAAATTTTGACATAAAGGTGGGCAGATTCAGGAGTTTGAATCTCGAAAGAATCACACCATCCGCTTGTTTGGGCCAACCAAGGGTGAAGAAGCTCATCGAAACGTTAACAAGTTTCAGTGGAAGACAAAAGTTGGGGACATGTAGCCAAGACTCACAGTGAGGCTGGTCGTCAGGGGTGGCCGTATTATTAATATCGACAGAATCCCAGTGGTGCAGGAGGTACTACGTATGGCAGCTAGCATCGACGTGACGGTCGAAGAGCTAGAGGTGACGGAAGATGTAAAGTAACTCAAGATATCGGAGATCGATGGCATGGCGGAACATAATTTTTGTAGCGGGATAACATGCATGGAGTCCAGTTGAGGAGCCATGGAGCCAACACCTCTCATCAGACTGGAGGAGGAGATTATTGGGAATCAAGTCTGCTGAAGGGGGCAGAGTTCGGTCTAAACTTGGTCCCTGGACGAGTTTGAACCAAACTCGGTATGGTATTCCAGAACCTCAAAATCAAAGTCGGTCCGAGTTCAGTGTCGGTGGCTGCTGCTCGGGTTTTTGAGTTTCTAGGTTATATTTTGGACCGTTGGATGCTAGTGGACAGCTGGATCTTATAGTTGACTATTTTTAGGATTTTTCAACCTTAAAAAATATATTTCTCATCCTATAAATAGGAATGAGGGTGGAGGCACAAAGCAGAAGCACACGTTGAGATTCAGGGTGCTCGTCAACAAAAAATCTAAGAGAAAGCCCGTCCTTTGCTCTTAGGACTTCGCCATCCAAGATAGAAGGAAGAAGGAGATCTAATCGAGGAGTCATTAACTTCGGTTAGAAAGATTGCTACGGGTTTGTGAGTGATTTCAATTGTAATCTTCTATTTTTCTTCTTGAGTGTGGTGTGAGGGTTGAACCTATTACGGCAAAGGATTTCAACTTTAGTTTTTGTAAGCTTATAATTTTATCTGAGTTATAAAGGTTGAGATTTGTTCAGGTGATGTAGTCACCGCCATATACTTGTATTTATTTATGCTTGTTGTTCGTAGATTAGTTGGTCATATCAGGTGGGTTGGCAAAGCACTTCTTCCGCTGTGCGACCAACACGTGGTATCAGAGCGCACATATTTCTAACACGTGGTATCGGAACCATATGTTCCCAGTAGTGACTTCGTATAGACATGAGCTTTGATCCCAAGAGCTCGAAGGCTTCAGATACTTTGAGAAGTAGATTTGAATAGCCAAGCTTGTACAACTCAAACATTTCTAATCGAAACCGCACTGACACTTAGAAGAATGGGAGTTGTCTTGGAGATTGAGAAGGTTTAAAGTTCTATAGAGAATAGAAAAGATAAAGAGTGAATGCGTGAATAGAAATGGAAAACTTTTCTCTATTTATTGATTTTTTTTGGGGCAGAGTTCTGGCAGAACTCAGATGCATAACGTTCAAAAATTTAAACATTAGAGCCATAAGAATAGGTCTAGCAATCTGTTTTAGGAATCAGTTTTGGGTGAACGAGTTCGGGCAGAGTTCGGACAGAGTTTGGACTGAGCTCGATTGTCCAGTTTTTAGAATGGTTATGGTCAGATTTGGCTCAATTTGGTTTGTGTTTGAGTGGGGTAATTGGGTTCGTATGAGTCCAAAGTTGGTTTAGGTTTAGGTAGACATATTTTGAGTGGACTTTGGGTTGGTATTCAACTAGTGCCAAAGTGTGATCCGACTTACATAAGTCCTAGACTCAAGAAAACAAAAATACATAATAAATGTAAAACTAGTAAAACCAAAATAAACCTCAAAGAAGTAGTCTCCGCTAATGATTACTGAAGGTGCGGTCTTCTGTTGTAATGCTTTCCTATATATCGACTCTGAGTTTTAGGTTAATTATCGAAATCAGGTTGACTGAGACTGGATGAGTCAACACTTGTCTTGGCTTTCCCTATATATATTCTCTAGTTATTCTCTTTGGAGATAATCTTGAAAATTATATTTTATGGTTAGGAGAGGAGAGTTAGCAACAATAAGAAGAATCCACGAAGTGATAACTGTTTGTCCGTCCAAGTGTGAGGTACATTTAAAGGGTGAAAAAGAGTGTTCCATAAGTTATTTTCTTCAAACTTCTGGTTACTGGGAGCATATCGACGAAAATGGTCAAATTTTATTTTAACAACGGTGATCTTCATCACCCCAACAACATATTTTTGTCTTGTTCTTCATCTCTTGTGTTTTGTTGTAGCAAATGTATTACAAAAATTTTAATATCTTTTAATTTTAGTAATATATTATTGATATATTTGTGTTTCCAAGAATTTTTGTAATCTTCATTTTTTCACGTACTTTGTATAAATTTTTTAAAATAGCAATATCAATTTTCAAGAATTTTTTTAACTGCATGGACAACATTATTGACCTTGTGTCCTCTTTCGATGTAGTTCATGGCGAGGAGCTCTTTCGTCTCCTTATGACCCATGAGCCTGGCGACGCCTAAGTTCCTAGACCTGATCTCCTAGACCAGCTCATACTTCTCTATCGCTGGTAGTGATGACTTGTTCCCTGTAGCTATTGAAGCCCTCGACTATGATATAAGCGAAGAACTAGAAGAAGTGAAGCATCAAGAAATGGCGGATCTATGGAAATAAAAATGAAGACATAGAGAATTGCTCACTTTCTTTATGTATATCGTGAGAAACACTAGCTAGCTCCAACTAGGATTTTGGGAACCCTAATATATATATTTTTTTGAAGGAGGTAATTTTATTCCCAAAGTAAATCAACTATACATCTCAGTCCCTTTCATGTGTATCTCTCAACCCTCCCATACCTACAACATTATTTTCAATATTATTTATAATGCCTATAGTAGATATAGCCCGATTTTTAAAAACCCAGTTATTCCTTTCCCTCTACACATGCCATACCGAAGCAGCGAGGAGGGTGCATGCCTCCCTAAACCACAGACTCCTCTATTGCACGATCTCTTGATGATATTGACCACCTCTTGTACCTATAATTCCTCTACCATACGTAGTTGTAGTTTACTACATTGACTTCTCCATATCTCTTTAGCTATCAAACATCGGAAGAATAGATGGCAGGTAGATTCATTAGAGACACCACAAAGGACACAATGGTGTTCCACAACATTTATGCCAAATCTCTCCAACCTATCTTTGGTAAGCAGTCTTTCCAGTCATAATTTATACATGCATAGTTGCATCTTCCTGGCTACGTCTTTCGCCCATATGACCTCATAGTTGTCCAGCTTCTCATGTGTGTCCCTCATCTGATTGTAAGACACCTTAAAATTGAAATTTCCATCACTGGAGCCCTTCCATGCCCAAGCATCCGACTGGATATCTCCCTCAATTGGGATCGCTTGGATTTCCACAATCCATTCCCGGATCTAGGGTTTGTCCGTGAGCTCCCACTGCCCATCCTTGATCAAAGAACTGACCTTTACCCTCATGAGCACCATTGGCGCTGGTGTGACATCCTCTCGGTCATACATGCTCCTGCCATTAAGCTACTGGTCTGACCAAAACATCGTCGACTTCCCATCACGGATCCTCCTATTCAGAAATAGCTGTACCTTGTGCCTCAGAGACAACAGACGTTTGAAGCAGACTGACTCATTGTTTGTCTTTCGGTACATCCAGAAGTTTCCACAACAAAAATATCTACTCATCATCCACCTAGCCCATAATGATTCATCTTGCAGTAACCGCCAGACAAGTTTCATGCTCGCTACTTTCCTCATTGTTTGGATGGAGAGAAGACCCACACCTCACTCCTTCATTGGTCGACATAACACCTCCAAAGAGATTGCATGGATGCCACCTCTCCATAAGAATGAAGCAGACATCTTTTCCAATATACGTATCGTAGCCCGAGGAAGCAAAACGGATTACAGCCAGAACATAACCGTAGCTGACACCACCGTCCTAACTAGTTTGATTCTCCCCCCGAACGAAAGGCTCTGACTTTGCCACCCTTCCACTCGACGTTGGACGAATTCCACTAGACTTTGACAGTCTTTATCTCAAGAGAAGTTGATGGAAAGGGAAACTCCAAGGTATTTAACCGAAAGTTCCCCTTTGATCACCCCAAGTGCCTCTGCTCTCTCCTATTTCTGCATGCAATATGTATTAAAATAGACTTTGCTTTTGTCACAGTTCAGGTGGAGTCTAGTAATCCTCCCGAATTTGGCTATGATCGTAGAAATTGACTCCATGCCTCCTATCATCGGTTCTATGAAAACAAGAAGATCATCAGCATAAATCAAGTGGGAGATATAAGGATGAACCTAACGGTACAATGGTCTGATAAGTTACATGTGCATGGCCATATCCATCATGCAGGTGAAGTACTCCATTACTATGACAAATAAGTACAAGGAAATTGGATCTCTTTACCGTAGTCCTCGATTGCTTCTAAAGAATCCATATGGCTGGCCCTTGATTAGCACCGAGAAAGATAGGGTTGAGATGCATTCCCTTATCCTATCCACCCATCTGTTGTCGAATCCCATCGCGAGCATGATATGGCAAAAAAAAATTTGTTCACCGTATCATATGCCTTTTGTGAGTCCAACTTGATACAAGCTTTCTTACTACCTCTTTTATTGAACTCTCGAACCATTTCATGTGCTAGGAGACTATTATCCGTAATACTACGACCTTTTATAAAGGCTGCTTGCATATATTAGTTCCTTCATGATGTTCTCCATCCTGCGATATGTCAAATGCATAATCAGTTTGTAAATAAAATTACAACAAGCAATCGGCCGGAAGTCTACTAAAGCAGAAGCACCCTCTTTCTTCGGTACTAGAGTGACAAAAGTACGGTTAATTTCATGAAGTAGCCTCCCGTTTGCTATAAAATCTCTAATGATCTCCACCACCGAAGCCCGTAGCATCGACCAATGAGTCTTATAAAATTTGTTGTCGAACCCATCTGGCCCGAGAGTTTTATCCGGGTCAGCTGACATCACTATGGCATCCAATTCCTTCGCTCGTACCGGTGCCAGTAATCCATTATTACCATGTTGTGTGACCAGGCATTTGCAAACTAGATCTGGAAAAGCCGTGAGATAGTCACTCTGGTTGTACAAGTTAGAATAGTACGCGACCGCTTCCTCCTAAATATTTGAAGGCAACGTACACTCTTTACTGTCAAGATCATAGAGCTTGGAAATATTATTACGGTGTTGCCTGGTCCGTATCACATCATAAAAGCACTTGGTACTTCTGTCACCCTCCTTAAGCCAAGAGCATTTGGCTCTTTGTGCAGCCTGTATCTCTTCCTGCATCCGAAGTGCGTTGGCCTCCTGGACAAGCGATCTCTCTAGCCCGCCAGGTCAGTATTATCATATCGGACTGTAATCGGGTCTGGATATCCCGAAGCTCTCCCTACTTATCCACCATCTCTGACCGCGGTCTCCTCTTGTTCCATTCTTTTAGTTCTGATTTAGTAAATTTGAGTCACTGCACAAATTTGAACTAGCTATTACCTTCTACTACTCTATGCCACCCTCTGTCAACTGCTACCTCATACCCCTCAAGAAGATGCCATATATTATTGTATCTGAATGGGCGAGACTTCTGAATACTCATTTCATTGAAGCGAATACAAATGGGCGAGTGGTCGCTAGTGCCTGCTGCTAAACCTTCCGCAACCATATTTGGGAATTTGTCGAACCAATGCTGATTACCCAGAGCCCTGTCCAGCTGACATGCTACCCTTTTTCGAGCATCTTTGTTATTCTACGTCCATAAATGACCCATTTTGTCAATACACCTCAAACTCAACTGTGCCAAACAAGCATGAAAGTCTTGTAGTATACAGTCTGGAACCTCCCACTCCCCAACCTTCTCATATTTGTATAAGAGGGCATTAAAGTCCCCCATGAACACTAGAGGCATATTAATGCTAGTATCAACTATATTGCTCAACTGGCTGACCTCTTGCCATAAATTATCTCTCATCTGTCTATCATATGTACATACACTGCTCCAAAAACAAACTTGAGGCCCTTTTTATTCCGGAAAGCAACTGATATCAACTGTTCAGACAGATGGAGCACCCGCCCCTCCCAACTACACCTATTCCACCGAACCTGTAAACCCCCAGATTTTTCAGGATTTTTAAAAATAAAATTTTGACATTTCTCTGATATTTTTTAACTAATTAAAAACAAGGTATTCTGGTATTAATTAATTTTTAAATATTTTATTATATATTAAAATATTATAAAAATAATATTTTTGGGTGTAAAATAAAATATTAGACATAGAATAATTTTTCTAGAATTTATTGGACCCCAAAACCATTTTTAAAGACCTAAAAACTAAGTTATTTATTAAACCCAATTAAACCAACCTGAACCAACCGGTTTAAACTAATTTCTGAATCGAACCGGCCTTTGTGAACCGAACCCTGACTCAAACCAACCCTTGCGGGTCGGATTCGGACCCGTTAGCCGACCCGACCCGCTGACCCAATACTCGAACCCATTTTATATCGGATCGGGTTGGATTCGAATCCCACAACCCGACCCGAATCATTAGCTATAGTAACCAAATGTAAGCGACGACTCTGCCGATTCCTCTGTGCCGCTGCCCTTCACCGCACCCGCCGCGTTCGCTCGCATCCCGCCGACTCATCTTCCCACCGGCCGTCCGACCGCCTCCCCTCTGCCAGAACGGCCGGCCCTTCTCCTCCCACTCTGACCTATTTAAACCCCTAACTCGATCACCACCACTACCTCACCACCGTAAGCCATTGTCTCCGGCCACCTTCTTTCTCCGACGACCCCGCAGTTGGCCACCCCGACTTCGGCGAACCCGACGACCCCACCACCTCGCCGACAGCAGCCGTACAGCACCGCCTCCGCCGTGACCTAGCCGCCGCAGCCGCCAGCAAGTCGGCCGTGCCGCGTCGCGCCGCCTCACGAAAATGAGTATTTTCAGTCATCTTCAGGAGCCCTGTTCAAGTGACTGTTTCTCTCTCCTCGATGTCCTATTTTTTGTTCCGTCTGTTGTAACGCGAACCCTGCGTGACCCTCTTGATACCCGTGCAACTTGTTCGGGGTATCGCGTCCTGTGGCGATCGCAAACTACGACCCAAAATTAGGAAAATAGATACCATATTTTTTCCCGGAACTGGGTGCGTCCCGCTAAACGGGACGTGTAATCTCCGTATCCTGAAATTCGTGCTTAAATGTTGTTATTAGGTTAATTTTGGGCTATTGGGATTTTTTTCATAATTTCTAGTTAATTAAAAACTAGTAACCCTAATTTTCTAGAACTTTCAAGAATTTATTATAGGGTCAAACTTAATTAAAAATATTCCAAACTTTTATTTTAGGTTCTAAATAATAAAATATATTTTCTAGATTTTTTTGAGAATTTTTTGATTATTTTTTTCATTTATTTTGAGTTAATTAGGGAAAATTGAATTAAAAACTATTTTCTAAAAATAAAAACCCAAAAAGTACTTATTTTTGCCCAGTCAGCCAACAGGGGCCCACCCGTCAGCCTCCAGCAGCAAACTGGGTGGGGCCCGCCTGTCAGCGACCGCGGGTTGGGTGTGGGTGCAGTCGAGCCGACCGCGAGCCGAACCGAGCCGCGTCCTAGTCCGAGTCGGACTGAGCTGAGCCGAGCCGCATCGAACCCTGACCGTTCGATCTGAGCGGGCAGCGTTGGATGTCTTCCACGTGGCAGATTCTGAGCCGCGGCTGCTTTCTCTCTCCTCTATATATAGGGTATTTAGTTTAGGAATTCTAGGGTTTTCTTTAAGCCGAATTTTGGAGAATTGTTATCTAGGATTCCTTCATATTCTAGAAGCCATTGTGCATAGCTTCGGACTCCAAAAGAGGCCCAGTTTCTTGTGTTAGAACGATATTGAGATTAAATTTCTGAATATATAATTTTTTTTACGAAATTATGAGTATTAAATTCTTGAAAATTCGTAGAGCACAACATGTCCGAAAATAGACGTGTTTCGATGTTTTCGCGATTTCGGGAGAACCAGGAATCATAATCATAAACCGTTTGAAGTTTCAAAAAGATAATGTCGAGATTATTGACATATGTTTTTTTCCAAAATTTAATTCTAAGTATTTATATACTGTTAATTCTATATAACTTCAAGATTAGAATTTAACCATCGGTACACGATACGAAATTTGTATGTGCCATAATTTCCAAACGAATTTGAATTCGGACAAGCTATAAATTTTAACATATTTTTATGCTTAAATCTACAAGAAATCATACGTGAAAGTCGAGTTTGCATCGTTTGACTTTTTGGTCAACAGATCGTCTCGATTTGCGTGCCATGAGTCTCGAGTTGATAAAATTCAGTTCCTTTGGACAAAATTTAGGAATTAACCTAAAAATCAGAATAATAAGATTAAAATAGGATTTTAGAGTAATTATTCTAGAATTAAATAAATTATCTTTTGACATGGTAAATTTGTAATACATAGGCTATTTGGACTATGACTTGGACTCTGATTCATACCAGCTAAGGACCCCAGGCGAGTACATTCTCTGATAGTTTCTTATTTATGATATCCTCTATGTTTATTGTATTTAGTTAGATATTCATATTTCTTGACACGATGGTTACACGGATTGGTATATCCGGATCTCGTCATGAGATATTATTCCTTGTTCATGGTGTATCTTGTGAAAGTCTTGTTTTATTGTTTATCTTGTACATGTACAGACAATGATTCTCGAGAAGAGTCTCTACCTTCTTGGAGAATTTTGTGACATAGCGTACCATGGTTGGATCTACTATACCAGTCGGGAATGAAGAGTATTTTAGTGTAGATATGTGATCATACCCTTCATGTACAAGTCTTGTTCTCATGTTAGTGTTGGTCATACACCGCACGTATGACTAGCCATGCCCGTACTCGTGTACAAGTTCCCAAGCCGATCATATGTTAAAGCTAGTACTCACACACTTAGTCATAGTATTCTTGTTCATTGACATATTGTTCCTTCCCGCATTTATTTACAATATTTCCAGTATTTTCTTTATTGTATATCTCTCGTACATGCATATGCATCTTGTATATTTCCATCTATTTACTACTACATAGTTTATATCATTGATGTAGAACTGCTGTTAGAGGTGTACTTCGTTCCATCCTGACTGGAAATATTTTTCCAGATTATGACTTAGAGGACTTGTTTCCAGCACACTTAGAGACTGGATGTTATTGATTGCAGGTTAGACTATTATTGTTGTCTAGACTTGTCTTGTATTTTATTGTTTTCTTCGATATCTCATCATGCTTAAGATTATGTTATTGAGTATTCCATATTATATTATGATATATGTGTCTCCTTATGGAGTTGGATATTCGTGAGAGAATGATTAGATAGTATTATGACCTAGACAACGTTCTACCGTCATTGATGCGGCGTAGGCTGAACGTACCCACGCTCTCGTGCCCCAAAAACTGGGTGTGGGTCATGACAGGACAACTTGGTCGTGTGCGAACTTCACCGAAAGGTGTGCGCCGTTAATACGGATGTGTGAGATTTTGTAGAAGTTGATTTGGATGTGCGTGCACACCAAAATCAACGCGTATCCGTCAACAATACCCCGTATCGGTCCTGTTCTAGAACTTATTGTAACTTCATGTATGTATGTCGTATCGAAACGAAACTTGTACCATTGGACTCGTAGTAATACGCTGGTCCTGTGACCCAAGTTTGGTTCGATTCTGAGAACGTTGACAAAATCGCGTATGGTGGGCCCGACGGCTCCACTTGACGGGCGATTTTGTGATCGACTCATCGGAATCCAGTTCTGGATATTCTATTGGGTTCGTATCATCATTCTGGACTTGTAGACACTAAGTTTAACAAATTTGGAGAATATTGTCTGTAGCATATTTTTTGGTGCGAAGGGCCCACATGTGGACCCCGCTTTGACCAAAAATTGTCACTTTTGCTCCTGTGTCCAAATTAGACTCAAGGACATGCAATTTTAGCTATTTGATATCTTCTGAACCTGAAAGTAATATTTATTACAGGTTTTGGAGGAGTACCTGCAGATTCCGCTGATACCGGAGTAGTTGTTCGTATTCAAGCCCCAGGCAAGTGTACCTTGCCAACCTTGTAGTTCTTGTTACATAATATTCCTTGATTTATTTATATGTTGTATCTGTTCAACCTAGGACCGTGTGACATTACTTAACGTCTGAATAATATTCGGGTGTCAACGCCGTACGCGGAGTTGTGTAACGTCTCCTAGACATGGATATCGAGACCCTATACATTCTCATGCTTGCATTATCAAGTACGTCATACCCAGGACACCTGACACTATTTATGAGACAGAATCTTCCTGAGATATTCATGGTGATTCTGTATAGGTTACAGGAGTTGTGACATAGACATTATATTCATAGCTATCATATGACTTGTTGCATTAGTTATGATCTTGCGTGACATGGACATGAGACATTGTGGACATGAGACATGTGATTACATTGGGTGAGAAGAGACACACAGGCTACAGACTATTTTTATATATATATTTATTATTGTAAGATCATAGACTCTACATCAGAGTTAGGCACATTACGTGATATTACTGCTACCGGCTCTCCGAAACAGAGCTTGTAGCGGTCTCAGCCTGAGTACTAGTGATGCTTTCACTTGTATTTCACATAGATGGTTATATATTTTACCCTATTATTTCATTTATTATTGCACTGTATTTATTTTTGGCTTGTGTTATTTTGTACCTTGCTATGTCCCCTGAGGACCTAGATTCCGGATTATGTCCCCAGGTTTAGCAGAGGAATTCTATCCCGAGGTATACGGGGCAGGAGAAGAAGCAGGAGCAGGAGCAGACACTAGAGCTGAACCGATTCTGAGGACGAGGTGATAGCCGAGGATTTCTCCTGAGTATCTGTTATCTATACTCAGTATTTGCTTAATTAGACTCTTTTATTTCTGTTCTGTTGAACCAGTGTATCCGACTTATATCGGGTTGTTCCCCGATTTACTTTATTGAGACTTGATGACAGTTATATTTGATTTTGCTGATATTGATCATATTTATCTTCCATGGATGATATTAGTTTATGACATATTTAGTAGACTTATTTTTGTGTTACAGCTTAAGTATACCTTGATGGGTCCATTAAATTGGGTCTGACCATTAGAGTGTGCTGCTGGCCATTGCCACGTGGCTAGTTCCTCGATATTTTGGGACTGGAGCGTGACATGGTTTTTGTGGTGGCCCATGCAGGTCTACGACTAAATTTTTTGGTTTTAACTTAGGGACCGAGCAAGCCTACAATAAGGATAGGATAAGTTATAGGATCTCATCCATTGATTTGAATCATTTTTGATCTCTATATCGGATTCAAATTAATTGCTTGATTTGTATCCTATTTTGATTCCTCTGTGCGTTCTCATAGTTTATTTTTAATGCAGATAATGGATCTGAGAATCGGTGACGAGAATCCCTTACGTACACCACACGATGTTGTTGTCACCTGTGATGATGGAGTAACACTAGAAAATAGAGGACAATCCTCTCAAAGTGATCAAGCTGGCCAGCATAATTCAAGGTTTCGGCATGATGACATTCCACCTCCGCCACAGTTCACTCCACTGATGCCTGTTTTTCCACCAGGGCAAGCCATGGATGGGCAGCAGATATTTCAAATATTATATGCCATAATGTAAGCCCAATAGCAGGTTCAACAAGAGGCTCAGCATCATGAGGCGGAGTACTTTATAAATAGCCTAGTAACGGCACTGGAGCAGGCGAACCCACCAGCTAGGCGACCAACGACGGGATCTATCACTGATTTTCGTCAGTTGAAGCCCCGTACCTTTTCTGGCAAGGAAGGGCCAACTAAAGTTCACGAGTGGCTCACGAACACACAACACCAGTTGGAAGCAGCTGAACTTCCGAGAGAGAGATGGATGACTGCTGTGGATGCAGTTGACTAACAATGCGCACCATTGGTGGCTATCTGAAGAGAGAAGGCTCGGACATGACCGAGTCACTTGGGAAGAGTTCTCCAGACTCTTCCAGGAGATGTATATCCCAGCTATTGCTCGGTCGGAACTTCGAGACAAGTTCAACCGCCTTATTCAAGGCAATATGTCGGTAGTACAATGCTGAGTTCATTCGACTGAGTCGCTTTGCCCCTTCTATAATTCCTACAGAAGAAGAGAAGGCGAAGAAGTTCTTCGACAGACTCAGGTTTGAGCTCCAGAGGTTGATCGAATCTGTTGCACCTATATCATATACCGACGTCCTTGCTGCAGCACGATGCATGGAGCGCGTCATTAGGAGGAAGTCAAGTCTGAAGCGGCCATTCATATCAGCACCATCCAGAGCATCACAGGGGGAGTCTACAAAGTGATCCCAGAGGAATCTACCTCAGAGAGCAGCACCAAGAGCCCTATCCCTTCCTACTTGTTACTACTGTAGCAAGGTAGGCCATATCGAGAGAAAGTGTAGATGCAAGTTGGAACTATGCCTGATGTAGAAGCATGAAAAATATGCTGGATAGCTCTACGCAACATGGTGATGCAGGGCAGCGTAAGCAGGGGACCCCAGGGCCATCAAGAGTGCAACGGAGCTTTTCCGCAGAGCACGGCGTAAAATATGATGGGACCATTCGTGTAAAACGCAGTATGTCCAGGCCGCTTCAGCATAGACGGGGTGCTTCATTGCCTCCATGGCGTAAAACTCATCCGTTTTCATAGCAGCGTTAAAGCGTACGAGGAACGCTTCGTCTTCTCCGAAATGAACCTGTCAAGTCACGTAGTGAACCTGACATCTGACTTCTGACAAAAAGTGCTGCACGGCTACCTAGACGATGGCTGGAAAGATGGCAGACCACTCAGGACGTGCCCCATAGTATGATGGCGGATCTCTGCATTTAATGCAGAGGATTTGATTAAATATCATCGAACCGTCGTTTACTGACATCCCCTCAGCGGAGACTGCTTTTACGTATACAAGGGGATACGCTGCCTTGTTTTACACAGGCAAACGTGAACTGTTTACGCTCCGCGAAAGACAAACAGACTGCCACATCAAAAGTTGCTCTTCGTACAGGGCTCGAGGCACGTCTCTGCACCTAATGCTCAGAATGGTGGCAGGCCCTCGGAACACGTCTATGCAATTAATGATGATGGCGGATCTCTGCATTTAATGCAAGAGATTTAATTATATCTCCAAGAGTCGTAATTTTGGCTAAAGACGTCCACATCACCTCGGCTTCTACGCTCATTCAGCTTTTATGACTGCTCGGCCTCTACGACCACTCTGGCACGTTACACAGCGGCTTCTACGCCCATTCAACTTCTGTTCCCGCTCGGCTTTTACGCCTCCTCAGCTTCTATGCTCATTCGGCTTCTATGCTCATTCGGCCTTCTGTGCTTATTCGGCTTCTATGCCATCAGGCTTCTATGCCTACTCGGCTTCTATGCCTACTTGGCTTCTACGCCATTGTGACAGACATTGGCTGCTATGCCAACCTCTTCTACACGAGGGATACCTACCTACGTGGCTTCTACGCCGTGATCTTCGTAGCAATTATACACGTTTTGTCCCTTAGTTGGACCCGCGTCACACGCTCATTCAAAAGATTATCTATACGCAGGCTTTGGTTATTTTAACCGTTGTATAAAAGGGTGTTGTACTTTCCACTACTCGGTTTCCACACCGATTGAGTGGTCACTGTCACCAAAACTCTATAAATAGAGACCTCTATCAACAGAGGAAAAGGGTCAAGATTTTGAAGACTGGAAAAAGGTCGAGATTTTAAAGATCGAACCACGGGTCGAAACATTGGAGATTGAGGAGAGATCGGAGAGTCTTTGAGCGAGAGAGAGAGAGAAGCATCCAGAGCTCAAGCGAAGAGTAGCGATCAACGACATTGGCCTCGTGCATCCATCCTCTTTCGCCACCTACGAAGCTGCTTTCCGTCTTCCACGGCACTTCTTCACCATCGTGTAGTCCAAGGGCTAAAGTGATCGACTGCAGATCAGACACCTATAGCAATCATCTACCCAGATTAAATAAATTGTACTTCCATATCCTCGTATAGGATCAAATTGTACAAGTTTGTTTGTAAACCAAAGAAGACGGGTTTCGTACAAACCTCGTATTATATACATTTTGTTCTTTCGTTTAATACCACAAACAAGATGGCGACTCTGGTGGGGAGGTCTTTCTCTTCTGATGAGGAAGCGATTGCTCAACATGATGCGGTATCCGTGGGATCCGTTAAGAAGACACTGGTCGTCCAGTTCGACCAGTCTGCCTACGAAGACATGCTTCAGACGGGGGGTAGCTCTCACTCTCTCTCTGTACAAAATAACAGGAAGCTGCGCAAGGTCTGGATGCCCAAGACATCCTCTACCATTCCTGTGGACTCTCCGATCTCTCCGACCAATGAGGTTGTAGCATTGCTCCCTCCGTGCCCTGCACGTAAAAATCAGTCTCCCGCTACGCGCAGTACAGACAAAACTTCGGGCAAAGCCTCAGCGCTAACCCAGAAGTATCCACTGTGCTCTACGCATAGAAACCAGTCTCTCGCTACGCACGGTACAGACAAAACTTTGGGCAAAGCCTCAGCGCTAACCCAGAAGTATCCACTGCGCTCTATGCGTAGAAACCAGTCTCCCGCTATGCGCGGTACAGACAAAACTTCGGGCAAAGCCTCAGCGCTAACCCAGAAGTATCCACTGCGCTCTACGCGTAGAAACCAGTCTCCCGCTACGCACGGTACAGACAAAACTTTGGACAAAGCCTCAGCTCTAACCTAGAGGTATCCACTGCGCTCTACGCGTAGAAACCAGTCTCCCGTTCGTGGCGGAATAGACAAAACTTCTGATGATGCCTCGGCGCCAAATCGGAGGTACAAAGCACGTTCCGCGCGTAAGACAACATTTGACCTCTACGGGAAACCAAATGACACCTGTGATCTCCACAAGGGAAAGCAAGCGGCGAGCTACTTAACTTCTCAGCATTCACGCCAGCAAGGGAACAATCTACCCGCCCTCCAAATTATGCGAGAAGCTGATGGCCGCCTGAGGACATCCTCAGCCTTACGCCAACCAGAGCGAAGCTCAAAATTATGCCAGGCGAAGTCCCTAAGCATACAGAAGGATCGATTGATGGAAAGACGCGCTCCTCGGAGATTATCCGCCACCCAGATGGCCAATCTGTTGTATACGAGTGGCACAAGGGAGACTATGGTCCCCATCGTCCGCATACCTACCACGGCGAACCGAAAGAACGAGCAGTCTTCTTCATCTTCTTCTATAAATTCTCCTGACCTACGGGATTGTCTAAACCAGAAACGCAAAAATAAGAGTCATAAACGGACTTTAGTTCCCCTAACGGTCAAACGCGGGGAGATCTTATGGGAAGATACGTCAACGCCTAATATCGTCATAACAGGTGGACCACATGAAGATTCCATCTTTATTATTCTACCAAGTCGCGACGATCAGCATCCAATAATCTTCGGTCGCAGACGGGATACCCCGATCATGCAGGAAGAATCTCGCGAGTCTGAAACTGGCAGGATACAAATCCACCGATATAGCCCGCAAGCATTAAATATTATGCGAAGCATGGGTTATGATTTGAAGCTGAAACAAGGCCTCAACAATGAAAAAGGTAGACGAACACCGTTGCAGGGTAATTCTCACCATCAACAAGCTCATTTCGGGTTGGGATATACTGCCTCTCTTACAAAACCCAAAACTCCAAAATTTAATCCTGTACAACCAGAGGCGGCTCCTGCCGAATCAGTTTCTATGATCGGAGGCCGCGGCATATCTGGGTGTAACTCACCTCGACAAAACAAGACAGCATCCAAGGCTAGGGGCAGAATGTCCTCAAGATTCGAAGATGATGCAACAACGACAATCTTCCCGGAAGACCGTGAAACTAGGGCATCAGGAGCCCTACGACCAAAAGGGACTTTCTCCTTCAAAGAAGATGACATAATTGAAATCTTCAATATATTGAGGGAGGAACGCAAGCTTCAGCTACCCAACATCAGATACCCTGAGAGGGCCGACGGAGTCGATGACCCTGATTATTGCCTCTTCTATCGGTACACCCATCACCCCACAAGGGCCTGCTATGTACTAAAAATGAGAATTCAGGAATTGATCGACGCCAAGGTCATCACTTTGTATCTATAAACAAGGGAACGATCACTACAGAAAAATACCAGTAGGTTGCCATATACACTTAACACCCGTACTTAGTCATAAGTACGCCAGCAGTGTTAAGTTCACAAAAAATTGCCATGTCCATATCACCTCTGAGCAGACGTGTACCTCCATCTCCAAAGGAGTCACGATCAAAAGTTTGTCATGTTTATATTACCTCTGAATAAACTTTCGGCTATCCACTATCTTCTGATGTAGGTTGCCATATACACTTAACACCCGTACTTAGTCATAAGTATGCCAGCAGTATTAAGTCCACAAAAAACTGCCATGTCCATATTACCTCTGAGCAGACGTGTACCTCCATCTCCAAAGGAGTCACGATCAAAAGTTTGTCATGTTCATATTACCTTTGAATAAACTTTCGGCTATCCACTATCTTCTGATGTAGGTTGCCATATACACTTAACACCCGTACTTAGTCATAAGTACGCCAGCAGTGTTAAGTCCACAAAAAACTGCCATGTCCATATTACCTCTGAGCAGACGTGTACCTCCATCCCCAATGGAGTCATAATCAAAAGTTTGTCATGTTCATATTACCTCTGAATAAAAATTTTAGCTATCGACTATCACATTACCTCTGATATCGGTTGTCATCTACACTTAACATCCATGCTTAGCCATAAGTACACCAGAGTGTTAAGTCCACAAAAACTGCCATGTCCATATTACCTCTGAGCAGACGTGTACCTCCATCCCCAATGGAGCCATAATCAAAAGTTTGTCATGTTCATATTACCTCTGAACAAACTCTCCAAATTTTTGGCTATCGACTATCACATCGGTTGTCATCTCGGTTCCTCGCCCTCCGGCTCATCTCATGCCCTCGAGCAAACATTATCGGCGAATATGGTAGCAACAGATTCCTTCGAATCAGACGAACAAGAATCCGAACTACTCGAGAATGACGCTTAGGCTCAGCAAATAGATACACAGTGTGAATTCCGCTTCGAGCAGAGAGAACCTCCCATCAAAGATGAAGTTATCCAGATTGATGTTGGGGATGAACTTTCACCAAAGCCGATATTTATCAGTAACAATCTTTCCCCAGCTGAAAGGGAAGAAGTCATTCAACTGATAAGAGAATACATCGACGTCTTTGCGTGGAATTATAAGGATATACCAGGACTTGATCCAAATGTGGCTACTCATAAACTCAACATATTGCCCGATTCAAAGCCTGTAAAGCAGTACCAACGCCGGTTCCGCTCGGATATGATGGACGCCATTGAAGCTGAAGTCAAGAAGTTGATAGCCTGCGGTTTCATCCGGGAGGAACAACATCCCGACTGGGTCGCCAATGTTGTCCCGGTTATGAAGAAGAATGGAAAAGTGCGAGTCTGCATCGATTACCGAGATCTGAACGCAGCCTGTCCCAAGGACGAGTTTCCTCTTCCCATCACAGATGTCATGATCGACAACACCTGCGGTTTCGAACGTATGTCTTTCATGGACGGATTCTCAGGATACAATCAAATCAAGATGCATCTCGAAGACGAGAAGCATACTGCCTTTCGGACACCACTGGGGGTATATTGCTATACGGTCATGCCCTTCGGGTTGAAGAATGCCGGAGCTACTTACCAACGGGCTATGAGTAACATATTTCACAAGCATTTACACAAGACAGTGGAATGTTATGTAGACGATATAGCTGTCAAAAGCCGTCTCAGGGTCAATCACATCCAAGACTTAAAGACGGTATTTGAGCTGATGCGCCAACATCAACTCAAAATAAATCCTACAAAGTCCTTTCTGGGTGTATCTAGTGGCAAATTTCTGGGATTCGTCATTACCGCCAAAGGCATTCAAGTGGACCCTGATAAAGTCAAGGCCATCTTGGAAATGCGACCAACCCGTAATCTGAGGAAACTCAAGAGATTTCAAGATCGTCTGGCCTATATCCGGAGATTCATATCCAACCTCTCTGGAAGATGCCAGCCTTTTTCTCGCCTCATGAAGAAAGGTGTATCCTTCATATGGGACGAAGCCTGTCAGCAAGCGTTCGGGGACATCAAGCGCTACCTCACTAGTCCGCCAGTTCTGGTGCCTTCCGTCGTAGGAAGACCATTCTTCCTGTACGTTCGAGCGATGGACCATTCTCTGGGAGCTCTTCTCGCGCAGAAGAACGATGCGGGACATGAAAAGGCTATCTACTATCTAAGTAGAATAATGATCGGAGCTGAGCACCGGTACAATCCGGTGGAAAAAGAATGTTTGGCTCTGATGTTCGCTATCCAGAAGACGCGACACTATGTCATCGGCCAGACTATTCACATCATCTCCAAGATCAATCCTCTTCGGGTACTGATGAACAAGCCAAGTGTTCTTAACTCCCGACTCGCAACTTGGGTGATGTTATTGTCACCATATGACATGGTGTACGTCCCTCAGAAGTCCATCAAAGGCCAAGCATTGGCTGACTTCCTAGCTGCTCATCCGATCCTGGAGGCCTCCAAATTATACGAGGACATTTCTGACGAGGTTGCAGAATGTAGTTTCGCAATGGAAAGTGACGCATGGCAACTGTTCTTCGACGGCGCCTCCAGGACTGGTCCCAAAGGAAATGTGGTTTCAGGGGTAGGAATTATCCTGGTTACTCCCGATAAACTCATCATCTATCGAGCATACTCTCTTAACGAGCCCTGTTCCAACAATATGGCAGAGTACAATGCTCTACTAATCGGGCTCCAAGTCGCTAAAGAGTTGGGGGTCGAATCTCTGGAAGCTTTTGGTGATTCTCTGCTTATCGTCAATCAAGTCAGGAGAATATATGAAGTCCGAAATCCAGACCTCATCCCCTATCACCAAGCAACGGTCGAGATAGCCGTGATATTCAAGGGATTCTTCCTAGAGCACGTATGTCGATCTCAGAATCTGGAAGCCGATGCCCTAGCTAGTCTAGCTACAGATTTAGCTACTCCTATAAGAAGGCAGAATTCGGTAATCCTTCTTAACAGAGACCTATTTTGCATGAAGAACAATGCTCACATCGAACGCAGTTACGCTGTGAACACCGATCCTCCTACGAGAGATTGGAGAAGTCCCTTTATAGATTTCGTGGCATACAGAATCTTGCCGGAGGACCCTAAAGAAGCAGCATCCGTCAAAAGATGATCACCACGATTCTACTTCGATGCATCTTCACAATGCCTATATCGCCGGACCTACGACAGACTGCTATTGAGATGTCTCTCTAATGACGAAGCACAATAGATCGTCCGCGAAGCTCACGATGGCGTATGCGGGGCGCATCAACCCGGTCCTAAGCTACAGGATCGTATCAGGAGAATGGGCTATTACTGGCCCACTATGATCGCAGACGCAATCAAGTATGCCAAACGATGCAAGGCCTGTCAGGTCCATGCAGACTTTATACACCAGCCGTCTGAACATCTACATCCTACGGTTGCATCCTGGCCTTTCGAAGCATGGGGTATGGAAATCATTGGTCCTATTCACCCGTCTTCTTCCAGAGGTCACCAGTTCATACTGGCCATCACGGATTACTTCTCCAAATGGGCAGAGGTGATCCCTCTCGCTGAGGTAAAAACATCTAATATGATTAGCTTCATCAAGCATCACGTCATTTATTGCTTTGGGATTCCCCGAAGTATAATCCATGACAATGGGCCTCAGTTCATCAGCCAAGCGTTTCATCGATTTTGCGATAAAAATTGAATACAAAATGTCGCCTCTACGGCGTATTATCCAGCTGCTAATGGTTTGGCCGAAGCCTTCAACAAAACCATTATCAAACTCTTGAAGAAGTTTGTCTCTTCGAACAAAAGAGATTAGAACAAGAAGCTGGAAGAATGTCTCTGGGCATACCGCACAACGGTCCGAGCACCAACAGGTTGCTCCCCGTTCTCACTGGTCTACGGGAGCGAAGCAGTTCTTCCCATTGAAATCCAAATCCCGTCACTCAGGATAGCAGTCGCCAATGAGTTAACTCGGGAAAAGAATGACCTTTTAAGGCTTCAAGAGCTAGAAGGATTAGACGAGAAACGCCTTCAAGCCCAACAGAGCATCGCGTTCTATCAAGCACGCATTTCCAGAGCTTTTAATCAAAAAGTAAAGGAAAGAGTGTTCAAAGTTGGCGAGCTAGTCTTAGCTGTAAGAAGGCCAATGATTCTCACTTACAGAAGCAAGGAAAAATTTTAGCCCAAATAGGAAGGTCCCTACGTGATCGAGACAACGTTCTCAAACGGCGCTTACAGGTTATCCCAGCCTAATGGAGACCTACTAATGGCTCCTATCAATGGCAAATTCCTGAAAAGGTACTATGCTTAACCTCCTCTGCTCAAGTGGAATAAAAGCAAAAATCTCATTCTGACAAAACTACTTCCAAAACGAAACTAGTTGGATCGTACTCTATCATGTCCATATGACCTATGAATAGATACGCCCTGCTAAAAAAGGGTTTACCGAGAGACTATCACGTCCATACTACCTCTGATATTACTCTCACCCAAATCCGTCATTTACATTCCGAAATGACGGGTCCACAAAGTCAGATGAAAAGCCTCTTTATTATTCCCCAAAAAAGAGCGGAAGTACATTAAAAAGCAAAAGTACATCATGAAGGAGGAGCGGTCAAATCACGAATCTGCTGCGCCAGTCTGGCCATCTTCGCATTCCTGGAGTCCAAAATGGCAGCTCAAGCTCGCTCCCATCTCGTCTCCTCATCATTCAAACCGGATAAATCAGACAGAGAATGCGTAAGAGCGGCGTGCATGACACTCGCATGTGCCAAGTTCTGTTGAGCTTCTTCCATCTGGCTCTGTAACACATGCACACCGGCGGCTGAAGCACGAGACCACTCATTCGCTAAAGCGAGCTCAGCCTCCAAAATTATGGACCCTCGCTCCATTTTTCTCATGTTCAGCTTTACTCTTGGCCAACTGGGGAACAACACACTCTAAGAGGGTGTGCTCGTCGCTCATCTCCTGCTGCCGCATCTCGAGGGACCTGCTCAGTGCTTCCAACTCTCCCAGCCTTGCAGTCAGCGAGTCGTATTCATCCTGGACCAAATCGTCAATACTATCTTGGGATAGCTACGAGTATTCGTTAACGAGTTGCTCCAAACCATTAACTACCTCCGCCAGGGCGTCAGCTAAACCAGTATCGCCAAGGTCCCTGATCGCCTCTATCGAAAACTGAGAGGACTTCTTCAGGCGCGCAAAGTTCAGATTCTTCTCCAACACAATTGATATTAGCATTTTCAAAGTGTTGTAGAAGATATTGGTATACTGCTCGGTCAGCGCAGCTAGGCCCGAATGTACGCTAGGAGTGGCTGCAATGTTGTCGAACCTCGCTCCAGAGACAACCGCAATCGACGTTGCCACAGTCCTCGTCTCAACAGGGGATGCGACAAAAGAGGAAGTGCCAACCCGCATACTCGAAGGAGGCGTTGTCGCAACGACAGGGTCGTCCTCTTGAGGTATCGAAGCCTCGTCGGCAGGCGAGCCGGCACCCGAAGATGTTTCCCCTACAAAACCAGGTACCTCCGTATCAATGCCAGGACCTGACACGGAGCCGAAGGACGCATGTGCATTGCCCTCCCCGAAGAGGTCGTCCCCTGAGAAGAAGATAAGAGGAAGTTAATGTCCACACGATATTAATTTTCCTAAAGAAGAGGCACGAAAAGACGACAGTAATGCTAGCCAAGCTGTCATACCTGGAGACAAGGGCCTGCTAACTGACACTGGCAAATACTCTTCCAGGTCTTCGCCAAGATCCACTTGAGGCTCATCAAATAGAATCTCGTCAGAAGCGCTAACGGGCACGGCAGGGGCCTCTCCCAATGCTGATCCGGACAAAGGTATATGGAGTCTTATAACCAACCTCGAAGGCGACTTCGTTCCACTACCTGAAGCAGTAGCAACGGTAGCAGCCTCCAGCTGAGATTCTCCGGCGCCATCGGCCAAAAATGTAGAATGTTCCTCTCTAAAAGGTGAGGAACCCCCAATCAAAGAATCATCCCCGACATAGGGAGAAGCAGGCTCACTTCCAGGAGCCTCAATGCCAGGAATCTGGAGAGGACGAGTAACCATCCTCTTCGTCCTCTTACGAGGGGAAGCCTCCTTCAGAGCGGAAGACCGTCGTTTCCCAGAGACTACCAACGCCCCTACAGGCGGAGGTATTTCACCCCTCGGTACCGATATGAGAGGCTCATCCGGAGTAGCGGACTCGTCACCCTCGTCAGAAGAAATCGAGGGGACTTCAACCCTTCCCCCAGGTTTGGAAGAGGGCACCCTAAAATTTCTACCCATATCAAAATCACGATGGGAGGTGTTCGTTGCCACATAGAACTGGGCATACGAATACAAGATGCGCAGCTCCGTGGAAGGTGTGACGAAGGGCACAATAAAAATTGCTCCGGTGCAGCCCATGATAAAATATCGCCATCCCCTCGCTCCATCGATGAGTCCACCTCTGGACCTGAAGCTGGTAACGGCGTTTCCCATATGCAACTGATCATACCCAAACTTCCTGGCAAACCGACTAGGCAGGTAGGGTTCGAATAAGCAGTGATCTTCACTTCTGTACAGCAGGTGGGAAGGTCTAATGCAGACCAACCAATTGAAGGCTTCAAGAGAAAGAGTGGTCCTATCTCTACCTGAGTCCTCAAGCCTAATCCCCGATTGGTTGCAATGAACAGAGGGGACACTGCAAAGGAGCTTCCAGCTGTGACCGCAATGCAACACCCGCCGACAGTCTAAAATTGTGAGCACATTCCAAAAGGATTTCTTGTAATTCAGAAAGAAACTCCCCCCCAAGCTACTGCCGGAACCGGGGGACATCACCCGGGGGTTATGGGGAATTAACCATCCCATCAAATACAGGTATGGTAATTCCACCCGGGGAAAGCTTTCACGCCGAGCTTCATCAGCAAGCAGCGCCTCAGTCATCGCCCTCAGGCCAGCTTGTATGCGGCACACCAAGGCAGGGAGCAAACCCAGTCTCGCCCCAAACACCAGACGCACTACAGGACACAAGATATTGCGGTGAATACGATCCGCAGATGCGATGCCGGATACCACCAGTCGGCGCAGCCATATAGAGAGGAAGCCAGCCAGTTGAGCTTCCTTGGATAGAGCCCTGCGACAATGCCTCAGATAGCTGTAGGCCTTAGTACCTGCAGGATATTTTACTATCCCTTCGACGAGGATCTGATCCGGAGCCCTAGCTTCTTCCAGGAGATCGTCGACTTCCTGAGCAGTCAGCATGCTCAGAGGATTCACAGGCTCATCCTTGACTTCCAAGACTTTCTCCGGCTGAGCAGCCCTAGCCCGGTGAAAAAAGAGGTAGGACGTCCATTTACTGGTGTGAGCCAAATCTGAAGGCTCAGCATAGAAGGTGGTACAATTAAGGTAGTAGCACATCAGCTCCTGATACACTTCCATTACCCGAGGGTCTGAATCCCCTAACTCCTGGTTCGTGGGAACATACTCTTCGTACGAAGTATTCCCCATCGGCAGTCTCGAGATCTCAGCCATCTCATGAAGGGCCAATCCCAACTCCCCCAGCGGAGTGGCAAAAGTCCCGGTGAGCGGAATATATTGCTCCATCAGTGCCAAAAACAGGTTAGGGTTAGAAGGTAACCCAACGCTGGTGGCACTCACAGCTGCCAACAGACCGATGTTCTCCAACTCGATCCGAAAATGCTCCAGGGCCCAATCAACTAAGCGAGCCCATCGAAGATTTGTGGTGGTCATCCACCCGTTACATCGAGGATTCGCCTTGGGGTATACTCCTCCGTGCCCCATAAAATTATTGCTAAAGGTCGGCAATTGCACCGGCTGGAGCACCAAGCTGTCTTCACTCGGGACACTGCCCGGATATAATCCCCTGAACAACGTTACATGACCGGAAGGGCGGCTGACAAATAGGCCAGATCCTTTCTGGTAGAAGATCTTCCCCGGCCTACCGTGAAGATCGGGAGTCAGCGTCCACGACATCTTCTTGAAATGTGTAGCATGAAAGAATGCCGAGATGGGATAATCTCTCAGCATCCTGGGCAGACTCAAGACCAACTTCCCGGCAGGGAAACCCAGAGTTCTTTCTTTGGCTTCGTCTGGGACTGCCTATCAATCATGTCCCCGAAAAGAAAGGCCGGCTTTATATACTGGTCCCTGTCTACATACGTCAAAGGCTCCCCGTTGATCATGCTCAGCAGCATTCGCTCGCCCTGAGTCGATATAAGAATTGCCCTTCCTTCGGGGTACTGGGGCCCGGAGATAGGAAATGTCACATGTGACAGATCCTCCAAATAGTTGGAGTGCAGCATCCCGGCGGCAGAGCCCATTACTTCAGCCAGCGGAGACTCATGCAAGTTAACTGCAAAAGCACAGGAGAAACACGTCAGTTCCTAACTAGACATTTCAGGACTTGCAGCATCCGCAAAAAAGGAAAAACAACAGTCCGTGCTCTACGCCGAGACTGTGAAACTTGAGCCTTTACGCTGGAATCCATTTCCTAAAATAAAAACGTAAAATTCAAGGTTAGCAGTATACGGTCTGTGCTTTACGCCAGATTGATTAAATTGAGTTATTACGCCAGGATTTCCATCCACAAGCATAAAACTCAAATTTTAATGGTATACACCAAGTTTTCGGCGGTCAAAGCTTTTTCGCTCGACTGCAGAAAAAAATAGAGTTTTTACGCTGACACATTAGGAATGTGGACGTAAAAAGATAAAACGTCTCCGTGCATCATCTTCCTCAAAGAGGCTATCAGCACAGAAGACGACCTAGCGCGGTCACGTTCAACATGTACGAAGGATTTTTCAGTCGTTCTCATTTGTCCCAAAAGCTCTACCTATCAGCCCGGGTGCACTGCTCGTCAGCGGGATGTTCAGCTCAGAATGGGGTTCGCCCTGTCCAACCGGAGGCACTCCTGCTTGGCCAGAAGAACGAGAAGAGGAATCAATCTTCTTTCCCTTAGAGGAGGAGGATTGCTTAGAGGCCATTACTGGAAACTTTGAAGACTCAGCGAAGACTCAGAGAAGACTCGGAGAAGAGCTCGAACAGTCGGAGGCTTTCTTTCGCAGAAGACGAATAAAAAGTTTTTCCCTCAGAAAACTTGGGATATATATAGAGTTCGGATGGACTCCTCGGACCCCAAACCAAATCTCCTAATTAATATTCGGTTATGATTGGGTCCTACGTCAGCCTATTATTCAGAGAAGGCGGACAGTCAGCGAATACGAAAAGTTTTTCGCGCAAAGCAGGTCAGCAGTTCTTACGCTAAGGAGCTTTCTACGCTCGACAGCAACAGATCTACGGTTTCACGCTCGCAAGCTATAAGTCTATGGTTTTACGCCCGGATGCCTTTGTGCTCGGTAGCTTTTATGCTCGAAAGGCCACAATCCTACGACTTCATGCCAGCAGATAACAAATCGATGATCTCACGCTCGGTGGCGCTTAGTTTACGCTCAGAAGCAACAGATCCGCGACTTCACGCTCGGAAAAAATTTCTTTTCAGAAGCTACAAATCTACAGTTCTACGCTAAGGAGCTTTCTACGC
Source organism: Iris macrosiphon (assembly GCA_036927795.1). Taxonomy (NCBI): domain Eukaryota; kingdom Viridiplantae; phylum Streptophyta; class Magnoliopsida; order Asparagales; family Iridaceae; genus Iris; species Iris macrosiphon. Next base: position 194,555,813 of record JAYESA010000005.1, read on the forward strand.
TCGACAGCTACGAATCTACGGCTTTACGTTCGACGGTTACAAGTCGAGTTTTACGCCCAGATGCCTTTGTGCTCAGTAGCTTTTATGCTCGAGAGGCTACAAACCTACGACTTCACGCTCAAGAACTACAAGTCTATGATTTCACGCTCGATGGTGTTTAGTTTATGCTCAGAAGCTGCAGACTAATGATTTCACGCTCCACGACTTCCCGCACATCTGAAGGATACGCCAGCCAGATTACGCGTACATCTGAACAGTCCTCAAAAGCGGTCAATTGCAAAGAGTTCACGCAGAAGATACTCGTTCTTGACCTCAAGATATCCCAAGTACCCGAAGAATACAGAGTTCAATATTGAAAAACTACTCTTCTTCATGGGTCGATTCGAAGTTCATCCAGACTCTAGTCTGAATATTTCATCTATCAAGATGGCAACTCAGTTTGACAGCCATTTCTTGACCCTGTTCCAAGGGATTTTTGAGAAATTATTCTTGAAGATAATGTCTGAACAAAGAAATTATGTTCATCAGAAGCAGCATTCAGAATTCTACGCGGTTCCTCACTCCTAAAATAGCAGGACGGTTCGAACACTCGAATGCTACAACGGCTTTCTACGCATCTATAGTTATGCGTAAAAGACAGGATAGGACCTAGCACTCTTTCTAAACAGAGTCAGTATAAAGAATCAGACGTGTCGAAGCTACACATATTCAGACTTCACAGCAACGTATGGCAAGATGATCATATGAAGAAGAAAGACGATTTTATTAAAGATTAAAGTCATGATTACATATGAGGGAAATCCAATCTACAAGGGTTTTTCTTTATTTTTATGATTACATCTGAGGGAAACCCCGTCTACAAAGGGCTTCCTCATCATCGTCCGAAGATCGCACCGAGAAGCTGTTCTAACAGGTTCTCACGTTGGTTATGGTCTTCCTCTTCTTCCAAGAAGATGGTCATTGGCGGGAGGATACAAAACTGGGCATAGACCCATCCTCTAACAGAAGGAAAGCAGGGTAAATCTGCTGTCCTACAGACCACCACTACTCAAGCCGGGACAGAGCTAGTCTGTCTGACTCTCGTCACCAGAGGTAACGGAAGAAGGCGCCACTTGCAAGCGCCATGGTCTAAAATGACCCTTCCTCTCTCCCGGAGAACCACCATACAAAGTTGCTGATTATCCCGAGCAAGGGAGGCTATGATATCCTTCCATGATCCATCGTTGCAGATGAGACTTGCTCGAAGATGCCATCTTTTTTGGCTCCTTACATGTTGGAAGAACATGGTCTTCTTTTTTCTCAGATCGACCCGAAGGACTCCGGCGATCATCCTTGTGTGGCAAAGGGAATGCGGAAAGAACAGGTTAAACTCCTCGGCCTTTTATAGGCGAGAGAGGTCACACCGGTCCCCAATAAATCTGCCATAAAGTCAGCATCGACCGTTTCAACGCTCCATTCAAAAACGTTTCGAGTTACGAGGAGCAGTTCATGCTTCATTCAAAGCGTTCCAAATTCCGAAGAAATTTGAAAGCTTTGAAGGGGGTCTTGTAGAAGCATGAAAAATATACTGGATAGCTCTACACAACATGGTGATGCAGGGCAGCGTAAGCAGGGGACCCCAGGGCCATCAAGAGTGCAACGGAGCTTTTTTGCAGAGCACGGCGTAAAATATGATGGGACCATTCGCGTAAAATGCAGTATGTCCAGGCCGCTTCAGCGTAGATGGGGTGCTTCATCGCCTCCATGGAGTAAAACTCATCCGCTTTCATAGCAGCGTTAAAGCGTACGAGGAACGCTTCGTCTTCCCCGAAATGAACCTGTCAAGTCACGCAGTGAACCTGACATCTGATTTCTGACAAAAAGTGCTGCACGGCTACCCAGACGACGGCTGGAAAGATGGCAGACCACTCGGGACGCACCCCACAGTATGATGGCGGATCTCTGCATTTAATGCAGAGGATTTGATTAAATATCACCGAACCGTCGTTTACTGATATCCCCTCAGCGGAGACTGCTTTTACGCATACAAGGGGATACACTGCCTTGTTTTACACAAGCAAACGTAAATTATTTACGTTCCGCGGAAGACAAACAGACTACCACGTCAAAAGCTGCTCTTCGTACAGGGCTCGAGGCACGTCTCTGCACCTAATGCTCAGAACGATGGCAGGCCCTCGGAACACGTCTCTACAATGTAAGAGATTTGATTATATCTCCAAGAGCCGTGATTTCGGCTAAAGACGTCCACATCACCTCGGCTTCTACGCCCATTCAGCTTTTGTGACTGCTCGGCCTCTACGACCACTCTGGCACGTTACACAGCGGCTTCTACGCCCATTCAGCTTCTGTGCCCGCTCGGCTTCTACGCCTCCTCAGCTTCTATGCTCGTTCGGCTTCTATGCTCATTCGACCTTCTGTGCTTATTCGGCTTCTATGCCATCAGGCTTCTACGCCTACTCGGCTTCTATGCCTACTTGGCTTCTACGCCATGGTGACGGACATTGGCTGCTATTCCAACCTCTTCTACACGAGGGATACCTACCTACGTGGCTTCTACGTCGTGATCTTCGTAGCGATTATACGCGTTTTGTCCCTTAGTTGGACCCGCGTCACACGCTCATTCAAAAGATCATCTATACGCAGGCTTTGGTTATTTTAACCGTTGTGTAAAAGGGTGCTGTACTTTCTACTACTCGGTTTTTACACCGATTGAGTGGTCACTGTCACCAAAACTATATAAATAGAGACCTCTATCAACAGAGGAAAAGGGTCAAGATTTTGAAGACTGGAAAGAGGTCGAGATTTTAAAGATCGAACCACGGGTCTAAACATTGGAGATTGAGGAGAGATCGGAGAGTCTTTGAGAGAGAGAGAGAGAGAGAGAGAGAGAGAAGCATCCAGAGCTCAGGCGAAGAATAGCGATCGACGACATTGGCCTCGTGCATCCATCCTCTTTTGCCACCTACGAAGCTGCTTTCCGTCTTCCACGGCACTTCTTCACCATCGTGTAGTCCAAGGGCTAAAGTGATCGACTGCAGATCAGACACCTATAGCAATCATCTACCTAGATTAAATAAATTATACTCCCACATCCTCGTATAGGATCAAATTGTACAAGTTTGTTTGTAAACCAAAGAAGGCGGATTTCGTGCAAACCTCGTATTATATATATTTTGTTCTTTCGTTTAATACCACAAACACCTGATTTGCGGATCCAACCAGCATCCAGCCAAGGACTGCTCTGAGCGCCAAGAGGGAGCACCAACGGTAAATCAACCAGCTTTACCAGCACCAAGGCCAGCTTATCTAGCATTAGGAGCACCACAGACGGGAGTTGGAGGAGTCAGACCACCAGCTCCAGGAGGGTATTAGCAGAGACCACCATTGGCACCACAGGCAGCACTATTCCAGCAGGCTCGTCAGCAGAGAGATCCAGCTCAGGGACGAGGGCAAGCATTTGCATTGGCTGTTGAGAAGGAAGCTACTGCAGGAGAGGTTATAGCATGCACTATATTAGTAGCTTCATTACCTGCTGTAGCTTTATTTGATTCTGGAGCATCGTATTCATTTATAGCTGCTAGCTTCGTAGCCACACATAGAGTAGCTACCGCACCACTTCCTAAAACTAAGAGAATTCTTACGGGAGGTAGAATTATTTCTGTTAGTGACATCTGTAGATCTTGTTTGGTAGTAGTATGTGGAAGAGAGATACGAGCCCAATTTCTGATCTTTTCTATGCCGGATTATGATGTTGTACTTGGTATGGATTGGTTAAGTCAGTACCATACGACCCTAGATTGCCGACTTAGACGGGTTATATTTAGACTGTCTGGTTATCCAGAGTTTGAGTTTCTTCGGGGAGCTATAGAGCAAGGTGTTCAGCCTACTCTTAGGGTACTATCTGTAGAAGGAGAGTCAGGTTACCCAAGAGTTATATCAGAGTTTGTGGATGTATTTTTTGATGATCTTCCAGGTTTACTACCTGATCGGAAAATAGAATTCACAATAGACTTGACTCCAGGAGCAGAGCCTATCACTTCATCAGTGTACCGGCTAGCACCTAAGGAGTTGGTAAAATTGAAGGAGCAAGTTGATGATCTTCTGGAGAAGGGTTTTATTCGGCCCAGTGTTTCACCTTAGGGAGCACCCATATTATTTGTGCCGAAGAAGGATATGACAGTACGCTTGTGTATTGACTACAGGGCACTGAACGCTATAACCATTAAGAACCGGTATCCCTTGCCAAGTATTAATGACCTATTCGATTAATTAAGTGGTGCTAGGGTATTCTCAATGATTGATCTTAGATTCGGTTATCACCAGATTAGAGTGAGGAAGGAGGACATACCGAAGACAGCCTTTAGGATTAAGTATGGACACTATGAGTTTTTAGTTATGCCGTTTGGTTTAACCAACGCACCAGCTGTGTTCATGAATTTGATAAATAGAGTTTTTTATTAGTACTTGGACAAGTTCGTGGTTGTGTTTATTAATGATATCTTAGTATATTCCAAGAGCTACGAAGAGCACGAGGAGCATCTCAGAATCGTGCTAGAGACGCTGAGACAGGAGAAGCTGTATGCCAAACTCAGTAAATATGAGTTTTGTATGGATAAGGTACCTTTCTTGGGATATATCATCTCAGGAGAAGGACTTTCAGTTGATCCAGAGAAGGTTACTGCAATAGAAACTTGGCCTACACCTACATCAGTTGCAGAAGTAAGAAGTTTTCTCGGACTTGCTGGATATTACCGTAGGTTCATAGAAAATTTCTCAAGGATTACGGAGCCTATGATGCGGTTGAAGCGTAAGGACCAGGAGTTTGCATGGACAGAAGATTGTCAGAAGGCCTTTGAAGAATTGAAGAGGCGATTAACAACAACACCAGTCTTGACTCTTCCTTCAGGATCGAGAGGCTTTGTTGTTTATAGTGATGCGTCAGGTAGTGGACTAGGATGTATTTTGATACAACATGGCAAAGTTATCGCTTATGCATTGAAACAGCTGAAGGTCCATGAGAAGAACTACCCAACGCACGATCTTGAGCTAGCTGCAGTAATATTTGCACTGAAGATATGGAGGCACTATCTTTATGGAGAGAAGGTAAAAAAATTTACTGATCACAAGAGTCTGAAGTATGTATATACTCAGAAGGAGCTCAATATGAGACAGAGATGTTGGTTTGAGTTGATGGTCGACTTTGATATAGATCTGCAATACCATCCGGGCAAGGCGAATGTCGTAGCAGACGCATTCAGTAGGAAGCCCACGGCTTATTTCTTGACGATGCAGCCCCAGCTATTAAAGGATCTATAGGAGCTCCATATAGAGATTGTTTTACCAAGACAAAGTGGATTGTTGGTGAATCTTAAAGTTAAGTCATCACTTGTGGAGAGGATTAAGGCGACATTGCCCACTGATGCTAGATTTTGAAGACTTAAAGAGAAGATAGAAGCAGGCATGCAGACGGGACTTCGCATACATGAGGACGGGATATTAAGGTGCAAAAATTGCCTATATGTTCCGAATGGAGAATTGAGACATGAGTTGATGACTGAAGCACATAGCTCCATGTACTCTATTCATCCGGGAGGAACAAAGATGTACCGAGATTTGAGGCAGTATTATTGGTGGCATGGAATAAAAAGGGAGATTGCACAGTTTGTGGCAAAATGTTTGGTCTGCCAGTAAGTAAAGGCCAAGCATCAGAGAACTGCTGGTATGTTACAGCCGCTTCCCATACCCGAATGGAAGTGGGAACATATCACTATGGATTTCGTCATAGGATTTCCAAAAAGCCCCAATAGAAAAGATGTAGTATGAGTTATCGTGGATCGACTCACTAAATCGACACATTTTTTGCCGTTTAGAGTTGGACGGTCCACAGAAGTACTAGCCGACATGTACATACGACAGATTGTAAGATTACATGGAGTACCGATTAGTATTGTGTCAGATCGTGACTCGAGATTTATATCCCATTTTTGATGAAGCATGCATGAGAGTCTTGGCACCCGACTCAAGTTTAGCACTGCTTATCATCCACAGACAGATGGTCAATCTGAGCGCATGATTCAGATCTTGGAGGATATGCTATGATCATGTATGTTAGACTTTATAGTATCTTGGAAAGATCATTTGTACTTGGTGGAGTTCTCTTATAATAACAGCTACCAGGCAAGCATTCAGATGGCACCATTCGAGGCTTTGTACGGCAGAAAGTGCAGATCACCGATATGTTGGAGTGACGTTGGCGAGCGTCAAATACTGGGTCCAAAGTTGGTGATGCAGACTGTTGAGAAGGTAAAGTAAATTCAGAATCATCTTTGTGCAGCTCAGGACAGACAGAAGTATTGGGTTGATACACACAGACATCCTTTGGAGTTCAAAGAAGGAGAGCACGTATTCTTGAGGATCTCACCTACTCGAGATACTATTCAATTTGGGAGCAGAGGCAAGCTGAGCCCAAGATACATTGGGTCATTTGATATTTTGGAGCGCATTGGTAAGGTGGCGTATCATCTTGCGTTACCTCCATCTTTAGAGGGGGTGTATGATGTATTCCATGTCTCACAGCTAAAGAGGTACGTGACTGACCCAAGCCACATAGTCGATCATTCTGAGATTGCAGTAGGCCCTAGCTTGAGATATAAAGAGCAGCCAGTTGGGATACTCGACATCAGTGAGAAGACATTGCGGGGTCAGATAATTAGACTGGTTCGAGTAGCTTGGAAACATCATTCCCCCGGCGAGTCTACCTGGGAGCGAGAGGATATCATACGCCAGCGTTATCCTCATCTATTCGAAGATACAGGTATAAACTGAGCATTTATTTTAGTTACCATGCTTTAAATTTTCTTTAGTAGTTAATTCTTTGATTGCGAGGACGCAATCCTTTTAAGGGGGGTAGATTGTAAACCCCCAGATTTTTCAGGATTTTTAAAAATAAATTTTTGATATTTTTCTGATATTTTTTAACTAATTAAAAACAAGATATTCTGGTATTAATTAATTTTTAAATATTTTATTATATATTAAAATATTATGAAAATAATATTTTTTGGTGTAAAATAAAATATTAGACATAGGATAATTTTTCTGAAATTTATTGGACCCCGGAATCATTTTTAAAGACCTAAAAACTAAGTTATTTATTAAACCCAATTAAACCAACCTGAACCAACCGATTTAAACCAATTTCTGAACCGAACCGACCTTTGTGAACCGAACCCTGACTCAAACCAACCCTAGCGGGTCGGATCCGGACCCGTTAGCTGACCCGACCCACTGACCCAATACCCGAACCCATTTAATATCGGATTGGGTCGGATCCGAATCCCACAACCCGACCCGACCCGACCTGAATCATTAGCTACAGTAACCAAATGTAACCGACGACTCTGCCGATTCCTCTGTGCCGTCGCCCTTCATCGCACCCACCGCGTCCGCTCGCATCCCGCAGACTCATCTTCCCACCGGCCGTCCGACCGCCTCCCTTCCGCCAGAAAGACAGGCCCTTCTCCTCCCACTTCGGCTTATTTAAACCCCCAACTCGATCACCACCACCGCCTCACCACCGTAAGCCACTGTCTCCGGCCACCTTCTTTCTCCGACAACCCCGCAGCTGGCCACCCCGACTCCGACGAACCCGACGACCCCACCATCTCGCTGACAGTAGCTACACAACGTCGCATCCGCTGTGCCCTAGCCGCCGCCGCCGCAAGCAAGCCGGCCGTGCCGCGTCGCGCCGCCTCGCAGAAACGAGTATTTTCAGTCATCTTCAGGAGCCATGTTCAGGTGACTGTTTCTCTCTCTTCAATGTCCCGTTTTCTATTTTGTTTGTTGTAACGCGAACCCTGCGTGACCCTCTTGATATCCGTACAACTTGTTCGGGGTATCGCGTCCTGTGGCGATCGCAAACTGCGATCCAAAATCAGAAAAATAGATACCCTATTTTTTCCCGAAACTAGGTGCGCCCCGCTAAACGAGATAACTTGGTCGTGTGCGGACTTCACCGAAAAGTGCGTGCCGTTAATACGGATGTGTGAAATTTTGCGAAAGTTGATTTGGATGTACCTGCACACCGGAATTAACGCGTATCCGTCGACAATATCCCGTATCGATACTGTTTTAGAACTTATTGTAACTTCGTGTATGCATGTCGTATCGAAACAAAACTTGCGCCATCGGACTCGTAGCAACACGCTGGTCCTGTGACCCAAGTTTGGTTCGATTCTGAGAATGTTGACAAAATCGCCTATCGTGGGCCCCACGGCTCCATTTGACAGGCGTTTTTGTGATCGGCTCATCAAAATCCAGTTTTAGACATTCTTTTGGGTTCTTATCGTCGTTCTAGACTTGTAGACACTAAGTTTGACAAATTTGGAGAACATTGTCTATGGCATATTTTTTGGTGCGAAGCGGGTCACATGTGGACCCCGCTTTGACCAGAAACTGTCACTTTTACTTCTGTGTCCAAATTGGACTCAAGGATAGGCAATTCTAGTTATTTGATATCTTCTGAACCTGATGATAATGTTCATTACAGCTTTTGGAGGAGTACCTGCAGATTTCGCTGATACTGGAGCAGCTGTTGGTATTTAAACCCCAGGCAAGTGTACCTTGCCAACCTTGCAGTTCTTGTTACATAATATTCCTTGATTTATTTATATGTTGTATCTGTTCAACCTAGGACCGTGTGACATTACTTAATGTTCGAATATTATTCGGGTGTCAACGTCGTACGCGGTGTTGTGTAACGTCACCTAGACATGGATATCGAGACCCTATACATTCTCGTGCTTGCATTATCAACTACGTCATACCCAGGACACCTGACACTATTCATGAGACAAAATCTTCCTGAGATATTCATGATAATTCTGTATAGGTTATAGGAGTTGTGACATAGACATTATATTCATAGCTATCATATGACTTGCTACATTAGTTATGATCTTGCGTGACATGGACATGAGATGTTGTGGACATAAGACGTGTGATTACATTGGGTGGGGAGAGACATACAGGCTACAGGCTACAGGCTATTTTTATATATGTATTTATTATTGTGAGGCCGTAGACTCTACATCAGAGCTAGGCACATTACGTGATATTACTGCTACCGGCTCCCCGACACAAAGCTTGTAGCGGTCTCAGCATGAGTACTAGTGATGCTCTCACTTGCATTTCATATAGATGGTTACATATTTTATCCTATTATTTCATTTATTATTGCACTGCATTTATTTTGGCTTGTGTTATTTTGTACCTTGCTATGTCCCCTGAGGACCTGGATTCCGGATTATGTCCCCAGGTTTAGCAGAGGAATTCTATCCCGAGGTATACGAGGCAGGAGCAGGAGCAAACACTGGAGCTGAACCGATTTCTGGGGACGAGGTGATGGCCGAGGATTTCTCCTGAGTATCTGTTATCTATACTCAGTATTTGCTTTTATTAGACTCTTTTGTTTCTTGTCTGTTGAACCAGTGTATCAGACTTATATCGGGTTGTTCCCTAATTTACTTTATTGAGACTTGATGACAGTTATATTTGATTTTGCTGATATTGATCATATTTATCTTCCATGGATGAGATTAGTTTGTGACATGTTTAGTAGACTTATTTTTGTGTTACAGCTTAATTACACCTTGATGGGTCCATTAAATTGGGTTTGTCCATTAGAGTGTGCTGCTGGCTATTACCACGTGGCTAGTCCCTCGATATTTTGGGACTGGGGCGTGACAGAACCCATATCCTCGCCATGTCACACAGATGTAAGTTGTTGACCTGTACCCAAGGATGAGGGGACAAATTTGCTAGTATTTTCTCCGAATTTATTTTAGTCTCTAGAATAGCATGAATGGAACAATTTTACTTATTCAGAACTTCTCTAATCTCCTTCTACCTTCTAAGCGAACATGCCCCTATACGTTCCATACAATTATAAACATTAATCAATATGAAGGGCCCCTGTGAGCTCATCGGCACCGGCTTCAGGGGTAGAGTTGGCTTCTGTCTGTTCTATTCCGTCTTCTCCATATTCTCCATTTGGCCATGGCCGCACCTTGCACCGTAAGCTTCCATAGGGGATTGTCCACGCACACCACCACATTGCTTTGATCTACCACCAGCATATATGGACATGCTTTAGGATGTCGTACTGTGTCCCAGTATTATGACGTTTTCGGCTAAACTGCTGCAGCTCTCCTCTCCCACCAGTTCCGACACCTGGATTGGACCCTACCGGTTTAAGCCGAGGTTGGCTTCCTCCTCCTTTATGATGCACTGATTGTGTCGTTGCTCCTATGATCCTGTGTGGCTTCTGACTTATAAAAACCATCATTGGTCCTGTCTCCCCAACCGAAGATATCATGGAAAGTTGCTTCGCTTTGTCCAACTGATTCCGCATCCTCAAATCGTCATCACCACTGTTTAGATCCCCCTGACTATCCGTCGTAGAGGGAAGATACCCCATTACCGTCTCCCCCTGCCATATACTAAAAGGCTCAGTAGTAGGGCCAGCCTCCCTAGCTACTTTCACATACGGGAACTTGTGACGAGCATGTCTAAAACATAGGCAATTTTGACTAACAAGTGGAACCCATTCATATTCTACCTTCTGCACTAATGCCTCCCTAGATGGAATTTTGAATTCAACTGTATGCGGCAGCTCCCTCCGGGCATCTATCTCCACAAAGATCCTCGCAAACATCACTTTGCTCCTCTTTGTCGTAGCCTCATCCGCCTTGATTGGAGTCCTAATCAGGCTTGCAAGTTTTATTAACATAGGCACGTTCCAGTAGTATGGGGACAACCCTGGGAGGCGTATCCATAATGGAACCGAGTAGAGTACGTCTCTCTCACATTTGTACATCAACTTCCATTCTTTTAGAATAATAAGCTCCCGTCGAATGTCCATGGTCTCCCTTGTAAGACACGAGTTGCATCCTCCGCCATGCCGAACTTGACAAAGAAGAAACCGTCCTCCCGTGCATAGAATTCCATGCTTCCCTTAGGCTTCCACACCCTATGTACGTAGGCGCGAATCTGACTATAAAACAGTATGTCCCCCAACACGTATATGATGGGAGTATTCTTCTAGTACCCCATCGTTTCTACGATCTCCTCCGCAGTAAAGGACGCCCGATAATGATTACCAACTTACTTTGGCACAACATACTACATATTACCATTACAATCCCCCAACACGGATATGCATATATTTGCAAACGACTTGCTCAAAACCCTAGCACCCTTTGCCTTATCTCTGTTGTTGCCGTCAACTCCCTTTATCAGATAACTATTCTGGACGTCCCCCCTACCCCCACATTTGTCAGCCTAGAAGTTGGGATAGGCCCCCCCGCCACATTCGATGGCCTGGGAGTAGGGGAAGGCTCCCCCGTAGCTCTCGGCCTATACGGCCGCCTCCCCCCATATAAAGGCGCCACCTTGTCTCCGGCTACCTTCCCCTGAGCCGCTTGATGACTGGCCACGGCCTGTAGAACCCTACCTCCCGCAACTTGTTGAGAACCTCGGCTACCCGATCCTCGTCTCCTCCGCACAACTGTGGTGCATCCTCCGCCGTTATTAGACTGTCCTTGCCTCATGTCTGCCTCATCTGCCGACTTCCTCCGCCTGAGGAGGATCCAGGATCCTAGGAAGGGTTAAACCAATCCAGCCGAAGGCCTATATATACAATCCCTAGCTCGAAGGTCCCATCCCAGCCCGATGGCTACATCCCGGCCTGAAGGCATTATCCGGTCTAAAGACCTTACACAATCGTGCATCGCACCGTGCCGCACTAGCTCCGCACAACACCGCATATGTACCTTGCATTGCATTCGCGCACCACCCGGATCAAACTGCACCACACCGCTCCACGGCACCTGCATTGCACTGTACCCACCACTATCCCACCACTTAATTCCTCCAAAGAAAAATTAAATGGCGCCAAGAGGTCTCGATCCCGTAACCGCCTGAGGGGTGTGCCTCAATCTTAACCATCAGACTAGGACCTCATTGGATATATATATATATATATATATATATATATATATATATATATATATATATATGTCAAGCCATGATAGAAGCCGAAATGATACCAGCCAAAACTTCACACATTTGAAGTCTAATACAACTATGAGCAAAAACCAGAATTCTGATAATGCACATAAAGTATAGTGACTGTTGTTGAGTGCTCGACATCTTGTTGGTTCTAACACGTTCCCAGCAGATTGGAAGCATTAATAGACCAACAAGTCAAGAAAACAATCAATTTATTAAGAATTTAACTCAAAACCCACATTTATCCTAAGTTATGAACAATACACGATTTAGTTCTCAAAATACCAAAATCTAGCTTGCATAGAAGCCCTATAAGCTATAGCTGAATCAAATTCAAATGAACAATGGACAAGTTTTTGAAAACAATTTAAGGCACAAAGCCATCATTTGAGCAAGAAGTATTTGCCTTAGATCCAAAGAGTGAATGTAAGTGTAGTACACTATACTAGGGCTTATGGCTTGAGACTATCTATTTTGGACATTTCCATCTACAAGTTAACTTAGATGAAATTTGAGTTTTTAATCTTTTTGTTCCGGTAAGGTTTCTTTATTGGCTTAAGTCTAAAACTACTCTTGTTTCAAAATACTCAAATTTGCTTCTCTAATGTAAGTGTTAGACAAACAAAACAATATATAAAATAGTAACTTAGTATATGTATCATACCCACCACTATTATAGAATTCATGAAATACATGTGTGGATTATAATAATAATAATAATAATAATAATAATAATAGTGAGATATATGGACTATTGCCTAAGTTAAGTATTAACAATTTAGTAATTTCATAACAAGACACTAAACCAATTAACAATAATTAGAATATTTAAGGTAATCATTGGCTAACATTGTACACCTATAAATGACAAATAAGAAAAGGTTAGTAGTTTATTTCACAGTTTGTTGTATCGGTCGATATCGATACGGTTTGGCATATTCCGATATGATATCGGTCGATATCCGAAAAGGTTAGTAGTTTATTTCATTGTTTGCTGTATCGTCCGTTATCGATACGGTTTGGCATATTTCGATCTGATACCGGTCGATATTCGATACCGACATTGGGATCTCTTTTCCGGTCAATTCGGCAAAAAAAAAATTGAACCAAAAAAGCCAATCAGTAAGAATGTAAAAACATAGTAAGATTGTAAAAGCATGTAAAAAAGAAAAAAAAACTTATCTTTCACATGTGAACCAATTGGCAATGGTGACAACTATTTCATTTAATTTTAAAGCTGTATGCCTAGATGTATAAAAAAAATCTAAAATATTAATAATTTGTTAATAATAATTTGTTTTTCCATACCAAAAAAATACGATAGTTTGATCTGATATCGCCGATCCTGACCTCATAAAAATGGTCTGATACCGATTCCGATATCGATCCGGCAAGCCTAGGCTTATTTGCATCCATGTACCACCTATATCAGTCAAAAGGTCATTTTTTTTTTAGATGCCCGACGATACGCACGAGATTTTATGCACGCTGCATTGCATGCCATTGGGCCCACTGTCCCACACATTCCCTGCCGTTTGGATCCGAGACCATCCGCCTAGCCATGAAGGTTACCTCTTCTCCCTGACCAAAAGAGCCAGTTGAGTTCAGTAGTCAGAAAGTAGTCGATGTGTTATATAGGGGTTCATAGGTGGAGGTCGGGTCATGACGGGCTAGCCTGACCCAAAATATCCGGCCCGCATTGGTGCATAGGGTGGGCATGGCACAACCCTGGTGTGGATGCGTGCTTGGCCGGCCCAGGATAATTTTTAGGGTGGTATAACACGGACACCGACACAATACTGCCCATAACTGGGAGAGTGCCATGCTGGTTTTTGTGTCGGCTGATCTAATTGGGGGCCCAAAAAACAAAGTCTATGGGCCATGTTCTAAGTGAAAAAATATAAGGTGCATATGGCCTTAACCCATTATGTTCTTTTTTTTCATATTTTAGTAAGCAAACCAAATTAATAATTAAGGGGAAGAAAAAAGAAAAAAAAAAATTAGATCAACTCATAAGATAATTCAGAGAGGAATTTTTTAGAAATACAATTATTGTTAAAAGAGAATTTAGATAAAAACTGTACTACTAATTTGTACAAACATGTTGAGAGCACTAGAGCTTAGAAAAACTGTACTACTAATTTGTTATAAACTTCTTTATGGATGCCAAAGCATTTCCTCTCTCCGTCTCCTCTATGACTCCCTCATGCCTCTCATTTTATGGTCTCCACGTAGTTATAGAACATGTATGGGACTTAGTTTTGATGTCCCAAAACTGAGTTTTAATTTTATGTGTGTGTTGTTTGTGATTTAGTTTCAGACTTATATTTTACTTTAGTTTTGGTGATGTAACAAAAAAAATCCATTCACCAAAACCAATAAACTAATGTATAGTTTCTTAGAAGAAAAGAAGAAAAAGGAAGAGAAATTCTGTATTATGTACTTGAGGAGCCACTACAAAAAAAAGCCATGATATGATGCTTTTAAAATTGTAATTAAAACTCTTTGTAGTAAAATGTTGTAAGGTAACGAGAGAGTAAAAATATAATGTTTTTCAGTTGTATAAGATCTATTATAACGTTTACAAAATAGAACCATTATTTATAATTAGAATATTTTATAACGTTTTTCATCAAAAGCGTTATAATATATATTTAATTATTTTTTCCTCTCATTTTTCTTTTTGCTAAAATTTTCCGAGACTTACCCCTCCTATTGTTATCGTGCGCTCGAAATTTTTTGTTGACGCATTGCACCCGCTCCGGGCCTCACATTTTTTTGGGCCCCAAAATGAAGATGTAATTGTTTATCATAAAATAATTGTGGTATAATTATTAACATAAAATAATTCTGGTATAGTGGTTAACATATTAATATTGCACTCTAAAGATCCTTAGTTCGAATCTTTGTGATAAGAATAATTTTAATTTTTTTAATTAATTTTTTACATTATATATAGGGGCCTATTTTAAAATTTTGCCTTGGGCCCCCATGAGCTCAGGACCGGCCCTGGTTATCATTCTGTTGTAGGCTTATTTCTATTTGCATGTAGCATATTTGAGAAAATGGAATGCTGAATCTTATTCTGAAAAGTGGCGGGCTTTCTGAGTTTTCCTTGGTAACACAAGCTATGTAAGTCAGTAATTAAATTTTAATTTCTGCATAAGAATATATCCTCATTCATTTGGGAATTTGGTGATAACATGTAAGCTCATTATTGTAGATATTAAACCAAATAATCTTTTCCTAATTAAGGATACAAGGAGATTGCAGTTATCTCTATTACTTTTCCATGAGTAGAGATTATCTAAACTTTGACCAAGAATTGCACGTTTCTTCTTATACATTTTATAGTAGGAAGTCTCAATTGCATTAGTATTGTTAAAACAATCTGCCTAATGTCAAAGTACAAGTCGGCCTAAATGTTTTGAGTCCACATAGGAACATATTATTAGGTAAGACGCCATCAATTTTGTTTTAAAGGACTACGATTATTGCACAATTTTATAACTAATTTGTGGTCATTATATGGAATGATAATTAGTCACCTACTTATGAGTGCATTCGTGAGATTTGGAAATAAACTATGAGATCTATGTTATTGTGGTGTTCATATGGTCAGACTATCAAACAGTAACCCAAAGTTTTGCTCCTTTATTCATGGTCATTCAATCATTGCATGTCTCAGCTTATTAATGATGTTTCTTCTTTATATTAGGATATGAAACCAAGCAATCATTATATTAATTAGGGCTTAACTAATTGAAGGACTTAAATCTTTATTTCAGTGGTAAAATTATCAAATATCCACATTCCTTTTGATTATCAGTTCAGTTTTATGAATCTAATGTAGCTTATTTTGTAATGTGAGGTAATATTATTTGTAAAGAAGCCGAAAATGGTCCTGCATTTAAAATCCCCCTCATACCTGAAGCATGAGAAGTGTAGGAGAAAAACATTTAAAAACATACTACATAAGTGAATTTTCTTGCAATGCCTAGTTCGTACATATTGATACTCATCAGTTCTGCTTAAAGAAAATACCAAGGAATTGCAAGTTTATGTTGATGCTGACGCAAAGAAGCATTGCCACTTGTCAAAGCATATGTAATTATCAGATATTTAAAGATGAATCAGAGTGAGATGAGTTTTAAGATTTAAGTCCCAATTCTTCTCAAATTTCATGCTCAATTGATTGCTCATCATGAAATTCTTTGATTATTTTCTTCTTTAGATTCGATTGTATAAACATAGTCCAGATGGAGTTACTTTTAAGTTTGTTGTTGCTGATGCTGTGTTTTCCTTTTGTTGCTGCTGCTATTATGTTGTTGTTGTTGTTATTCTTCTTGGTGTGATATTTGTTCTTCCCTTCAAGTATATGAGGTCTGAGCCTATTCACATTTGATAGCTTTACTGGTTTTAACAAGAACTACTCTGGTCCTCCTTCCAAGCATATGTTTTGTCAACACAAACAAATTCCAGAACATGTATGTATCTTAATACCTTTAGGTAGTGTTTCATACTGAATATTCAAACTGAATGATCGAATTATTTTCTCAATTGGTTGTATCGGATCAATATTGGCGGATATTATAAACTGTGATTCTGGGTCCCGTGTATCTTAAAGTGTTTTATGAATGGATAAAAACACAGCTAACCCTCTAAATCTCATAGACGATACTAATCTAAGTGATTATGAGAGGACATCAAGGTTTGGACTATTGGGAACGAAAGCGCGGAAATCGTTCCCTAAACCAGAGAGTACCTACGAGAGAACCGAACAAAATGCACAAACCAAAAATGCCAAACACAAATAGCAGACAAAGAAATTTTTACGTGAAAAACCAAGATGAAAAAAAATCACGGGACGATCGGAGTCCAACCCTAAAGAACCTCCACTAATGGAATAAAGAGAATACGCCCACTACAAGCTCCTCCTGATCCAACACAGATCACCACAACGTTTAGGAATAGAAAATAGATTATACCATGAAGATAGAAGACAATGAAAAATTACACAAAATTGATCTCCTCCTCCGAAACGGCCTCCAATCCTTCTTTCTTCTTCCCAAAGTTGCAATAGCACTCTTGCCTCATTTTTCTCTCCTTGTTGCATGTGATTAGGGTTAGTAAAACCTAACTTATACTCTCCAATCCCGCAACCAACCTGAACCATAGGATACGATCCAACGATGTATAAAACGCCATGCTATTTTTTGTCAGCCCGCCGACCAAACTCGGACCGAAATCGACCCGAGTCGGTGATTTGCGAGTAAACGAAAAAGCAGCTCTCTGGAGCTTCTGGAGCACCCAGACCGAGTTCGGTCCGAAGTCGATAGGCTTGTTTCCAGTGTCCCTTCTTCTCCTGTTCGCTGCTCCCGAGCTTCTCCGACTTCTGGAATGACCCTCGTCGCCTCCTCGATCTTCTCTGACACACAGACGGCGCTCGTCGCACTTCGGGGTGTTCTCCACATAGGTTGGGAACCCCACTTCCTCCAAAAAATCTCCCCCTTTACAACTATGTAGAGGGGGTCGTCATCTCGATCATCCGCCTGCAGTACTCAAACTTTTTTCTTAGAAGAATCTTTGTGAACATGTTTGCTCCGTTGTCATCTGTATGAACCTTCTCAAGTGCCGCTTCCTTCTTATCAACCACATCCCGTATCCAATGATACCGAGTATCAATGTGCTTGGACCGGCTATGTAATGTCTGGTTCTTCACAAGCTGAATTGCAC
This sequence comes from Iris macrosiphon, assembly GCA_036927795.1. Taxonomy (NCBI): domain Eukaryota; kingdom Viridiplantae; phylum Streptophyta; class Magnoliopsida; order Asparagales; family Iridaceae; genus Iris; species Iris macrosiphon. The sequence continues at coordinate 194,573,618 of JAYESA010000005.1, forward strand.
TCTGGCTATCACAAAGCAAAGGAAACTGCTCTTCCTTTAGTCCCATTTTCTGCAACAGCTTCTTCCTCAACAACAACTCCTTGAAAGCCTCCGTCACCGCAATGTACTCTGTCTCTGTGGTCGACAAGGTAACACACTTTTGCAACCGCGACTGTCATGATACCGCTCCACCAGCAAACATCATCACATAGCCCAAAGTCGATCGCCTCATGTCTACATATCCAGTCATATCAACATCGGTATACCCAACCAGCTTCGGCTCATCACCACCAGAAGAAAGTCTTCAAATGGCAGTGCCCTGAAGATATCGTAGTATCCACTTGACCGCAATCTAATGTATCCTTCCATGATTTGAAAGATACATGCTAACTGTGCCAACTACATGAGCGATGTTTGTCCTCGTACACACCATAGCATACATAAGACTTCTCACAACTGAGGGATATGGAACCTATTCCATATCTTCTTTCTCGTCCTTAGTAGATGGACACTGCTCCCCAGTGAACTTAAAGTGAGCTGCAAGGGAAAAACTTACTTTCTTCGATCCGTCCATCCCGAAATGCTGAAGTACGCGGTGAATATACTTCTTTTGGGACAAGTGTAGCAGCTTGGACTCTCTCTCTTCTCAGCTGATCCCCATCCCAAGGATAGTCTTCGTTGCGCCCAAATCCTTCATAGAGAAGGCCGCGTCCAGTTGGCGCTTCAACTCCACTATCCTAGTGGCATTTCGACCCACCAATAGCATATCATCAACATAGAACAGTAAAATGATATAATCATCCTCGGTAAAATATCTCACAAATACACAGTGGTCCGACGTCGTCCGTGCATAACGATGCTCTCCCATAAATGACTTGAACTTCCTATACCACTGCCTAGGAGCCTGCTTCAGACCATACAAGCTCTTCCTCAACCGGCAGACCAAGTGTGTGACTTTCCATTCTCACATAATCCCTCTGGCTTCTCCATGTATAACTCCTCCTCAAGATCACCGTGGAGGAATATTGTCTTCATGTCCATCTCCTCGACCTCCAAGTCAAAATTGGCTGCCAATGCTAGCACCATCTGAATAGACGACTGCTTGATAACTGGCAAAAAGATCTTCTTGTAATCCATGCCCTTCCGTTGACCGTAGACTTTAACTACATGCCTCGCTTTGTATCGAGGTGAGTAGCATCATCTGTCTGCTTCACTCTGAACACCTATCAAATTTTTAAAGCCTTCTTGCCCTTTGGCAACTGCACCAGATCATAAGTAGAGTTGGCATATAAGGAACTCATCTCCTCCTACATAGCCTCCATCCACTCCTACCTGTGTTCATCTTCCATAGCCTTTGTAAAAATTTTGGGCTCTCCCCCGTCAGTCAGTAGAATATACTCACCCGGTGAGTATCACGTAAATGGTTGTCGCTCTCTGTTTCTCCTCCTCAATGGAACTACCGGTGTTGGCTGTGTATCAACAGTCTCCTCCCCTTCAGGAACTGCCTCCTCGGCATGCTCATCCTCTTGAGGGTCACCACCATCAGCAGACTGATGATCAAGGTTGGGAGCAACTCCATGTACTGGCTCCCCCATAACTGGATCCTCTGCGATGTCCTCTGGAAACTACTCGAAACGAAATAACTTTAACTCAGATAATTCCTTAGCCTCAGAAGGCATCTTGGAATCCTGAGTGTTGGTCATAGTCTGATCCTCGATGAATACCACGTCCCTGCTTCTATAGAGCTTTCATTCCACTGGGTCGTAGAGTCTATAGCCAAACTCATCCCGACCGTAGCCGACAAAGAAGCACCGTCTCGTCTTTGACTCAAGTTTGGATCTCTCGTCCTTCGGTACATGCACGAAGGCCTTGCAACCAAATACTCGCAGGTGATTGTATGATAGCTCTTTGCTGTACCATACTTTGTCAGGCATATCAACCTACAAAGGAGCACTAGAAGATAAATTAATAACATTAACAGCTGTGTAAAGTGCCTCACCCCAATAGCTGACCGACAATTTTGCTTCTGACAGCAAACACTGTACCCTTTCCATCAGCATCATGTTCATGCGCTCCGCTACATCGATGAGCTACGGTGTCTTTGGTGGAGTCTTCTGGTGTCATAACCCTTGCTCTCTGCAATAAGCATCAAAGGGACCGATATACTCGCCGCTATTTTTCTACCGAACACATAGCAGCTTCTTGCTCGTCTCCCTTTCAACAGAGACCTAAAACTCTTTGAAAGTGGGCAACACCTGATCCTTGATCTTTATGGCATAAACCCAAACCTTCCTGGAATAGTCATCAATAAATGTTATAAAATAAGAAGCACCACCAATGGATTTTACTTTCATAGGACCGCAGACATCCAAGTGAATCAACTCGAGCAACGCCGGCTATCTTGAACTTGGATAACTTTGGAAAGACACCCTATTTTGCTTCTCCACCAAACAGTGCATAAAATTTTCCAACTTTGTAGACTTTAGCTTCCGAATCACCTTCATGTTCATCAAGTAGCTCATCCCCTTTCTTGCTGATATGACTGAGCCGCCTGTGCCATAACTCAATAGACGCATCAGTAGCTGCGTTCACCTCTTGTGCCTCTTGTGCGGTCCCTTCCATATAGTAGAGTCCGGACATCTTACTTTCTTTGGCAATCACCATCGAACCTCAGAAAAGCTTCCACTGACTGTTCCCAAAGAGTTGCAGAAACCCTTATCATCCAACCTTTCAACCGACACCAGGTTGAAACGAATATTAGGGACATGACGAACATCTTTGAGAACAAGAACTGCACCTGTCTTTGTTCTGAAATATGTATCTCCAATGGCAATCGCTTTCGACACATCTTCATTACCCATCTTCAACACTCCACAGTCGCCTGTTGTGTAAGTAGCAAATAGTATCCTATTGTGAGATACGTGTGCTGAAACACCTGAGTCCACCAGTGAAGAGTTGTCATCACAGGCGAGGTTCATGACAACCTCATCACCTACAATGATCGCATCGCCTCCATGTACCGAGGCCGCCGCTGTAGTGTTCTCTCCTTGCTTCCCCTTGCGCCATTTTTTCTCTCTTCCAAGCGAAATAGTTCCGCTTGATGTGGCCCTTCTTTCCATAATGGTAAGACTCTGAGTTCTCGTACCGACCTTTGGACCTTCCTCTGCTTTTGTCTCTGCCACCGCCTAGACCCCTACTTTTACCCCCTTCTGCGACTCTCTGAAACAAGCGCCTCTGAGTGGGATGTGGATGGCGTGCCTTGAGAACATTTTCGCATCTCTTCATTTAGTACCCCACTTTTGGCAAACTCCAGACCGACTACGCCTTCCGGAGTATAAGCGATCATTGACACTCGTACGATCTCCCACAAGTCTGACAATGTACACAGCATCCATAGTCCCTGAACTTCGTTGTCAAACTTGACTCCCATCGAGGATAGCTGGTCCACCAGGCCCTGGAAACTCACTCAAGTGATCCGTAATAGACGTCCCATCTTTGTACCGCAGATCCATCATCATCCGAATCAGGAATAATTTATTTACCCCGGTCTTCTTCGCATACAAAGATTTTAGCTTATCCCATAGCGTCTTGGCGTGCTCAATATTAGAAACGCAATTATGCACGTTCTCGTCAACGAACTGCCTGATATATCTGCACACCTATATATGCTCGAACTTTCAGTCCTCTTCGAATTTATCACTGGACTTCTCGGACGCAAATACTGGAAGATGCAACTTCTTGATGAACAACAAATCCTTCATCTTGCTCCGCCAATAATGATAGTTGGTACAGTTTAGGTTTACCATACGCACCGGTTTTGCGCCCATCTTTCCTTCCTGGTTTGCCTGTCAACTCCTGACACCCTTCTGAAATTCCAGAACCTGGCTCTTATACCACTTTGTTGGGAACGAAAGTGCAAAAATCATTTTCCAAACCAGAGAGTACCTGCGAGAGAACCGAGCAAAACGCATAAATCAAAAATGTCAAACACAAATTGCAGACACAGAGTTTTTTACGTGAAAAATCCATATAGAAAAAATTTACAGGACGATTGGAGTCCAACCCTGAAGAACCTCCACTAATAAAATAAAGATAATATACCATCTATAACTCCTTCCGATCCAACACGGATCACCACAACGCTTAGGAATAGAAAATAGATTACACCACGAAGATAGAAGACAATGAAAAATTATCCAAAATTGATCTCCTCCTCCGAAATGACCTCCAATCCTTCTTTCTCCTTCCCAAAGTTGTAATAGCACTCTTGCCTCCTTTTTATCTCATTGTTTCATGTGATTAGGGTTAGAAAAACCTAACTTATACTCCCCAATCCGCCAACCAACCTAAACCGTAGGATACGATCCAACGGTGTATAAAATACCATACTAATTTCTGTCAGCCCGCCGACCGAACTCGGACCGAATTCGATCCGAGTCGGTGATTTGCGAGTAAACGAAACAACAGTTGTTTGGAGCTTCTGGAGCACCCAGACCGAGTTTGACCTGAACTCGGTCTGGGGAACAGATTTTGGTCCGAACTTGGTAGGCTTGTTTCCATCAGCCCCTCCTGTTTGCTACTTCCGAGGTTATCCGACTTCTCGAATGGCCCTCGTCGCCTCCCTGAGCTTCTCTGACACACAGACGGCGCTCGTCGCACCCCGGGGTATTCGCCACATAGGTTGGGAATCCCACCCACTGCAATATTAACGTTGTCCTTAACAGGGGACCATAACTAGGATCCCCACATGGTACCACTATACACGTGAACATAACCATTATAAAACAATCCTCCACACGTGATCATTTTATAAGACTGGAGTTGCCACACATCACGAAAATAAGAAATTTCTTATTGAGTATTCAAACTGAATAACCAAACTTGAACTGTGAAATTATTCCTATCTAATTATCTATAATTGATGGGAACATGGTTTGACTCAAACCAGAGTTGGTTCATGAGGTGTGATAATGGACTGAGCCATATGCCTTAAAAGGGAAATTCTATGCAAGGCCTGAACCAATCACAATTATCTACACTTCATGATTCCACCTTCTACCTGATGTGGGACTAAATTACCTACTTCATTGTCACTCCCCTTTGAGCGCTCATCCTGAAACGAGATACAATCCAACAATCTCTACCTTAGTCCGTTTCTGCTAGCCGAACAACCTTAGTACACCCCGGATAACTTTGTTCATTCCCGCTAGCCTCCTACCCGATGTGGGACTTAATTATCAACTCCATTGTCATCGGCCCCCCTTTGAGGACTCATCCTGAAACGAGATAGAATCCAACATCTCTACTTTAGCTCGTTTTCACTAGCCGAACAACCTTAGCACACCCCGGGCTACCTTTGCTCGTTCCCGTTAGCCTCCTACCCGATGTGAGACTAAATTACCAACTCTATTGTCACCCTCCTTTGAGCGCTCATCCTGAAACGAGATACAATCCAATAATATTCACTTTAGCTCATTTTTGCTAGTCGAACAACCTTAGCATACCCCGACTACCTTTGCTCGTTCCCTCTACCCGAGCACCCAGGAGATCCAATATATTGACATCTCGATCCGTTCGACCATAGAACCAAATCTGACACGTTCATCAACACCACCATTGTGTGCCAACAACAACGTCTTGCTCCACCTTGAGTCCGCCAAACCCACCTTTGAAGCCAATTCATGTAGTTGCCTCTAACCTTAGGTCTGATCATCCTTCAGACTACCTTATAAAGATTGCTCCTACTACCATTGTGTGCCAACCACAACGTCTTGCTCCACCTTCAGTTCACCAGGCCCACCTTTGAATCCAATTCATGTAGTTGCCTCTAACCTTAGGTCTGATCCGCCTTCAGAACACTTTAGAAATGATGCTTCTACTCCACCTTAAGAAGAGTCATGAACGTTCAACTCCATCTGTCTCGAACCAATTAGAGTCTTCCAAACCAGTCATGTAACCAGGGGCTCTGATACCATTTGACGCGAACATGGTGTGACCCAAACCGGAGTTAGCCCATGTGGAGCGATATTTGACTGGGCCCATATGCCTTAAAAGGGAATTCTCATGTAAGTCCTGAAATAATTCCAATTATCTACACCTCATTATCCCACCTCCTACCCAATGTGGGACTAAATTACCAACTCCATTGTCACCTTTCCTTTGACCACTATCCTGAAACGAGATACAATCCAATAATAACCAGATATCTAAAGTAAAAGAAGATCAGACTTCTAATTTTAGCTGAAGCCTGATGAAGGAAGATCGATAAATGCTGATGTATGAACTAAATTTCGAGTAGAAATTCCTGAGAAATTCTTTGGTACGTGTAATGCTCTAAATGTCTCAATTTTCTCTGTTCCTCCTTTTTTAAGACAAGTGTGTGTACCTAGTCTGTTTTTGTTTTTGTTTTTGTTTTTATTTTTGTTTTGGTACCTAGTCCGTTCATTCTCATTTAGGGTAAAAGAACTATGTTTACTGTAAAACCACATGTACAAACTTTAGTTGACCCTATTCCATAGATTTCTATATATTGATTAACGAGGTCAACATTCACCTAGACTTATAGACAATTTTCCTTCACTTTTGTGTTGTTACATCTTTAGCCCGTTTTTCCCTTCTTTCCCAAACTTTACTTTAAAGCCAATCAGAAGCTTCCCAAAAAGTGTCACTGACATTAAAATCCATGCATCAATCTTTCAGGAGTTAGCTGAAATATAACACGCTTCATCAATCTTTTAGGAGTTTACCAAAATATAGCTCTCTCATCAAATCTTGTTAGAAACAAGATATATAGATAGGTTTTTCTTTTATGTACTCCCCATACTAGTCGAGGTTCTCCACCAATTGTTAGTGATAGCTTACTTGGTGCGATGGATGTACGATTAGTTGTTAGCGGGATATATGACAACCATCTAACCATTAGACAAGTGTATGAAATATAAATTCATATATAGATAGAAGATTGCACCCAATATTCAAAATGTTCTTCCAAAATCTTAATTCCAGCAATTCTCCTATATTTCATTTCTCCATTAAATGCATTTCTAATGCTTTTTAGGCACATCAAAATTTCGAATAGAGGAATAGGTAAATGAAAGAAAGAAACAGTTTGAATTTTGCATCACAACACTATCCAGTTGAGCAGGACCGGTCATGAGTTCATGGGGACTCTAAACAAACTTTTAAATGGGACCTCCATATATAAGGTAATTTTTTTTTTAAACAACTAAAAAAAAAAGTCACCACAAGGAACTAAATCTAAGATCTCTAATGTGCAAGTCTAACATAATAACCACTACACTACAATTATTTTGTGTCAAAAAATGTCCATAGTAAATACTAGTTCTATTTTAAATATAAAATTATATATATATATATATATATATATATATATATATATATATATATATATATATATATATATATATATAAAAACTGTTTTTTTTTGGGACCTCCTGCCTGTAGATGGTGAAACACCCTCATAATCTATTGTTGTTGCTGCTACTGCCGTGCTTTCCTTTTGTTTTGTTGATGTTTTTTCTTCAAGTATATGAGCAGAGGCGGAGGGACATTGAAGAGCAAGCAAAAAATAAAAATAAAAATGCAAAACTTTTATTTTTATATTTTATATATGCTAGAATAGACTCGTAGCCCACCCAATACTTCATAAAGCCCATCCAATACCTAGCAACAGATGAAGAGTCTCCACTCCAGAGATCCGACTCTCTCTCTCTCTCTCTCTCGCGCTCTCTTCTCATAATTAGGGTTTATAATTACACAGTGACCGACTCGAGGGCCGACCAGCAACCCGCGACCGGGACGCTCCGGGTGCTCCCCCTGAGCCCCTCTCCAGACTCCATCCCAACCGGCGACGATCCGCGACCGGGACGCAGCGCTGCAGCCCCTCGGCCCCCTCCCGCTCTCGGCTCTCCTAGTCTCCCTCTTCACCTCCTCTGGTAAAACCCTATCATCATTACCATCCTCCTTCGAATTAAATTTTTGTAAAACCCTAACCCCCAAATTGTTGGTATTTGGTTTGATTTTGATTCACTAGTTAATAGTTCTTTGGTCCTTTGGAACATAATGGAAGATCAAGGAAACAAGAGAAAGAAAACCCTTTTTAAACCAATGGGTGAAACATCAGGAAGTGGAATTCTGCCCCGTCCTTCGAATGCTAATGTTTCAACCCTTGATCATAGGGATGAGGTTATAGCTGATTTAAATTCTCTTGAACGAGATCCGGGCTTATGAATTTCGATACGCGGGCATTCGGTTAATCATAGGAATGAGATCAAACGGACGTATATTAAAATGGGTCCATATAAGCCAAAATTGACAGCATTTTCATCGTCTAAGTTCGAAAAACAGTCTCGTCGATTTCAATACTCTTGGTTCCAACAATTTCCTTGGTTAGAGTACTCTCCTTCAAAGAATGCAGCATTTTGTTTTCCATGGTATCTTTTTGAAAATGATAATGCTCTTCATTGCACATTGACCGATGATGGGTTTAAAAATTGGAAGAGAGTTAATGAGGGGACTCGATGTGCGTTTTTGACACACATGGGAGGACCCACATCTGCCCATAGATATTCTGTGAAAGCTATGGAAGATTTATTAAATGTTACTCAACATTTTGATAAAGTTATTAATGCACAGTCTTCTGAAGAAGATTTGAAGAATCGATTACGACTTAAGACGACAATTGCGAGTATTCGGTGGCTCAGTTTGCAAGCATATGCATTCAGAGGTCATGATGAATCACCAACTTCTAATAATCGTGGGAACTTCATAGAAATGATAAAATTAATGGGGAGTTTGAATGTCAATATTGATGATGTTGTATTGGAAAAAGCTCCGAAGAATGCACAGTTATACTTCACCAACTATTCAAAAAGAGGTTTTGCATATCATGGCCAACCGGGTGAGAAGTAAAATTCGTGAAGAAGTTGGGGATGCAAAGTTTTTTATTTTGGTTGATGAAACCAGAGACACGTCTAACAGAGAGCAGAAGGCTATTGTTCTAAGATTTGTTGATGTTCATGGTATTCTGAAGGAGCGATTCTTTGAGCTTGTGCATGTTGGGGACACCATTGCTTCAACCCTGAAGAAACAAATATCTGCTGTACTTTCTCGATATGGCTTACATATCCACAATATGCGAGGACAAGGATATGATGGTGCCAGCAATATGTGTGGAGCATGGAATGGATTACAGGCCCTATTTCTTAGAAATTGTCCATATGCATATTTTGTTCATTGTTTTGCACACAGACTACAACTAGCTCTTGTTGCAGAGGCTAGTAATGAGACTTCAGTTTGGCTATTCTTTTCAAAATTTACTACCATTGTCAATCTTGTTAGTGCTTCTCCTAAGCGTCATACTGAGTTACAATATGCTCAAGCTATTGAGATTGCATATATGGTGGCTAGTGGTGAACGTGATACTAGTAGAGGGGATAATCAGATGGGTATTTTGCAGAGGACTAGAAGTACTCGATGGAGCTCTCATTTTGATTCTATTTGCAGTTTAATCGATATGTATCAAGCAACTATTAAATTACTTGAAAGCATGGTAAATGACGGATCCTCTAATTCTATGCATGGGGAAGCAGCTGGTTCTTTGCCTGTGATGAAGTCTTTTGATTTTATATTCATATTATACTTGATGCATAAAGTCATGGGTATTACAAACTTGCTTTGTCGGGTCTTACAAAATATTTTGGACATCTTGAATGCAATGGATCTAGTATCCTCTACTAAAATATTGCTTCAAACTTTAAGAGAGGATGGCTTTGGTGGTATCCTTATGTGGAATCAATTTGCAAAAAGTATGACATTGATATGCCTGATATGAATGCTTGTTACAGAGGGGCTAGAGGTCGTACTTGCCAGCAACGGGATTCCATTATATTTGAGTATCACTATCACTTTGATATATTCAACTCTACAATAGATTTTCAATTAGAAGAGTTGAATAATAGATTCAATGATGAGGCGGTAGAAATCCTTAAGCTGAGCTATGCTTTACAACCAAATGATCACTTCAAATTATTTGATGTTGATCATTTGTGCACTCTTGCAAAGAAATTCTATCTGGCTGATTTCAATGATCAAGATATGCATTATTTGCGATGTCAGTTGGAGCATTATCATGTTGATGTACTTCACCATGAGAAGTTCCATAATATATCAACAATTTCTGTCAGACATTAGTTGAAACAAACAAGTCACAGTACTATAATTTGATCGACAAGTTGATTCATCTTGTTTTAACTCTTCTTGTTTCCACAGCAACTACAGAAAGTGCATTTTCAGCTATGAAGCTTATTAAAACTAATTTAAGAAGTAAAATGGAAGATGAGTTCTTAGCCGATGCTATGATTATCTATATTGAACAAGAAATTGCTGAAGATATTGACTCAGATTCTATAATAGACGAATTCTATTCTCTAAAGAACCGAATAATGCAACTTCGATAGGGTATCTTTCTTCTTTATGTTTTTTGTTTGTTTGTTAATGAACATACATTAGAGAGACTAGCATACTTCGATATTGTATCTTTCTAATTTGTTCACAAACTTCTAATTTATTGAAAGATATCTCATTCTTTTATGTTGCAGATGGAGGGATTTGGAGTAAATTCAGCTTCTTAATAGTTTGTATGGTTACATACCATTAGCCTGAAAAGTGTAATTTTGGAAGACTAGCATGGAATGATTGCTATATGGTTGCATACCATTAGCCTGAAATATCTAATTTTGGAAAATTTTGGCGCTTGCTTATCTTGCCTTCTAGGCTTCTGGCATCATAGTTTCCTTTATAGCTGGTATTAGCAACTTTTGGAATTAGCATCAGAGTTTCCTTTATAGTTCATTAACTTTAGTTTTAGCATCTTTTGGCACTTGCTTATCTTGCCTTTTAGAGCTTTTTGGAATTAGCATTAATACGTCGATCATTAGTTTTAATGGAAAATGTGTCGATCAGACCATGTAAGTTTCTACTCTGATTTTTTTTCTTGCAACTGTATCTAACTATATTTTCTATTATGAAGTAGGACGAGGAAATGGAAGGCAACACATTCAAGTTGTACGAGCAGTTTGGTGCTTCGTATCCTTTCCTTCTGCAGCCTCTCATACACGAGCATGATACAGTATCTTTTTCTGGTCCAATCATAAGCTTTATACAAATTATGAAAGGTAGTCGTTAGCAACTACATGACGTTTTGCAGTATCTTGCCTGGTCATTGAAAAGGAGCAAAGCTGTGAACAACAGTTCAGGAGTGGTTGGAGTTATTGGCAAGGCCACTTGAATTGGGTGATTTATGCACAAATATCGGATCAAGGATGCCAATCATTTTTGTTGTTGGTAATAGTATTTTCTATTTCTTTTTCTTTATTGAACACTAGTATGTTCCATTATAGTGCATTAATGTGCTATCAAATGATAGATATGAGCTTTGATTGATTTTTTGTTCAGTGTTTCTCATTTATTCTTATGTAACAAGTCTCTAATGGACCCAGGAATCATTCCAGTGAGGTTGTTGTTCCTCGAGTGCAAGGATTGGAGCAAATTGTAAGGCCTATCGACTTAGAAATGCGGCCAAATAAACTACTGATCGATACTTCGATGACCCACGACAAATTCAGATTTTGAAGGAAGTTGTATGCAGGAACAATTCAGGTGTTTACTAGAATTTTAATACTTGTTCAAAATTTAACTGCTGCTAATTCAATTTTCCATTATATTGGTATGCCATTTATTTTTACTGTCTTAGAATCTTAAAATTGTAAATATGAATGTGATTCCTGGTAATGAATTGAATTAAATTTTAGGCATAAATTTACAAAGAAAATTACTATCGAATCATCGAATTTTCAAAGAAAATTCTGTCGAATTTTTGGCATAATTTTTTTAGCAACTATTAGATAGCCCACTCTACTCCAAAATCCTAGCTCCGCCCTTGTATATGAGGTCTTAGCCTATTAACATTTGATAGTTTATTTGTTTTAACAATAACTCTTGTGCTCCTCCTTCCAAGCTATCTATTTGTCAACACAAACAAATTCCAAAACATGCATGTATCTTAATACCTTTATGTAGTGTTTCATACTGAGTATTTAAACCTAATGAATCAGTTATTTTCTTATGAGAGAGTCGTATCGGATCAGTATCGGCTGATACGGTAAACTATGATTCTAGGTCCCATGTATCTTAATACATTTAAGTAGTATTTTATGGATGGATAAAAACACAGTCAACCCTTTACATCTCATAGATAATATTAATCTAACCGATTATGAGAGGACATCAAAGTTTGGACGTTGTCCATAACATGGGACTTTAACTAGGAGCCCCCACATGGTACCTCTACACACGTGATCGTTTATAAGAGTGGAGTTAACCACACCACGAAAATAAGAAATTTCTTATTGAGTATTCAAGCTGAATGACCAAACTTGAACTGTGAAATTATTCCTATCTAATTATCTATAGCAAGATATCTAAAGTAAAAGAAGATTAGACTTCTAATTTTAGCTACCCGATGAAGGAAGATCAATAAATGTTACGGACATGCAACCTGAGTTCGATAGCCAATGGCTTCAGAGTACCATCATCTTTCAAGAACAGAACTGGTCTAGTTGTGTAAACCTTGTTCATTGTGGAGTTGATTAGGTTGAGGTATGGCATCAAAGCATCGTCATAATTCAAGATGAATAGCATGTTGTTGCTCAATGCCTGCAGCAAATAAAAACATAATGTTAATTTCGAGTGTTGTAGCTTATCCAATATATTTCGAGTGTTCCTAGCTTTACCTGTTTTACTGTTACTCCATCAAGATTGCTCTCAATGTGTACCGTTGCTATCTAGCTCTTCTGGTTGCCATACTCGCTAGGATCTAGATAATTGGTTGGAGGGAATTCCTGCAAATTAAAATTGAATTAAGCTTCTTATATATATGTCGTACCTTATTTAAGCTGACGATCTCTTGGTTTTCCGCAAGCCGTCTGATCACAATATTCATTCTCTCCTGGACACCTTGGAGAAATTTGGGCAAAATTCGGGCCTTCGTCTTAATATGGATAAAAGTCAGGTGTTCTTTAATAGATTGCTCTTCAAAGACGGCCAAACCTAGACTTCTCCATTTTGAGGAAGGACAGCTCCCGGTTAGATATCTTGGAGTTCCTCTAGCAATTTCCTATGCTACGCATGGTGATTGCTCGAGCCTAATCCAGAACATCCATCATCGACTTGAGGGGTGGCAGGCGCAACTACTTTCTTTTGGGGGCCGCATCGAGGTCGACTGAGCAGTAATCAATTCTGTCATCGCTTTGTTATTCTTCTTTCGAAAAAGACCATCATTAAGATCAAGAAAATGTGTGCTAACTTTTTCTAGCGCGGAGGCCTCCAAACCATTGCCTGGTCACAGCTCATTTCAAGTCCATGGAGTTCATGAAAAGTTCAGAGACAGGTATCCTAGAACTGAATGGTCTGAGTTTGTTTAGTTGAAACACTCAGCCCCGAAGTTCAGCTAATGCCTATACAAAGTTAATCGGGGCAGGTTGTTAACCTTAGACATGCTGAGCCATTTTGGTATTCTTCTTGCCCAGATGTTGTGCCAATTCACTACAAGTAAAATGACTTTTCTTGATGATTTTTTTTCCGTCAAGAAAGGGTTTTTTTTGACGGTTCTGGATCCGTCACCTAGGCCACAGTCTAGAAAAGTTTCTAATTTTCTTGACGGTTTCTGTTTTTGTTTTCTTGACGGATTTAAACCGTCAAGTAACAAGTCTTTTTTTTTGATGGTTTTAATCCGTCACGAATACTTAAACCGAAAACCGTTAAGGTAAATAAAAACTTTTCTTGACTGTGGCCTAAATGACGGGTAATGAGTGTCAAGAGTCATTTCTTGACGAGAAAAAACTGTCAAGAAAAATATTTCTTGATGTTTAAAAACTGTCATTAAAAACTTTTCTTGATGTTTAAAAACAGTCAAGAAACCATTTATTGATATTAAAAAACCGTCAAGAAATGACATTTTGTTGACGTTTTACAACCGTCAAGACAACCTGTTTATAATAACATATTATATATGCTTCCATTTACTAGTGTTACCAAACACAAATAATATCAATATATTCCAGAATATCGTAAATATCAAAGAACTATAATACAAAAAAATTATATTAACAAAAAAATGCGTTCATACACCACAAACATCCAACGACATATCAAAATAACTAAAATATATGTTTTTTTTTACAAAATCTTAAACATCCTTAGATAGTCAAACCGCTTCTCATAACCATCATAATTCTTTTGAGTGCGTAACAATATGAACTTGAGGTTATCTACTGTATAATGATGATGCTCATCTGCAAACAATATAAACATATCAGTGTTAAGACAAAGAACATTCTGTTTAAGAAAACAACTCAAATTAAGTACAAAATATATTTCAAAGTCATGAAGACATATATATATATATATATATATATATATATATATATATATATATATAGGCTCTAATATGATACTATAATCATGTCTATGTAATAACAGAGTCATGTTAATCGATCTGCCTATGTCAAGCATATACACCTTCTTATTATCAATTTCCAAGTAACTTTTCAGGAAGAACGTGAAATTTTCACTAAGACGGTATTTTCCTTTAAGAAAATAGCTTTATGTTCTCAGTGAATCTTAACATGTTTCCGTGTAAACTTCACCAAAAGTGTGCTCACCTGTGAAAACGGAGAAGATAACCAAGATAATGAAGAGAAAGGGAAAAACAACAACAACAGGAAGTACTTACTTGCAGTTGGTTAACTACTACTTGACTGATTTGGGGGTTCTTTCTTGAATGATTCAGCGTTCTTTCTTTCAAGAGATATACCAGCCATCAGTACAGGTAATTGGATTGTTTTCTTTTGTAATGCCTAACCTTTATATGTAAATAACAATTTAAAAAGAGAGATGGCAAAGGTTCTTCTTTATGTCTTTGGATCACAATGCGGCGAGTACGCGAGGAAGAAAGCAAATCTAGTATGGGTTGCGAGAAGAGAGAACAAGCTCTGAGGCATTAGGGAGAACTCTTTACTTCTGGCACAGATAAAACAATTTTCAAACGATCAACTGTGTAAATAGACGTCTATCAGAGTAAAACTTTCTTTTAACTCGAGATCGTAAGTTACTTAAGTCACTAAAAAAAATCTATATACAGCTGTTAGAAAATAAAGGATATGTAATAGATACATGAGGTTGACTTTTCTGTTGAAATCACAGAAAAATAAGTAACCCAGGGAATGATGCGGTCAATAGATAAATAAGAGTCATATAACAAATATTTGCTAGAATTGCTATGAAAAGAACTTGAGCATCATAAGAGGAAACAACCTTCTATGTCAAGCCAAAACATTAAATTAGAAAAATCACCTCAGATGTATGTGGATCTGAAATAGCAGGTTCTTCTTACATTTAAGTAATTTTACTTGCAAAATGCTAATGGCTTCCAAGTTTCAACCAAACTAATCAGATACAATTTTGTCTTCTGGCATGGAGCAAATCTTAGTGAACTAATAATAGTTTCAAATGCATGCCAGCAAATGTGACAATGTTCCGATGATCCATATTGAATTGGGTGGAGAAATATAAGAAATCATGCTACAACTGCCAGGTATGTCGTACAAACGACATGATAATACACAGAGACCAGGGCATGACACCTATTTTGGTGTGTCATAGAATACTTCAGGGTCAGCTTGGTAATGATATTTTCATCGATTTTGGAATGTTTTTGAACCGACCGTTTATGAAAATCCCTGCTTGGTAATTTTTATGAGCCATTGGTTTTGTTGGTCGGCTAAAAAATTCTTCCAAAATCGATATAATGTAATTTCGGGTGGTTTTATAAACATCCCAAATTGATGGGTTTTGAATGGTTTTATTAATTTTATTTTATTTATTCTTATAAAAGTCATTCAAAACCGTTCGTTACCAAATATGGATTTGATTGGTTTAAAAACCGCTACTTAAAACAACTCAAAACCGAATCTCTTATAAACCGGTACTCTAAAAATATCTCATAACTGCTACTCCCATAATTTGTTAAGCAGATCCTTAGAGCTTCTGGGTTCTGTCTAATACGCGTCTGATACTACACCGTCCACATTTTTGGAGAGGGTGCTTTCCAGACTTCCAGAGATGCCTAAATATCTGAAAAGATTTATACGAAGAAAAGATGCTTCTGATAATATCTTTGGTCCTTTTCATAAATATGAATAAGAACCACCGTTGCAAAGATAACTGCCGTTAGTTGTTATGGTTTGTCCAATAGAAATATACATACTACCCTGTATTTTTCTGATAACAAATAGCAGCAGAACTTGATGTAGGAAGTCAAATCGAACTTTCCAATTAAAGATCGATAAAGATTTATTGTTTCAGAAAATACCAACTTTAGCAAAGAAAAGCATGTTCATGGAGCAACATCAATTTTGCAAAAGCTCTCAAAACCACTAGTACATCGTTGCTTAAAGAAACTGGTAACTGAACCCCAAAGAAAAAGTATGCTGGTATACCTATGTTGTCAAAAGTTTCAAACTGGCTGTCTTATATTGCGGTGTCCACCTCGAATGGTGTGATGATATTTAGAATATTTTGGAGTTTTTTATTTTATTTTATATAATCTCTTGGCTATATATATATATATATATATATATATATATATATATATATATATTTACAATTTTTCATCTTACATAAAATCTTTTAATACATTCTAATATACCAATACTCCTCCTCAAGATGAACGAAAGATATTCAGTAAGTCCATTTTGTAAAATTTTCTAATCATATCTACAGAACTAAGTCCCTTGGTAAGGCTATCTGCTACCCGATCCTTGCTTGGAACGTGACCTAGTTCCAGTAGTCCATTGTCCAACTTCTCCTTGATGAAGAACCTATCGGTCTCGATGTGTTTGGTCCTGTCATGCTGTACTGGATTGTTGACGATACTGATGGCTGACTGGTTGTCACACCACAGCTTCATCTTGGCTCCTTGATCCAGCTTTAGCTCCACCAGTATACTCTCCAGCCACAACAGCTCTGCAACTCCTAAGGCCATAGCTCTGTACTCCGCTTCAGATGTCGATCTGGCCACCACTGACTGCTTCTCACTCCTCCAAGAGACCAAGTTGCCTCATACAAATATGCAATAGCCCGAGGTAAACCTCCTGTCATCAACACAGTTAGCCCAGTCAGAGTCACAATAGTCCTCGATGCTCATGTGATCATTCTTCCTGAATATCAGTCACTTTCCGGGGGCACCCTTCAAGTATCTCAGAATCTGGTACACTGCGTCCATATGACCCTTCCTTGGGTCATGTATGTAGAGGCTCACTACATTCACTGCAAAGCAAATATCAGGACGTGTGTGGCTCAAATATATCAACTTGCCCACCAGTCTCTGGTATATATCCCGGTCAACTGGTTCTCCAGCCTTAGCACCCAGTTTGAATCTCTGATTGATCGGCGTCGCTGCAGGTTTGCATCCCAACATCCCTGTCTCTGTGAGAAGGTTAGCACGTACTTTTTCTGAGAAAGAACAATCCCCTCTGCTTCTCGAGAAATCTCAATCCTAAGGAAGTACCGAAGAAGGCCAAGGTCCTTCACCTCGAACTCCTTGCCAAGCTTCCCCTTAAGTCGGGCAATCTCTTGCTCATCATCTCCTGTGATAATCATATCGTCCACATACACCGCAAACATGGTGATGTAGCCTCTACTCCGACGAAAAAATACAGTGTGATCAGCGTTGATCTGCCGATATCTCATCCCTATCATCGCCCTGATGAATCTGTCAAACCACGCTCGAGGAGACTGCTTCAGTCCATAGAGGGACTTCTTCAGTCCATAGAGGGACTTCTTCAACCTGCAGACATTGTCCACTGTCTTATTAGTACAGAATCATGGTGGTATCTCCATGTACACCTCTTCCACTAGATCCCCATGAAGAAACGCATTCTTCACATCCAGTTGGTGTAGCTTCCATCCACCATTCGCTGCCAAAGAAATCAGGGTCCTGACGTTGCTCATCTTCGCCACTGGTGCAAAAGCCTCGTCGTAGTCAATGTCGTACGTCTGATTGTATCCTTTTGCCACCAGTCGAGCCTTGTAGCGCTCAACCTGTCCATCTGGGTTCTGCTTTACAGTAAAGACCCACTTGTATCCGACTGCCCTCTTCCCCTCTGACAGTTTTACCAGCTCCCAAGTGTGGTTCTTCTCAATAGCCTCTAACTCCTCGTGTATCGTCGCTTTCCACTTTGGATCGTTCTTGGCAACCTGCCAATTGTTAGGTACAGTAATACTACCCAAAGACGCAATGAATGCTCCATGAGAAGAAAAAATATTATCATATGAAATAAACTGAGCACGGTCCCAACCATATCTATCAGGAGAATTTTTTGCATTGCTGCGAGTGGTCCTCCATATTGATAATGGTGCGGGAGGGATAGGAAGAATGATATCACCTGAAGGAAAATCTGGTGGTGGTGGTGTAGGTGTCTCAGGAGTCAGAATGGACGCATGCAAGGGACTTGGCACTAGCACTATAGGTACTGGTCCTGTAGTTTTCTTCTATTTTTTGCTGTAGGTAAGTAACTCCCCCTGAGCCGTGGGCCTAACACCTCTCATCTCCTTCCACTGTTCCTCTTCATCTTCTCCTCAACCATTCCTCCATGCCATACTCCTAAATCGGTCACCAAACTCTCACCAATCTTCCTCTCTCGCCTCATACTCTCAGTGTCAAGTGAGTTGCCCATGCATGAGATTTTCTCCTGACGGTAGTATGGCTCAAGCTCCCTGAAGTAAACATCCATGCTCACAAACCTCTTCTTCTCTACTGGGCTCCAGCACACGTACCCCTTTGAGTTGCCGAATACCCACGAAGACACACTTGACTGCTCTAGGGTCAAGTTTCCCAACAGACGGTCTGTTGTCCTTTATAAAACATACGCAGCCAAACACCTTCAGCGAGAGTATCCCACTATTATTTTTTTGCAATATCTCACATGGAGACTTTCATCCTAGTACTTTCGAGGGCATCATGTTGATCAGTTGAGATGCTGTCAATACTGCATGCCACCACAGACTTTGTAGGACATTCATGGCCATCATCATGCTCCTTGCCACCTCTAGAAGGTGTCTATTCTTCCTTTCTGCCACTCTATTATGTGCTGGTGTGTACGTACAGGTGGTCTGATGCTGTATCCCTTGGGCTGACAGGTATTCCTCAAGTGCTTTATTAGTATACTATGTCTCATTGTCAGACCTCAGTACCTTCACCACTGCTCTGTACCGAGTCTGGACATGTTTATGAAAGTTCCAGAAACAGGCAAAGATATCACTCTTATTCTTCACCAAATACAACCAGGTGACACGAGAGGAACAATCAATAAAAAAATAAAATACTTGTAACCATTCATAGTAATTGTGGCGCACGACTCCCAAACATCAGAATATATAATATCAAAAATAGAAGAGCTCCTATGGCCCGCACTAACATATGAGCTCCTACTAAGTTTGCCTAAATCACATGCATCACATACTAGTTTCTCCTTATTTGCTTTCTCATAAATAGATGGATACAACATACTCAAAATACCAAAAGAGGAGTGCTCCAACCGCCTGTGGTGGAGTATCAGTGTATCCTCAGCACTCATCTTCAGTCCTCTTATTCCTGCCCTCTCTGCCACATACACCAATGTCGAATCTAACCCTTCCCGATCCAGGTACCACAGTCCATCATGCCAAGTGCCAGTCCCAAGTCTTTGTCCCGTCTCATTCTCCTGGAAGATCACCTTAAGAATATCAAAAGAGACAATGCATTTTAGTTGGAGGATTATAGAACTAACGGACAAAGGCTGACTGGAAAAGAAGGAGCATGTAAAATATTGGATAATTTTACTGAACTTGTACAATTGACAGCACCCTTACCGATCACTGTTGGAAAGTACCATCGGTTGTTTGAATGTTGTCTACCGATGCTAGGTGAGTGTAGGAAGAGAACTCACTAGCATTCCCTGTCACATATTAAGACGCACCTGAATCGACAATCTAGTCCGACGATCTAAGGGAAGACATAAATGCAAGGGCGAGTGAGTCGTTAGTACCTTCCGATGGATGGGCATACATGACAGCGTTTCCTCTGGCGAAGACTAAGGTTGACGCCTCCTCAGTTCCACTCCTACTGTCTCCATCGCTTGATTCTCTCTGCTTTCTCCTGAGTAACTCCATGATGCCCAATAGTGCTTGATCCTCCTCAATATAGGCGCCATAAGTTTTCTTCTCGCCTTCTGCTACCAGTAGGTTCGTCCGATAACCTCCTCGACCACCCCATCGACCTCCACGACCAAGGCTATGTCCTCCAACTGTCCACGTCCACCACCTGAATCTTCCTCCTTGGGTGGTTTGGTGCAAGCATACCTTAGATGGACCACCTCCCCACAGTTATAGCACTATCGGGGGGTTTCCCTTAGGTCATGTGTCGCCTGAATTGGCAACTGCTAGTGCTGACTTCACTTCAGGAGGACAACATGTCCCTGCCTGCAGCTTGATGCGAGTCTCCTCCTGGATCATGGCCGAGATAGCCTACTCAAGTGTAGGGATCTTCGGTTTGGCTAGAAGTAGTGCTATCCTCTGAGCAAACACTACAGTAAGCCCCTTAAGAAACTCCATCGTCCTCTTTTGCAGACATACCTGTCTCTCCTTACACTTCGGGTCCTCACAGCTCGCCTGATCTGAGGAGTGATCGTAATCCAACCACAGATGCTCCAACTCCGTGGCATACTCCTGCACCATCTTCTCTCCTTGTACGGTGTCTTCGATCTTCCCCTTGATCTGAAAAATCCTTAAGTTATTTCCCACACCATCGTAGGTCCTCCTCAACTTCTTCCACACGTCTTTTACCATCTCAAGGCCATCCACTATGGCGGCGATCGACTGGACTAAAGAATTGAGGAGCAAAATATATATCACCATATGAGTGGACTTTCACTCGTCGCGTCTTGCCGAGCCCTCATCCGACTCTGTCTTCTCTCTTGACAAGAAACTCTCCAGGTTCTTCCCTGCGAGGGTTCTCCTCATTCGTCGTGACTGTCACGCCCCGATCTCCCGCAGGCTATTTCGGCCGTTCCCGCTAGGCGGGAATCACCCTCGCCAGCGCTCCCGCGGAACGATCGCTTGACCCATCCGGGCGTGATGCCGCACGAGCGTGAGCCACGCCCGTGCAAGGCCGTGATTCATTGGCTGGCGGTAAGAGTTCTAAGCCACAGAGTCGCACAGATTGTCCGAGTGCAGCGGAGTCATGAACGCATAGGCGATCGATAACAAGTTCTCTGAGTTGACAAATATAGCGGAAGCATTGAAACAAGTAAAGTAATCTCTTATTGATATGAAACATGTATTACAGGCGGCGTATAGCCGAGATTACAAGTCGCTCAAGCCTCTCTCTGAAACAGTAAAAGCGTGCCAAGTGGCTACAACTGTGGAATGAATGTACAGGCGATGGTCAGGCGATGTTCACAACTTATGTCTTGTATATGTGCTTCAGTCCCGGACGCACCGTTGTAAGGCTTCAGAGGGAACTCCTGGCCTTAGCACGCACGAAGGAGGCGTCCGCACCGCACGAGGTTCTCCCGCACCATGCATACAAACTGGTGGATTATCAGTACATTGAATGCACTGGTGGGGAAGCTACTCGCCCGCTCGACAAATCCAAACACGTAATACAGGTTCCGTGCACAACTATTCAGTTGTCTTTCTAGTTGCCTTAGGATCAGTTTCATGCAAACATTGAATAGCTTAACGTGTCGGGCAGTGCGCCGTGCGATGTTTGAGAAAACACGGCGAGACTTACCAACTTACCATTTCTCCTTCCCTGTCCAAGGCAAACATGATTAATTCAAGCGCGGCAAGTATAAGCATTCAGGAGGCAGGCATATACAAACAGGAGGGTCGTTTTTAACATGATCGTTCAGGTGTTCAGTCGATGCGATGCAGTGACTCGCACGCGGATAGCCGCTAAGCGAGGATGACTTATCTATATGAACACGGTCGCTGGCAAAGCCATTATGGACGTAGCCGGGGACAAGGATAGCTTGCTACAAGAGTATACGATGAGTTGCAAGCTACCCAGTCCCGAACATGAAGACTACACACGAGCTCCATCCGGACCGGATCGGCCCCAGTGCCCCGGTGACCGTCCGTGGAACTTACCTCGGGTCCGAGTTGTCCGCGACATACAAGCATTGGGTCTTTCCAATTATCACGAGATACACGAGAACACGAGTGCACGGGAACACGAGTACACGAGTACACGGGATACTTGAATCATGATTATGTACAGTGAATATCTTGTCTTGATGCATTCCCCTGGTTCGGGGCTGCCTGGTGACCTAACGGTCCTGGATACTTGCAGGGTCAATCATACACGGAACGACTACTGAGTAGTCTCCCGGAGTTTGGATGAAAATACGGTAACTATCAAGCAGACAAGCATGCGTTTCTAGGAACATAAGCAGGCACGTTGCTCGGGCCCGAAGGTAGCCGAGAGATGAAACCGTTAAGCGACTTAGCATGCGAGGGTCTGAATATAAGCAGTATTTCCTTTTCCATGTTCTAGCAAGCAATACAAGTTGGGATTATTCCCTTAGCTAGGTGCGTTGGATTTATTAGCATGCAGGAGGTGAATCACCTAGCGACTAGCATAAATATTCCATATTTTATGTGTGCTGGCTAAGCAAAGACAAGTTCACCGTAGCCACCTACCTTAGCGATGATTCGCCTCGGTAGAGCGATACATCTGAGCGAGCCTTTGAAAGTCCAAGCCGGATCCTGTAGGGGCAAGTCTGGATATCCTTTGCTTCTTGATCGAGGCAAAGCAGGTCGGGACAACTACACGATTGCCGTTTGAGACGGCAGTCCGCTTGAGCGGAACAGGGTGTTACATCCTACCCAACTTAGGAAAAGTCTCGTCCTCGAGACTTACTAAGGACAAGCAGTAATCTAGGGTTGAGGCAATCCTAGACAAGTCGTTTGTACTTGTTTCATTTGGATATTCACTTGCACAAGCTTCGAAATCAACATATCGCTTAGACAGGATCGTGCGCACTTTCGAAGGTACCCTCTAGCATGAACACGTCAACCAGCTCAGTGATAGCGAAGTCTTAGCACTCGAGTTTCACCTTTTCTAAGTCTTGGATGGTGCACTAGTTCAAGGCGTCCCTCGAATAGATGCATTCAACCAAACTTAGGGTTAGTGAAAATCGGACAAGCTACTAGCGATACTCTCAAGTGGTTCGCACAGGTTGGCTCAAAGGCCACTCGCAGCATACAACCAGACAAGCAAGCATATCATTCAAAACGCATTTTGAAAGTATTTAGACTTATTGTTGGAACATCCCATCGAGGCATTGAGAGAGAGCGTGCTCATAACCCACGAACGAGCTTTCGAAACATAGATATCGAATCGAAGTCCAAAGGCGTAGAAGCCAGGCTCTGATACCAACCTGTCACGCCCCGATCTCCCGCAGGCTATTTCGGCCGTTCCCGCTAGGCGGGAATCACCCTCGCCAGCGCTCCCGCGGAACGATCGCTTGACCCATCCGGGCGTGATGCCGCACGAGCGTGAGCCACGCCCGTGCAAGGCCGTGATTCATTGACTGGCGGTAAGAGTTCTAAGCCACAGAGTCGCACAGATTGTCCGAGTGCAGCGGAGTCATGAACGCATAGGCGATCGATAACAAGTTCTCTGAGTTGACAAATATAGCGGAAGCATTGAAACAAGTAAAGTAATCTCTTATTGATATGAAACATGTATTACATGCGGCGTATAGCCGAGATTACAAGTCGCTCAAGCCTCTCTCTGAAACAGTAAAAGTGTGCCAAGTGGCTACAACTGTGGAATGAATGTACAGGCGATGGTCAGGCGATGTTCACAACTTATGTCTTGTATATGTGCTTCAGTCCCGGACGCACCGTTGTAAGGCTTCAGAGGGAACTCCTGGCCTTAGCACGCACGAAGGAGGCGTCCGCACCGCACGAGGTTCTCCCGCACCCTGCATACAAACTGGTGGATTATCAGTACATTGAATGCACTGGTGGGGAAGCTACTCGCCCGCTCGACAAATCCAAACACGTAATACAGGTTCCGTGCACAACTATTCAGTTGTCTTTCTAGTTGCCTTAGGATCAGTTTTATGCAAACATTGAATAGCTTAACGTGTCGGGCAGTGCGCCGTGCGATATTTGAGGAAACACGGCGAGACTTACCAACTTACCATTTCTCCTTCCCTGTCCAAGGCAAACATGATTAATTCAAGCGCGTCAAGTATAAGCATTCAGGAGGCAGGCATATGCAAACAGGAGGGTCGTTTTTAACATGATCGTTCAGGTGTTCAGTCGATGCGATGCAGTGACTCGCACGCGGATAGCCGCTAAGCGAGGATGACTTATCTATATGAACACGGTCGCTGGCAAAGCCATTATGGACGTAGCCGGGGACAAGGATAGCTTGCTACAAGAGTACACGATGAGCTGCAAGCTACCCAGTCCCGAACACGAAGACTACACACGAGCTCCATCCGGACCGGATCGGCCCCAGTGCCCCGGTGACCGTCCGTGGAACTTACCTCGGGTCCGAGTTGTCCGCGACATACAAGCATTGGGTCTTTCCAATTATCACGAGATACACGAGAACACGAGAACACGCGTGCACTAGAACAAGAGAACACGAGAACACGAGTGCACGGGAACACGAGTACACGAGTACACGGGATACTTGAATCATGATTCTGTACAGTGAATATCTTGTCTTGATGCATTCCCCTGGTTCGGGGCTGCCTGGTGACCTAACGGTCCTGGATACTTGCAGGGTCAATCATACACGGAACGACTACTGAGTAGTCTCCCGGAGTTTGGATGAAAACACGGTAACTATCAAGCAGACAAGCATGCGTTTCTAGGAACATAAGCAGGCACGTTGCTCGGGCCCGAAGGTAGTCCGAGAGATGAAATCGTTAAGGGACTTAGCATGCGAGGGTCTGAATATAAGCAGTATTTCCTTTTCCATGTTCTAGCAAGCAATACAAGTTGGGATTATTCCCTTAGCTAGGTGCGTTGGATTTATTAGCATGCAGGAGGTGAATCACCTAGCGACTAGCATAAATATTCCAGATTTTATGTGTGCTGGCTAAGCAAAGACAAGTTCACCGTAGCCACCCACCTTAGCGATGATTCGCCTCGGTAGAGCGATACGTCTGAGCGAGCCTTTGAAAGTCCAAGCCGGATCCTGTAGGGGCAAGTCTGGATATCATTTGCTTCTTGATCGAGGCAAAGCAGGTCGGGACAGCTGCACGATTGCCGTTTGAGACGGCAGTCCGCTTGAGCGGAACAGGGTGTTACAGTGACCAACTCAGATAGGTGGCCGGTCCATCAAACTTCAGATCAATGGAGGGAAGCTCCAACTTCGCTGGTGTTCGTGTCACGCTCTCACCAGCTGACAGTTTTATTAGCTTCATCAATGTTGCGACCTCCTCATGGTCCAACTTCTTGATGATCTCCTCCATCGATCACCCACTTCTCCGATCATCTCACACCCGTCCAACGATTCACGTTCGTCATCTTCGTCATCTCCTTGTAGAAGCATAAAAAATACGCTAGATAGCTCTACGCAGCATGTTGATGCAGGACAACATAAACAGAGGACCTCGGAGCCATCAAACGTGCAACAGAGCTTTTCTGCTGAGCATAGCGTAAAATATAGGCTCAAGGACCATCCGCGTAATACAGTATGTCCAGGCTGCTTCAGCGTAAAAAGGGCGCTACATCGCCTTTATGGCGTAAAACTCATCCGCTCTTAATACAGCATTGAACCTGACAAATCGTGCAGTGAACCTGACGTTTACGCCAAAATGAACCTGACAAATCGTGCAGTGAACCTGACGTCTGACTCCTGACAAAGAGTACTCCACGACTACCCAGACGACGGCTATAATGATGGCGCGGCACTACAACCCAGGCTATCATTTACTGCCATTTCCTTGGCGTAGACCGCTTCTACGCATACAAAGGAATACGCCGCCAGTTGTACACAGGCAGATGTGAGCTGTTTACGCTCCGCAGAAGACAAACAGCCTGCCACATCAAAAGCTGCTCTTTATACAGGGCTCGAGGCACGTCTCAGCATTTAATGCGCAGAGTGGTGACAGGTTCTCGAGGCACGTCTCTGCATTTTATGCACAGAAGAGTGACATACCTTCAAAACACGCCTCTGCATTTAATGCACAGGATAATGGCGGATCTCTGCATTTAATGCAGGAGATTTGATTAAATGTCACCAAACCGTCGTCTAGTGACATTTCCCTTGCCTAAACTGCTCTTACGCATACAAGGGATACGCTGCCCAGTTTTACATTGGCAGACGTGAGCTTTTTATGCTCCGCAGAAGGCAAACGGACCGCCACATCAGCAGTTACTCTTCGTACAGGATTCGAGGCGCGTATCTGTATTTAATGCGCAGAATGATGGCAAATGTTAAAGACAAGCCTCTGTATTTAATGCGCAGGATAGGGGCAGATCTCTGCATTTAATGCAAGAGATTTGATTATATCTCCAAGAGCCGTAATTCCGGCTAAAGCGTCCACATCATCTCGGCTTCTACGCCTGCTCGCTTTTATGCCCACTCGGCTTCTATGCCCACTCGGCCTCTATAATCACTCGGCTTCTTCGCCTACTTGGCTTCTACGCCTACTCGGCTTCTATGCCTACTTGGCTTCTACGCCATGGTGACAGTCATTGGCTTCTACGCCAACCTCTCTACACAAGGGATAACTACCTACGTGGCTTCTATGCCGTGATCTTCGCAGCAGATATACGCGTTTGTCCCTTAGTTGGACACGCGTCACATGCTCACTCAAAAGGTCATCTATACGCAGGCATTGGTTATTTTAAACCGTCGTATAAAAGGGTGTTGTACTTTCCACTACTCGGTTTCTACGCCGACTGTGTGGTCACTGTCAATAAAAACTCTATAAATAGAGACCTCTATCAACAGAGGAAAGGAGGAGGAGAAATTGAAGGTCGAGAAATTAAAGGTCGACAATCGGGAGGAGAGAAAACGGTCAAGAGAGAGAGAAGAATCCAGAGCTCAGGCAAAGAGAAGGGATCGACGACTTTGGCATCGGGCATCCACCCTCTTTCGCAACCTTCGAAGCTGCTTTCTGTCTTCTACGGCACTTCTTTATCATCGTGTGGTCCAAGGGCTAAAGTGATCGACTGCAGATCAGACACCCATAGCAATATTTACCCAGATTAAATAAATTGTACTTCTACATTTCTCGTATAGGATCAAAATTGTACAATCTTGTTTGTAAACACCGACGAAGAAGGGCGGGGTTTTCCTTTAAAATAAAGAACCTTGTCGTTTCTCGTATATTTTTACTTTCGTTTATTTTATCCGAAACAAGATGACGACTCTGCTGGGGACATCTTTCTCTTCTGACGAGGAAGCAATTGCTCAACACGATGCGGTATCCGTGGGATCCGTGAAGAAGACACTGGTCGTCCAGTTCGACCAATCTGCCTACGAAGACATGCTTCAAACAGGGGGTAGCTCTCACTCTCTCTCAGTCCAAGACAACAGGAAGCTGCGTAAGGTCTGGATGCCCAAGACATCCTCTACCATTCCTGTGGACTCTTCGACCTCTCCGATTTCTCTTACCAACGAGGTTGTAGCATTGCTCCCTCCGCGCCTTGCGCGTAAAATTCAGTCGCTTGTCTCTGGCAGGGCAGACAAAACTTCTGGCAATGCCTCAGTGCTAACCCAGAAGTATACTCCGTGCTCTGCGCGTAAAATTCAGTTTCCCGTCCCTGGCAAAAAAGACGAAACTTCGGAAAATGCCTCAGTGCTAGTCCAGAAGCCTACACCGTGCTCTGCGCGTAGAAATCAGTGATGAAACTTCGGACAATGCCTCAGAGCTAGTCCAGAAGCCTACACCGCGCTCTGCGCGTAGAAATCAGTCTTCCGTCCCTGGCGGAACAGAATTTTTTTTTGACAAGGCCTTAGCGCCAAATCAAAAGTTCCAAATGCGCTCTGCGCGTAAAAATGCATCTGCCTTCCGCGGAAAAGCAGATGACCCCTGTAATCTACGCAAGGAAAAGAAAGCGGCGGACTACCCAACTTCTCGGCCTTTACGCCAGCAAGGGAAGAATCTGCCAGCCCTCCGGATTACGCGAGAGGCTGACGGCCGACTGAGGACATCCTCAGCTTTACGCCAACCGGAGCAGAGCTCCAAATTACGCCAGAAGAACCCTCTGTCGAGCAACCTCTGTCAATCAAGGTGAAAGGACGGACTACTCGTCCAAAAGCCATAGAGCCTATGGCGATCCACCTGAACAAAACTAGGTCAGGAAAAGGGGGTGATCCTCTAGTGATCACTTTGAACCAGAAGCCTCCATCCTTGGTCATCAACCTTCGGCGCAACAGGCAGCCGACCGATGTAAATGTAACCGGGAACGAAGTTTCAGATGATAATAAATGTCCTCTTTTCCAGTATATTGACGCTCAAATTCCGAACCAGGAATTCTCTCCCCATGACGATACAGAACATATAGCGCAAAAATTCTTGAAAGCTATAGATTCCTATCAACCATATGTGTGGGAAGTGGCGTCATCATCCAATGTCACCACGACATATGGACCGTATGAATCTTCATTGTCCCGCCTACTTGCAGCAGTCATCATTCAATAGTCTTTGGCCGCATGCGCAATGAACCGACTGTACAAGAGGATTCTTTCGACGACGACGTTGGTAAAATGCAGGTTCACAGATACAGCCCGCAAGCTTTGAAGATCATGCAAAGTATGGGTTATAACTTGAAGCAGGAACCAGGTCTAAACTACGGGAAAGGCAGACGAATGCCGCTGCACGGCGATCCCTACTATCAATAAACTCATTTCGGGTTAGGGTATACCACCTCCCTTGCAACTTCTGAGTCAAACAAGGATATCTTTTTCCCAGCGCCCTCCGACTCATCTCATGCTCTCGAACGAACATTATCAGTAAATATGGTAGTGACAGATCCCTTCGAAGCAGACGAACAAGAATCTGAACTGTTTGAGAATGACGCTTGGGCTCAGCAAATGGATACACAATGGGAGTTTCGCTTCGAGCAGAGAGAACCTCCCACTGAAGATAAAGTTATCCAGATTGACGTTGGGGATGAACTTTCGCCAAAGACGATATTTATCAGTAACAATCTTTCCAAAGCAGAAAAGGAAGAAGTTATCCAGTTGATAAAAGAATATATCGACGTCTTTGCGTGGAATTACGAGGATATGCCAGGTCTTGATCCAAAGGTGGCTACTCATAAGCTCAATATATTGCCCGATTCGAAGCCTGTGAAGCAGCACCAACGCCGGTTCCGCCCAGATATGATGGTGGCCATCGAAGTTGAAGTCAAGAAGTTGATAGCCTGCGGCTTCATGCGAGAAGAACAACATCCCGACTGGGTCGCCAATGTTGTCCCGGTCATAAAAAAAAATGGGAAAGTACGTGTCTGCATCGATTACCGAGATCTGAATGCAGCCTGCCCCAAGGATGAGTTTCCTCTTCCCATCATAGACGTCATGATTGACAACACATACGGTTTCGAACGTATGTCTTTCATGGACGGATTCTCAGGATACAACCAAATCAAGATGCATCCTGAGGACGAGAAGCACACTGCCTTCCGGATACCATTGGGGGTATATTGCTATACGGTCATGCCCTTCGGATTGAAGAACACCGGGGCTACGTACCAACGGACTATGAGTAACATATTCCATGAGCATTTGTGCAAGACAGTGGAGTGTTACATGGACGATGTAGCTGTCAAAAGCCGCCTCAAGGATAATCACATCCAAGACTTGAAGACAGTATTTGAATTGATGCGCCAACATCAACTCAAAATGAATCCTATAAAGTCTTTCCTGGGGGTATATAGTGGTAAATTCCTGGGATTTGTCATTACCGCCAAAGGCATTCAAGTGGACCCTGATAAAGTCAAGGCTATCTTAGAAATGCGACCGCCCCGTAATCTGAGAGAACTCAGGGGATTTCAAGGTCGTCTGGCTTATATCCGGAGATTCATATCCAACCTCTCTGGGAGATGTCAGCCATTTTCTCATCTCATGAAGAAAGGTGTATCCTTCGTATGGGACGAAGCCTGTCAGCAAGCGTTCGGTGACATCAAACGCTACCTCACTAGCCCGCCAGTTCTGGTGCCTCCAGTCATAGGAAGACCATTCGTGCTGTATGTTCGAGCAATGTATCATTCTCTGGGAGCTCTTCTCGCGCAGAAGAACGATATGGGCCATGAGCAGGCTATCTACTACCTCAGCAGGATGATGGTCGGAGCCGAACACCGGTACAATCCAGTGGAGAAAGAATGCTTGGCTCTGATGTTCGCTATCCAGAAAATGCGGCACTATGTCATAGGCCAAACCATTCACATCATCTCCAGGGTCAATCCTCTGCGGGTACTAATGAACAAGCCAAGTGTTCTTAATTCCCGACTTACGACTTGGGCGATGTTATTAACACCATATGACATGGTGTACGTCCCTCAGAAGTCCGTCAAAGGCCAAGCATTGGCTGATTTCCTAGCTGCTCAGCCGATCCCGGAGGCCTCCAAGCTGTACGAGGACATTCCCGACGAAGTTGCAGAGTGTAATTCCATAATGGAAGGCGATGCATGGCAACTATTCTTCGATGGTGCCTCCAGAACTGGTCCCAGGGAAAACGTGGTGTCGGGAGTAGGGATTGTCCTGGTTACTCCTGATAAGCTCGTCATCTACTGAGCATATTCTCTTAGCGAGCCCTGTTCAAACAATGTGGTAGAGTATAACGCTCTACTAATCGGGCTCCAAGTCGCTAAAGAATTGGACGTCGAATCTCTGGAAGCTTTCGGTGACTCTCTGCTGATCGTCAATCAAGTCAGAGGAATATATGAAGTCCGGAATCCAGACCTCATCCCTTATCACCGAGCAACGGTCGAGATAGCCATGACATTCAAAGGATTCTTCCTGGAACATGTGCCCCAATCTCAGAATTTGGAGGCTGATGCCCTAGCCAGTCTAGCTGCAGATTTAGCTATTCCTATAAGAAGGCAGAATTCGGTAATCCTTCTTAGCAGAGATTTATTCTGTGTGAAAAACAACTTTCACATAGAATATAGCTACGCTGTGAACATAGATCCTCCTAGGAGAGACTGGAGAAGTCCCTTTATAGATTTCGTAGCATACGAAATCTTGCCAGAGGACCCTAAAGAAGCAGTATCCGTCAAAAGACGATCATTACGCTTCTATTTCGAGGCATCCTCACAGTGTCTATATTGTCGAACCTACGACGGACTGCTATTGAGATGTCTCTCAGATGATGAGGCACAGCGGATCATCCGTGAAGCTCACGACGGCTTATGCGGAGCACATCAACCCGGGCCTAAGCTACAGGATCGCATCAGGAGAATGGGCTATTACTGGCCTACTATGATCACAGATGCAATAAAGTACGCAAGACAGTGCAGAGCCTGTCAGGTCCATGCCGACTTTATCCATCAACCTCCT
Source organism: Iris macrosiphon (assembly GCA_036927795.1). NCBI lineage: Eukaryota > Viridiplantae > Streptophyta > Magnoliopsida > Asparagales > Iridaceae > Iris > Iris macrosiphon. The sequence goes on from JAYESA010000005.1 coordinate 194,605,257, forward strand.
GAACATCTACATCCTATGGTTGCATCCTGGCCTTTCGAAGCATGGGGTATGGATATCATTGGTCCTATTCACCCGTCTTCTTCCAGAGGTCACCGATTCATACTGGCCATCACGGATTATTTCTCCAAATGGGCAGAGGCGATCCCTCTTGCTGAGGTGAAGGCATCTAATATGATCAGCTTCATCAAGCATCACGTCATTTATCGCTTCGGGATACCCCGGAGAATAATTCATGACAATGGGCCTCAATTCATCAGCCAAGCGTTTTATCGATTTTGCGATAAAAATCAGATACAAAATATGGCCTCTACGGTATATAATCCTGCTGCTAATGGTTTGGCGGAAGCTTTCAACAAAACCATTATCAAGCTCTTGAAAAAGTTTGTCTCTTCGAACAAGAGGGATTGGAATGAGAAGCTGGAAGAATGTCTCTGGGCATACCGCACAACGGTACGAGCACCGACAGGTTGTACCATATTCTTACTAGTTTACGGGAGCGAAGCAGTTCTCCCCATCGAGATCCAGATTCCGTCACTCAGGATAGCCATGGCTAATGAGCTGACTCAAGAAAAGAATGACCTTTTAAGGCTTCAAGAGCTAGAAGGATTAGACGAGAAACGCCTCCAAGCTCAACAGCGCATCGCGTTCTACCAAGCACGCATTTCCAGAGCTTTTAATCAAAAAGTAAAGGAAAGAGTGTTCAAAGTCGGCAAGCTAGTCTTAGATGTGAGAAGGCCTATGATTCTTACTCACAAGAGTAAGGGCAAATTTTAGCCCAAATGGGAAGGCCCTTATGTGATCGAGACGACGTTCTCAAACGGCGCTTACAGGTTAGCCAAGCCTAATGGAGACTTGTTAATGGCTCCTATCAATGGCAAATTCCTGAAAAGGTACTATGCTTAACCTACTTTGCTCAAGTGGAATATGGCGAAAATCTCATTCTGACAAAACTACTTCCAAAACGAAACTAGTTGGATCGTATTCTATCATGTTTATATTACCTCTGAATAGATGCGTCATGCAAAAACTTACCGAGAGTATATCACGTCCATATTACCTCTGATATCACTTTCACCCAAACCTGTTATTTATATTCTAAAATGATGGGTCCACAATGTCAGATGAAAGCCTCTTTATTATTCCCAAAAAGGAGCAAAAGTACATTAAAAAGCAAAAAAGTACATCATTCGGGGGGAGCGGTTAGGTCGCGAATCTGCTGCGCCAGAGCAGCCATTCTCTCATCTCGGGAGTTCAATACGTCGGCACGAGCCCTCTCCAACCTTGCTGCATCGTTGTCCAAAGCAGCTAGCTCGGACAGAGCTCGCACAAAATCAGCATGGATAACTCCCACATGCGTCAAATTCTAATAAACAGTCGCTTGTCGCTCCTTCAGCACATCTCGAGCCGCTGACAAAGAGAGAACCTTCGCCTCCACTCGAACGAGCTCATCCTTCAAAATACGGGCCTGCGCTGCCGCTTCCTCTTATTCGGCTTCGCACCGGGTCAACTCGGGGACGACATACCCCAATTAGACACGTTCTTCGTCCATCTCCCGCTGTTGAGCCTCAATGGACTTTTTCAAAGATGCCATCTGTTCAGCAAGCTGCGCAGTCAGGGAGTCGTACCTAGCTTGAACGAGACCGTCAATGTTGCCTCGAGCTAGCTGCAAGTATTCGTTAATGGGTTGCTCCAAACCATTAACTATCTCCTCCAGCGCGTCAGCTACCCCAGTGTCGTTGAATTCTCGGATCGGCACTATGGAGGCCCGGGAGGCCCTCCTCAGCGACGCAAATCCCAAATTCTTCTCCAACACTATTGATATTAACATTTTCAAGGTGGCATAGAAGATACCTGTGTACTGCACGGTCAGCGCAGCTAGATCCGAATGGACGCTGGGAGTGGCCGCGATAGTGGCGAGTCCCCCTCCAAGAACAACCGCAGACGATGTTGCCATGGCCGTCGCCTCAACAGGAGGTGCGAAAAAAGAAGAAGCTCCAACACCGGACGAAGTGACCGGCGTACTCAAAGGAGGCATTGTCACAATGACAGGCTCATCCTCCTTTTGAGATGTCGGGATCTCTTCGCCAGGCGAGCCGGCACCCGAAGATATCTCCTCTTCAAAATCAGGCACTTCCGTATCGCCGCCAGGACCTGACACAGAGCCAAAGGGCGCATCTACACTGCCCTCCCCGAAGATGTCTTCCCCTGAAAAGAAGACAAAAGAAAGTTAATATCAGCATAATGTTAACTTTCCTAAAAGAAGAGGCATAAAAGACGATATTTACCCATGACCAATGGTGTATATGTCGCATCCGCGGCCAGTATAGCTAAATCATTTCTTAGTGATGCTAGGCAAGCTGTCATAACTGGAGAAAGGGGTGCTCTAACGAACACTGGCGAATGCTCTTCCAGGTCCTCGTCAAATTCCAACCGAGGTTCATCGGCTGGAATCTCGCTGGGTGCACTAACAGACACGACAGGGGTCTCTCCCGATGCTGATCCGGATAAAGATATCCTTATTCGGTTCGGCCCCGGAGGCGATCTCGTTCCACTACCTGAAGCGGTAGCAGCGACAGCAGCCTCCAGCAAGAATTCTCCGGCACCACCAGCCGGGACTGTCGAGGGTCCCTCTCTAAAAGGCGAGGAACCTCCAATCAAAGAATCATCCCCAACATAGGGAGATGCAAGCTCACTTCTAGGAGCCTCAACACCAGGAATCCGAAGAGGACGAGTAACCGTCTTCTTCTTCCTCTTGCAAGGGGAAGTCTCATTCGGAGTAGGAGCCCTTCGCTTCCCAGGGATTACCAAAGGCCTTGCAGGCAGAGGTACTTCACCCCTCGATACCGCCAACAGAGGCTCATCTGGAGTGACGGACTCCTCACCCTCGTCAGAAGAAACCGAGGGGACTTCGACTCTTCCCCCAGACTTGGAAGAAGGCACCCTAAAACTTCCATGCATATCAAAATCGCGATGGAAGGTGTTGGTTGCCACATAGAACTGGGCATACAAGTGGAGAATGCGCAGCTCCGTGGAGAGTGAAATGACGGGCACGGTAAAAGTTGCCTCAGTGCAACCCATGATGAAATATTGCCATCCTCTGGCTCCATCAATGAGTGCATCCCTGGACCTGAAGCTGGTGACGATATTGCCCACGTGCAACTGGTCGTACCCGAATTGCCTGGCAAACCGACTAGGCAAGTAGGGCTCGAAGAAGCAATGGTCTTCACTCCTGAACAGTAGGTGGGAAGGTCTAATGCAGACCAACCAATTAAAAGACTCGGAAGAAAGAACGGTCTTCCAGTCGCCTACATCCTGAAGTCTGATCCCCTGCTGATTGAGATGTACAGGGGGAACAGTGCAGAAGAGCTTCCAGCTGTGACTAAGATTCAGCGCCCGCCGATAGTCTATAACTGTGGTCACATTCCAGGAGGATTTCTGGTAGTTCAACAAGAAACTAGCCCCCGAACTACTGCCAGAGTCGGGAGACATAACCCTGGGGTTATGAAGAATTAACCATCCCATCAGATACAGGTATGGTAATTCTACCCTGGGAAAGCTATCACGCCGAGTTTCATCGGCGAGCAGGCCGTCAGTCATGGCCCTCAGGCCAGCTTGAATACGGCATACCATGGTAAGGAGCAAGCCCAGTCTTGCCCCAAACACCAGACGCACTGCAGGCCATAGCGTGTTGCGGTGAATATGGTCCGCAGATGCAATGCCGGGTACCACCAGTTGGCGCAGCCATATGGAGAGAAAGCCAGCTAGTTGAGCTTCCCTGGACAGAGGCCTGCAGCAGCGCCTCAAATAACTATAGGCCTTGGTGCCTACGGGATACTTCCCTATCCCTTCGTCGAGGATCAAGTCCGGAGCCCCAGCGTCTTCCATGAGATCGTCAACTACCTGAGCATTAAGCACGCTTAGAGGATTCAAAGGCAGATCCTTGCCTTCCAATACCTTCTTCGGCTTAGCAGTCCTGGACCGGTGAAAGAAGAGGTAGGGCGTACATTTACTAATGTGAGCCAAATCTGAAGGCTTGTCATAAAAAATGGTGCAAGTGAGGTAGTGGCACATCAGCTCCTGATACACTTCCACTACCCGAGGGTCCGAATCCCCCAGCTCCCGGTTCGTGGGAACATACTCTTCATATGGAGTATACCCCATCTGCAGTCTCGAGATCTCTGTCATCTCGTGGAGGGCCAATCCCAACTCCCCCAGTGGAGTGGCGAAAGTCCCGGTGAGCGAGATATATCGTTCCATCAGTGCCAGAAACAGGTTGGGATTGAGAGGCAACCCAACACTGGTGGCACTCACAGCTGCAAACAGACCAATGCTCTCCAGCTCGATCTGAAAATGCTTCAGGGCCCAATCAGCTAAGCGAGCCCATCGAAGATTTGTGGGGGTGATCCACCCGCCTGTCCGAGGGTTCACCTTAGGGTATACTCCCCCGCGCCCCATAAAATCATTACAGAAAGTCGGTAGTTGGACCGACTGGATCACTAAACTATCTTCACTCGGGACACTGCCCGGGTACAGTCCCCTGAACATTGTCACATTACCGGTAGGGCGGCTGACAAACGACCCCTGGTCCGCGCCTTTCAGATGAAATATCTTCCCCGGCCTGCCGTGAAGATCAGGAGTCAGCGTCCACGACATCCTCCTGGGATGTGTAGCATAGAATAATGCCGAGATGGGATAGTCTCTCGGCATCTTGGGCAGATACAAAACCAAGCTCCCGGCAGGGAAAACCCAGAGTTCTTTCTTGGGCTTCGTCTGGAACTGCTTGTCAATCATGTCCCCGAAGAGGAAAGCCAGCTTTATGTATTGGTCCCCATCTATATACGTCAGGGGCTCCCCGTTCATCATGCTCAGTAGCATCCGCTCTCCTTGAGCCGATATCAGGATTTCCCTTCCTTCAGGATACTGGGGCCCGGAGATAGGAAATGTCACGTGCGACAGATCCTCCAAATAGTTGGAGTGCAGCATCCCGACGGCAGAACCCATCACATCGGCTAGCAGAGATGCGTGCAAATTAACTGCAATAGTGCAAGAAAAACACATCAGTTCCTATAACTGGACATTACAGATCATGCAGCATATGCAGAAAAATCAACAGTCTGTGCTTTACGCCAAGACTGTAAAAACTTGATCATTACGCTGGAATCCCATCCCAAGGCGTAAAATTTAAGACTGGCAGTATACGCCAAAATTTGAGTTATTACGCCAAAATTTTCATCCATGCGTGACACTCAAATTATATACTATACACCAACTTTCGACAGTCAAAGCTTTTACGCCAGACTGCGAAAATATAGAGTTTTTGTGCTGACACATTAGAAATGTGGACGTAAAAGATGAAACATCTCTGTGCATCATCTTCCTTGAAGAGGCTACCAGCACAGAAGACGACCTAGCGCATTCACGTGCAATGTGTGCGAAGGATTTTTAGTCGTTCTTTTTTATCCCAAAAGCTCTACCTTTAAGGCCGGGTGCACTGCTAGTCGGCGGGATACTCCGTTCAGAACGAAGCTCGCCGTGCCCGACGGAAGTCGCCCCCGCTTGAGCAGAAGAACGAGAAAAGGAAGCAACCTTCTTTCCCTTAGAGGAGGAGACTTGTTTCGAGGCCATTACTGGAAACTTTGAAGACTCGGAGAAGAAACGAAGCAGAACTCGAACTGACAAAAGCTTTCTTTCGCAGAAGACGGATGAAAAGTTTTTCTCTCAGAAACTTGGGGTATATATAAAGTTCGGATGGACTCCTCGAATCCCGAACCAAATCTCATATTTAATATTTGGTTATGATTGGGGACTACGTCAGCCTATTTACTCAGAGAAGGCGGACAGTCAGCGAATTCGAAAAGTTTTCGTGCGAAAAAGATTCGCGGTTTTTACGCTAAAGAGCTTTCTACGCTCGACAGCTACGGATCTACGGTTTTACGCTCACAGGCTACTAGTCTATGTTTTTATGCTCGGATGCTCTCATGCTCGGTAGCTTTTACGCTCGAGAGGCTACGAACCTATGACTTCACGCTCAGCAGCTACGAATCTACGATCTCACGCTCGGTGGCTTTTTACGTTCAGAGGCAACAGATCCACGACTTCACGCTAGGAAGATTTTCTTTTCAGAAGCTACAAATCTACAGTTTTTTCGATAAGGAGCTTTCTACGCTCGACAGCTACGGATCTACGATTTTACGCTCACAGGCTACTAGTCTATAGTTTTACGCCCGGATGCTCTCATGCTCGGTAGCTTTTACGCTCGAGAGGCTACGAACCTACGACTTCACGCTCAGCAGCTACGAATCTATGATCTCACGCTCGGTGGCTTTTTACGCTCAGAGGCAACAAACTTATGATTTTCACGCTCCACGACTTTTCGCATATCTGAAAAATGCGCAGGCCAGTACAGTACATCTGAACAATTCTCAAAGTGGTCAATTGCAGGAGTTCACACAGAAGATACTCCTCCTTGACCTCAAAATACCCCAAGTACCCAAGGCATACAGAGTTCAAACATTAAAAGCTACTCTTCTTCATGGGTCGATTCGAAGTTCATCCAGAATCTAGTCTGAATATTTCGTCTAACAGTTCAAGATGGCGACTCAGTTTTTGACAGCCATTTCTCGCCCTGTTCTAAGGGATTTTCGAGAAATCATTCTTGAAGACGATGGTCTGAATAAGGATTCTGTTTATCATAAGTAAAAATATTTCAGAATTCTACGCGATTCCTCATTCCTAACAGCAGGACAGTTCGAACACTCGACTGCTAAAGCGGCTTTCTGCGCATCCTTAGTTATGCGTAAAAGACAGGACAGGACCTAACACTCTTTCTAAACGGAGTCGGCATAAAGTATCAGACGTGTCGAAGCTACACATATTCAGACTTCACAGCAACATATGACAAGATGATCATATACACAGAAGAAAGACGATTTTATTAAAATTAAAAACATGATTACATATGAGGAAAATCCAGTCTACAAGGGTTTTTCTTCATTTTCATGATTATATATGAGGGAAATCCCGTCTACAAAGGACTTACTCATCATCGTCTGAAGATCGCGCCCAGAATCTGTTCTGTCAGGTTCTCGCAAGGGCAAATTTTTTTATCCATCTTCTCTAGCAGCCAGTCGGTGACGGCAAACCGACTGACATACGATCAACGGCGGAAGGATACAAAAATGGGCCTAGACCCATCCTCCAATACGAGAAAGCAGGGTAAATCTGCTTTCCTACATCCAGCGCCGTGATAGATTGAGTTGAGATATTTCACCCAACTCAATCTCGGACAGCAGCTAGTTTGTCTGCTCTCGTCCGCAGGTAACGGGAGAAGGTACCGCTTGCAACCCTTCCTCTCTCCCGAAGAACCGTCATACAAAGTTGTTGATTATCCCGAGCAAAGGAGGCTATGATATCCTTCCATGATCCATCGTTGCAGAGAATATTTGCTCGAAGATGCCGTCTTTTTTGGCTCCTTACATGCTGGAAGAACATGGTCTCCTTCTTCCTCAAGTCGACCCGACGAACTCCGGCCATCATCTCTGTGTGGTGAAAGAAATGTGGGAAGAACAGGTTAACTCCTCAGCCTTTTTATAGGCGAAAGAGATCACACCGATCCCCAATAACTCTGCCATAAAGTCAGCCTTGAAAGAACGTGTCAGACTTGACCGTTTTAGGCTCCATTCAGAGCATTTCAAATTCCGAGGAACGGTTCATGCTTCATTTAAAGCGTTTCAAATTACGAGAAATTTAAAAGCTTTGAAGGGGGTCTTGTAGAAGCATAAAAAATATGCTGGATAGCTCTACGCAGCATGTTGATGCAGGGCAGCATAAACAGAGGACCTCGGAGCCATCAAACGTGCAACATAGCTTTTCCGCTGAGCACAGCGTAAAATATAGGCTCAAGGACCATCCGCATAATGTAGTATGTCTAGGCTGCTTCAGCGTAAAAAGGGCGCTACATCGCCTTTATGGCGTAAAACTCATCCGCTCTTAATGCAGCATTAAAGTGTCGTAGGACGCTTCGTATTCCCCGAAATGAACCTGACAAATCGTGCAGTGAACCTGACGTCTGACTCCTGACAAAGAGTACTCCACGACTACCCAGGCGAAGGCTATAATGATGGCGTGTCACTACAACCCAGGCTGTTATTTACTGCCATTTCCTTGGTGTAGACAGCTTCTACGCATACAAAGGAATACGCCGCCTAGTTTTACACAGGCAGATGTGAGCTGTTTACGCTTCGCAAAAGACAAACAGCCTGCCACGTCAAAAGCTGCTCTTCGTACAGGGCTCGAGGCATGTCTCAGCATTTAATGCGCAGAGCGGTGACAGGTTCTCGAGGCACGTCTCTGCATTTTATGTGCAGAAGAGTGGCAGGCCTTTAAAATACGCCTCTGCATTTAATGCACAGGATAATGGCGGATCTCTGCATTTAATGCAGGAGATTTGATTAAATGTCACCAAACTGTCGTCTAGTGACATTCTCCTTGCGTAAACTGCTCTTACGCATACAAGGGATACGCTGCCCAGTTTTACACTGGCAGACGTGAGCTTCTTACGCTCCGCAGAAGGCAAACAGACCGCCACATCAGCAGTTACTCTTCGTACAGGATTCGAGGCGCGTATCTGCATTTAATGTGCAGAATGATGGCAAATCTTAAAGACAAGCCTCTGCATTTAATGCGCAGGATGGGGGCAGATCTCTGCATTTAATGCAAGAGATTTGATTATATCTCCAAGAGCCGTAATTCTGGCTAAAGCGTCCACATCATCTCGGCTTCTACGCCTGCTCGGCTTCTATGCCCACTCGGCTTCTATGCACACTCGGCTTCTATGCCCACTCGGCCTCTATGACCACTCGGCTTCTACGCCTACTTGGCTTCTATGCCTACTCGGCTTCTATGCCTATTTGGCTTCTACGCCATGGTGACAGTCATTGGCTTCTACGCCAACCTCTTCTACACAAGGGATAACTACCTACGTGGCTTCTACGCCATGATCTTTGCAGCAGATATACGCGTTTGTCCCTTAGTTGGACACGCGTCGCATGCTCACTCAAAAGGTCATCTATATGCAGGCATTGGTTATTTTAAACCGTCGTATAAAAGGGTGCTGTACTTTCCACTACTCGGTTTCTACGTCGACTGTGTGGTCACTGTCACTAAAAACTCTATAAATAGAGACCTCTATCAACAGAGGAAAGGAGGAGAAGAAATTGAAGGTCGAGAAATTAAAGGTCGACAATCGGGAGGAGAGAAAACGGTCAAGAGAGAGAGAGAAGAATTCAGAGCTCAGGCAAAGAGAAGGGATCGACGACTTTGGCATCGGGCATCCACCCTCTTTCGCAACCATCGAAGCTGCTTTCTGTCTTCTACGGCACTTCTTTATCATCGTGTGGTCCAAGGGCTAAAGTGATCGACTGCAGATCAGACACCCATAGCAATATTTACCCAGATTAAATAAATTGTACTTCGACATTCCTCGTATAGGATCAAAACTGTACAATCTCGTTTGTAAACACCGACGAAGAAGGGCGGGGTTTTCCTTTAAAATAAAGAACCTTATCGTTTTTCGTATATTTTTACTTTCGTTTATTTTATCCGAAACACTCCTAGATTGTGAACCCCCAGATATTTTCAGATTTTAAAAATGAATTTTCTAGAATTTTTGGTGATTTTTTTACTAATTAAATCAAGGTATTTTAAAATTAAAGTATTTTTAAATATGTTTATTAAATATTAAAATATTATAAAAATAATATTTTCTGGTGTAAAATAAAAAATTAGACATAGGATAATTTTTCTGGATTTTATTGGACCCCGGAAGCATTTTTAAAGACCTAAAAACCAAGTTTTATAATAAACCAATTTAACCCTAAAAATAAACCCGGTTTATTTCATAATAAACCGAACTGAACCGGACCGGTTTAACCGAACCAAACCCAATTCCTTATTGGGTCAGATCCGGGCCCAAAACCCAAACCCGACCCGACCGAAACCCGACCCGTTCCTCAGTTACTGCTACAGTAACGTCCCCCCCGAATCCGTCGGCCGTTGCGATTTCCGGCCGCCTCTCCGCGGACGTTTCGCCTGATCTCCGCCCGTAAACGCCCTACCTCCTCTGGCCGTAACCGCCCCGACCTCGACCTATAAAACCTCGCCCAGCCTGCCGTGTCCACCACCTATCTCCCCCTCTCCGCCTCCCTACGCCTGAACCCTAATCCTCCGAAACCGCCTTCCCCCTTTCCTCCTACCTGCTCCTCCGTCCTCGCCGTGTCCAGCCCCGCCGTCGTCCCTAGCACCACCTCATTTCCCCTCTGCCAGCGCCTCCTCAGCCACCCGGAGCCGACGAACTCCCCTCGCCGTCCTCCGCCCCGCTTCTATTCGACGACCTCGACGCCGCCTGAATCCCCTCCGCCGCCACCCTCCTCGAGCTCCGCCTGACCTCGTCGAGCCCCGCAGCCCCGGCCGACTCGACAGCAGCAGCACTAGCAGCAGGCGACGCCTCCAGCCGCAGCCCCCAGCGCCGCCCTGGCTCAGCCTCGCCGTCGACGAACCGTCAGAGCCCGCTCCGCCCTCCTCCGGCTAGCCCCGGCGTCCCAAACCCTAACCCTAGCAGTGTCCGTGCACTGACACTGTGAAGACCCGTGTCGAGTCGCGTCGTGTCGACTCGCGGACACGTGAAATCCTCGGTTCACGGAGCCCTGTTCAGGTAACCCGTTCTCTCTTCTCGTTGCTCCGTTTTCCGTTCCGTCAGTTGTGATGCGTAGGCTGCGTAACCCTCTCGATGCTCGTGTAATCCGCTCGGTGCGTCGCGTCCTATGGTGATCGCGGACCGCGATCCAAAAACAGGAAAATCAATACCCCATTTTCCTCCGGAACTGAGTGCGCCGCGACAAACGGGACGACTTGGTCGCGTGCGGTCTTCACCGAAATGTGCGTGCCGTTGATACGGACGTGCGGGATTTCGCAGAAGTTGATTTGGATGTGCGTGCACACCGGAATCAACGCGTATCCGCCGACAACGCCCCGTATCCGCCTGTTATGAATCTTGCTGTAACTTGGTGTACACACATCGGATCGAAACAAAACTTGTGCCATCGAACTCGTAGCAATACGCTGGTCCTGTGACCCAAGTTTGGTTCGATTCTGAGAACGTTGACAAAATCGCGTATCGTGGGTCCCACGGCTCCACTTGACGGGCGATTTTGTGATCGGCTCATCGGAATCCAATTCTAGAAGTTCCGTTGGGTTCGTATCATTGTTCTGAACTTTTTGACACTAAGTTTGACAGATTTGGAGGCCTTTAGTTCTGACACATTTTTTGGTGCAAAATGGCCCACATGTGGATCTGCTTTGACCAGAAATTGTCATTTTTGCCCCTGTGTCCAAATTGGACTCAAGGACAGGCGTTTTTAGCTATTTGATGTCTTCTGAATCTGATGGTGATGTCTATTTCAGCAACCGAAGAAGTACCTGCAGAACCCGCTGAAACCAGAGACGCAGTTGGTAACCAAAACCCAGGCAAGTGTACCTTGCCAAACATTGCAGTTCTTGTTACATATTTCTTTGACTTATTTATCTGTTGTACATGCTTAAACCTAGGACCGTGTGACTTACTTAGCGTCCGATTAATAGTCGGGTGCCAACACCGTACGCGGAGTTGTGTAACGTCAACTAGAGATGGTTATCGTGACCCTTTACATTCTCGTACTTGCATTATCAAGTACGTAATAACCCAGGACACCTGACACTATTCATGAGACAAAATCTTCCTGAGATATTCATGGTGATTCTTTATAGGATATAGGATTTGGACATAAATATTGTACATGCTTAGATTTTATTATGACTCGTTGCATTAGATATGATCTTGCGTGACATGGACATGAGACATCGTGAACCTGTGACGTGTGATTACATTGGGTGGGAAGAGATTTACCATACAAAAGGCTGATTTTATATATATATATATATATATATATATATATATATATATATATATATATATATATATATATATATATTACTTTACTTGAAATGCCTTAGACTCTGACACAGAGCTTTGGTACATTACTGGCCCTTCGAGAGAATACTGTTATGGGTTTCTCCGACACCGATCCTATAGTAGTCTCAGCCCGAGTATGACTAAAACTCTCACTTGCATATCACTTAGCTGGTTTATATTTACCCTATTGTTTCATTTATTGCTGCACTGTATTTATTTTGTCTTGTATTATCTGTACCTTGCTATGTCCCCTGAGGACCTGGATCTGGATTATGTCCCCAGGGTTAGCAGAAGATATCTATCCTGAGGTGTACGGAACAGGAGCACTACTCGAAGCAGTACCAGGGACCGAGGACGAGGTGATAGCTGAGGATTTCTTCAGAGTATATGCCCATTCTATACTCAGTTATTTCTATTGTTAGACTCTTTATTTCCAGTTTATTGAGTTGATGTATCAAACTCATTGTCGGGTTGTTCCCCGACTTATGTTTTAATCAAGACTTGTTATTGCTTTATAATTATGATATTGTTGTATTCATTTCTGTAGATGAGATTAGCCGACCCTGATTGTTGTTTTACAGCTTAAGTACACATTGATGGGTCCATTAAATTTGGTTTGCCTATTATTCTGTGCTGCTGGCCTTTGCGTCGTGGCTAGTCCCTCGGTATTTTGGGACTGGGGCGTGACATGGTTTTTGTGGTGGCCCATGCAGGTCTATGACTAAATTGTTCGGTTTCAACTTAGGGACCGAGCAAGCCTGCAGTAAGAATAGGATAAGGATCTCATCCACTTGCTTGAATCATTCTTGATATCTATATCAGATTCAAATTAAATTTTTGACTTGCATCCTGCCTTGATTCCTGTACGCTTCTTATAGTTTATTTTGATGCAGATTAATGGATTCACGAACAAACGACGAAACCCCAACAAGAACACCAAGGTGCTGTAGCCACCTACAGAGAAGATGAAGTGACACCATTGAGTGGAGATCCCTCTACTCACCGAAGCAGCCCAACAGATCAGCATGCTTCTAGATTTCGACGTGATGACATCCCACCTCCGCCGCAGTTCACACCACCAATGCCCATATTCTCACAAGGGCAGACAATGGACGGGCAACATATATTCCAAATGATCTACGCAATGATGCAACCTCAACAACAAATTCATCAAGAAGCTCAGCGTCACGAGGCAGAGTACTTGAGGAACAGCCTAGTAACTGCACTGGAGCAGGCCAACCTACCAGCTTGACGGCCAATGACGGGCTCTATCACCGATTTCCACCAGCTGAAGCCCCGTACCTTCTCATGCAAGGAGGAACCCACAAAAGTACATGAGTGGCTCACTAACACTCAGCATCAATTAGAAGCAGCTGAGCTTCCACGGGAACGTTGGATGACTACCGTCAGAATGCAGTTGACGGACAATGCACATCACTGGTGGCTATCTGAGGAGAGATGACTCGGACCAGACCGAGTCACTTGGGAAGAGTTCTCCAGACTCTTTCAGGAGATGTACATTCCAGCTATCGTTCGATCAGAACTGCGGGACAAGTTCAATCGCCTCACTCAGGATACTATGACGGTGGAAGAGTACAACGCGGAATTCATTCGACTGAGTCGCTTCGCTCCATCCCTGATCCCGACAGAAGAAGAGAAGGCTAAGAAGTTCTTCGATGGATTAAACTTTGAGCAACAGAGAATGATTGGATCTGTTGCACCTACTTCGTACACGGATGTCCTTGCTGCAACCCGATGCATGGAGCGCGTCACCAGGAGAGAGTCCAACCTGAAGCGGCCTTCCACATCAGCACCAGCCCGAGCACCGCATGGAGAAGCTGCAAAGAAACCTCATCTGCATCAAGCACCACAGGGAGCTGTATCCAAATCCCTAACTCTTTCTACTTGTCACTATTGCGGCAATATAGGCCATGTTGAGAAGGAGTGTAGACGTAAACTCGGGTTATGCTTAGCTTGCGGATCCAGACAACATGCAGTAAAGGAATGCCCTGAGCGTAGAGAAGGAGCACCAATAGTCAACCAACAAGGATATCAACCAAGGCCACCTTTGGCGCCTTGAGCAGCACCCTTCCAACAAGCCCAGCAACAGCAGAGGGCACCACCTCAAGGACGCGGACAGGCTTTTGTAATGACATTGGAGGACGCGCAGACTCTTGGAATAGCTAATGCGCATAAGTTTTCATAGTTATCTCGTTTAGTATTGCTTTAGTTCGTGCCTGCTGGTTCGTGACCTTAGCCTTGACCTAGTGGTTTTTCAACTTGGTAACCTAGTGATAACCTAATATATTTTATAAATAATAACCTAGTTTTCTAAAACTATAGTTTTCCTCTAGAAATTGCATAACTTCCATTTCTTAAGGAAGTGATTCCCGATGTGTTTTCTTAAAAACCCTCATCCTTGATCGTGATGTGCTTCGAGCAATGTTTGCAACCGTATCATCTCTGTTGACCGGTTATTCTTTGATTGCGAGGATGCAATCCTTTTAAGGGGGGTAGATTGTAAACCCCCAAAAATTTTTAGATTTTAAAAATAAATTTTCTAGAATTTTTGGTGATTTTTTTTACTAATTAAATCAAGTTATTTTGAAAATAAAGTATTTTTAAATGTGTTTATTAAATATTAAAATAATATAAAAATAATATTTTTTGGTTTAAAATAAAAAATTAGACATAGGATAATTTTTCTGGATTTTATTGGACCCGGAAGCATTTTTAAAGACCTAAAAACCAAGTTTTATAATAAACCAATTTAACCCTAGAAATAAACCCGGTTTATTTCATAATAAACCGAACCGGACCGGTTTAACCGAACCAAACCCAATTCCTTATTGGGTTGGATCCGGGCCCAAAACCCAAACCCGACCCGACCGAAACCCGACCCGTTCCTCAGTTACTGCTACAGTAACGTCCCCCCCCCCCCCGAATCCGCCGGCCGTTGCGATTTTTGGCCGCCTCTCCGCGGGCGTTTCGCCTGAGCTCCGCCCGTAACCGCCCCGCCTCCTTCGGCCGTAACCGCCCCGACCTCGACCTATAAAACCTCGCCCAGCCTGCCGTCTCCACCACCTATCTCCCCCTCTCCGCCTCCCTACGCCTGAACCCTAATCCTCCGCCACCGCCTTCCCCCTTTCCTCCTCCTCCCTGCTCCTCCGTCCTCGCCGTGCCCAGCCCCGCCGTCGTCCCCAGCACCACCTCCTTTCCCCTCTGCCAGCGCCTCCTCAGCCACCCGGAGCCGACGAACTCCCCTCGCCGTCCTCCGCCCCGCTTCTCTTCGACGACCTCGACGCCGCCTGAATCCCTTTCGCCGCCACCCTCCTCGAGCTCCGCCTGACCTCGTCGAGCCCCGCAGCCCCGGCCGACTCGACAGCAGCAGCACCAGCAGTAGCCGACGCCTCCAGCCGCAGCCTCCAGCGCCGCCCTGGCTCCGCCTTGCCGCCGACGAACCGCCAGAGCCCGCTCCGCCCTCCTCCGGCCAGCCCCGGCGTCCCTAACCCTAACCCTAGCAGTGTCCGTACACTGACACTGTGAAGACCCGTGTCGAGTCGCATCGTGTCGACTCGCGGACACGTGAAATCCTCGGTTGACGGAGCCTTGTTCAGGTAACACGTTCTCTCTCCTCATTGCTCCGTTTTCTGTTCCGTCAGTTATGACGGGTAGGCTGCGTAACCCTCTCGATGCTCGTGCAATCCGCTCGGTACGTCGCGTCCTGTGGTGATCGCGGACCGCGATCCAAAAACAGGAAAATTAACACCCCATTTTCTCCCGGAACTGAGTGCGCCCCACCAAACGGAACGACTTGGTCGCGTGCGGTCTTTATCGAAACGTGCGCGCCATTGATACGGACGTGCGGGATTTCACAGAAGTTGATTTGGATGTGCGTGCACACCGAAATCAACGCGTATCCGCCGACAATGCCCCGTATCCGCCTGTTCTGAATCTCGCTGTAACTTGGTGTACACACGTCGGATCGTTATGCCATCAGACTCGTAGCAATACGCTAGTCCTGTGACCCAAGTTTGGTTCGATTCTGAGAACGTTGACAAAATCGCGTATCGTGGGCCCCACGACTCCACTTGACGGGCGATTTTGTGATCGGCTCATCGGAATCCAATTCTGGAAGTTCCGTTGGGTTCGTATCGTTGTTCTGGATTTGTTGACACTAAGTTTGACAGATTTGGAGACCATTGGTTCTGACACATTTTTCGGTGCAAAGTGGCCCACATGTGGACCCCGCTTTGACCAGAAACTGTCATTTTTGCCCCTGTATCCAAATTGGACACAAGGATAGGCATTTCTAGCTATTTGATGTCTTCTGAATCTGATGGTGATGTCTATTTCAACAACCGGAGAAGTACCTGCAGAACCCGCTGAAACCAGAGACGCAGTTGGTAACCAAAACCCAGGCAAGTGTACCTTGCCAAACATTACAGTTCTTGTTACATATTTCTTTGACTTATTTATCTGTTGTACATACTTAAATCTAGGACCGTATGACTTACTTAGCGTCTGATTAATAGTCGGGCGCCAACACCGTACGCGGAGTTGTATAACGTCAACTAGAGATGGTTATCGTGACCCTTTACATTCTCGTACTTGCATTATCAAGTACGTAATAACCCAAGACACCTGACACTATTCATGAGATAGAATCTTTCTGAGATATTCATGGTGATTCTTTATAGGATATAGGATTTGGACATATACATTGTACATGCTTAGATTTCATTATGACTCGTTGCATTAGATATGATCTTGCGTGACATGGACATGAGACATCGTGAACCTGTGACGTGTGATTACATTGGGTAGGGAGAGATTTACCATACAAAAGGCTGATTATATATATATATATATATATATATATATATATATATATATATATATATATATATATATATATATTACTTTACTTGAAATGCCTTAGACTCTGACACAGAGCTTTGGTACATTACTGGCCCTTCGAGAGAATACTGCTATGGGTTTCTCCGACACCGATCCTATAGTAGTCTCAGCCTGAGTATGACTAAAACTCTCACTTGCATATCACTTAGCTATTTTATATTTACCCTATTGTTTCATGTATTGCTGCACTGTATTTATTTTGGCTTGTATTATCTGTACCTTGCTATGTCCCCTGAGGACCTGGATCTGGATTATGTCCCCAGGGTTAGCAGAAGATATCTATCCTGAGGTATACGGAACAGGACACTACTCGGGACAGTACCAGGGACCGAGGATGAGGTGATAGCTGAGGATTTCTCCTGAGTATATGCCCATTCTATACTCAGTTATTTCTATTGTTAGACTCTTTATTTCCAGTTTATTGAGTTGATGTATCAAACTCATTGTCGGGTTGTTCCCCGACTTATGTTTTAATCAAGACTTGTTATTGCTTTATAATTATGATATTGTTGTATTTATTTCTGTAGATGAGATTAGCCGACCCTGATTGTTGTTTTACAGCTTAAGTACATATTGATGGGTCCATTAAATTGGGTTTGCCCATTATTGTGTGCTGCTGGCCATTGCCACGTGGCTAGTCCCTCGGTATTTTGGGACTGGAGCGTGACATGGTTTTTGTGGTGGCCCATGCAGGTCGACTAAATTGTTCGGTTTTAACTTAGGGACCGAGCAAGCCTGCAGTAAGAATAGGATAAGGATCTCATCCACTTGCTTGAATTGTTCTTGATATCTATATCGGATTCAAATTAAATTTTTGACTTGCATCCTGCCTTGATTCCTGTACGCCTCTTATAGTTTATTTTGATGCAGATTAATGGATTCACGAACAAACGACGAAACCCCAACAAGAACACCAATAGGTGTTGTAGCCACCTACGGAGAAGATGAAGTGACACCATTGAGTGGAGATCCCTCTACTCACCGAAGCAGCCCAGCAGATCAGCATGCTTCTAGATTTCGACGTGATGACATCCCACCTCCGCCGCAGTTCACACCACCAATGCCCGTATTCCCACAAGGGCAGACAATGGACGGGCAACAGATATACTAAATGATCTACGCAATGATGCAAGCTCAACAGCAAATTCATCAAGAAGCTCAGCGTCACGAGGCGGAGTACTTGAGGAACAGCCTAGTAACTGCACTGGAGCAGGCCAACCTACCAGCTCGACGGCCAACAACGGGCTCTATCACTGATTTCTGCCAGCTGAAGCCCCGTACCTTCTCAGGCAAGGAGGAACCCACAGAAGTACATGAGTGGCTCACTAACACTCAGCATCAATTAGAAG
The DNA here is from genome assembly GCA_036927795.1 of Iris macrosiphon. Lineage (NCBI taxonomy): Eukaryota > Viridiplantae > Streptophyta > Magnoliopsida > Asparagales > Iridaceae > Iris > Iris macrosiphon. The sequence continues at coordinate 194,623,533 of JAYESA010000005.1, forward strand.
CAGCTGAGCTTCCACGGGAACGTTGGATGACTGCCGTCAGAATGCAATTGACGTGCAATGCACATCACTGGTGGCTATCTGAGGAGAGACGACTCAGACCAGACCGAGTCACTTGGGAAGAGTTCTCCAGACTCTTTCAGGAGATGTACATTCCAGCTATCGCTCGATCAGAACTGCGGGACAAGTTCAATCGCCTCACTTAGGATACTATGACGGTGGAAGAGAACAACACGAAATTCATTCGACTGAGTCGCTTTGCTCTATCCCTGATCCCGACAGAAGAAGAGAAGACTGAGAAATTCTTCGATGGATTAAACTTTGAGCTGCAGAGAATGATTAGATCCGTTGTACCTACTTCGTACACGGACGTCCTTGCTGCAGCCCGACGATGGAGCGCGTCACCAGGAGAGAGTCCAACCTGAAGCGGCCTTCCACATCAACACCAGCCCGAGCACCGCATGGAGAAGCTGCAAAGAAACCTCATCTGCATCAAGCACCACAGGGAGCTGTATCCAAATCCCTAACTCTTCCTACTTGTCACTATTGCGGCAAGATTGGCCATGTTGAGAAGGAGTGTAGACGTAAACTCGGGTTATGCTTAGCTTGCGAATCCAGACAACATACAGTGAGGGAATGCCCTGAGCGTAGAGAAGGAGCACCAATAGTCAACCAACAAGGATATCAACCAAGGCCACCCTTGGCGCCTCGAGCAGCCCCTTCCAGCAAGCCCAGCAACAGCAGAGGGCACCACCTCAAGGACGCGGACAGGCTTTTGCAATGACATTGAAGGACGCACAGACTCTTGGAATAGCTAATGCGCATAAGTTTTCGTAGTTATCTCGTTTAGTATTACTTTAGTTTGTGCCTGCTGGTTCGTGACCTTAGCCTTGACCTAGTAGTTTTTCAACTTGGTAACCTAGTGATAACCTAATATGTTTTATAAATAATAACCTAGTTTTCTAAAACTATAGTTTTTCCTCTAGAAATTGCATAACTTCCATTTCTTAGGGAAGTGATTCCCGATGTGTTTTCTTAAAAATCCTCATCCTTGATCGTGATGTGCTTCGAGCAATATTTGCAACCGTGTCATCTCTGTTGACCAGTTATTCTTTGATTGTGAGGACGCAATCCTCTTAAGGGGGGTAGATTGAAAACTCCCAGAAATTTTCAGATTTTAAAAATAAATTTTCTAGAATTTTTGGTAATTTTTTAATAATTAAATCAAGGTATTTTAAAATTAAAGTATTTTTAAATGTGTTTATTAAATATTAAAATATTATGAAAATAATATTTTCTGGTGTAAAATAAAAAATTAGATAGGATAATTTTTCTGGATTTTATTGGACCCCGGAAGCATTTTTAAAGACCTAAAAACCAAGTTTTATAATAAACCAATTTAACCCTTGAAATAAACCCGGTTTATTTCATAATAAACCGAGCCGAACCGGACCGGTTTAACCGAACCAAACCCAATTCCTTATTGGGTCGGATCCGGGCCCAAAACCCAAACCCGACCCGACCGAAACCCGATCTGTTCCTCAGTTACTGCTACAGTAACGTCCCCCCCGAATCCGCCGGCCGTTGCGATTTTCGGCCGCCTCTCCGCGGGCGTTTCGCCTGAGCTCCGCACGTAACCGCCCCGCCTCCTCCGACCGTAACCGCCCCGACCTCGACCTATAAAACCTCGCCCAGCCTGCCGTCTCCACCACCTATCTCCCCCTCTCCGCCTCCCTACGCCTGAACCCTAATCCTCCGCCACCGCCTTCCCCCTTTCCTCCTCCTTCCTGCTCCTCCGTCCACGCCGTGCCCAGCCGCGCCGTCGTCCCCAGCACCACCTCCTTTCCCCTCTGCCAGTGCCTCCTCAGCCACCCGGAGCCGACGAACTCCCCTCGCCGTCCTCCGCCCCGCTTCTCTTCGACGACCTCGACGCCGCCTGAATCCCCTCCGCCGCCACCCTCCTCGAGCTCCGCCTGACCTCGTCGAGCCCTGCAGCCCCGGTCGACTCGACAGCAGCAGCACCAGCAGTAGCCGACGCCTCCAGCCGCAGCCTCCAGCGCCGCCCTGGCTCCGTCTCGCCGCCGACGAACCGCCAGAGCCTGCTCCGCCCTCCTCCGGCCAGCCCCGGTGTCCCTAACCCTAACCCTAGCAGTGTCCGTGCACTGACACTGTAAAGACCCGTGTCGAGTCGCATCGTGTCGACTCGCGGACACGTAAAATCCTCCGTTGACGGAGCCCTATTCAGGTAACCCGTTCTCTCTCCTCGTTGCTCCGTTTTCCGTTCTGTCAGTTGTGACGGGTAGGCTGCGTAACCCTCTCGATGCTCGTGCAACCCGCTCGGTGCGTTGCGTCCTGTGGTGATCGCGGACCGCGAACCAAAAACATGAAAATCAATACCCTATTTTCTTCCGGAACTGAGTGCGCCCCGCCAAATGGGAAAACTTGGTCGCGTGCGGTCTTCACCAAAACGTGCGCGCCATTGATACGGACGTACGAGATTTTGCAGAAGTTGATTTGGATGTGTGTGCACACCAAAATTAACACGTATCCGCCGACAACGCCCCGTATCCGCCTATTCTGAATCTCGCTGTAACTTGGTGTACACACGTCGGATCGAAACTTATGCCATCGGACTCGTAGCAATACGCTGGTCCTGTGACCCAAGTTTGGTTCAATTCTGAGAACGTTGACAAAATTGCGTACTGTGGGCCCCACGGCTCCACTTGACGGGCAATTTTTGATCGGCTCATCGGAATCTAATTCTGGAAGTTCCGTTGGGTTCATATCGTTGTTCTGGACTTGTTGACACTAAGTTTGACAGATTTGGAGACCTTAGGCTCTGACACATTTTTCGGTGCAAAGTGGCCCACATGTGGACCTCGCTTTGACCAGAAACTGTCATTTTTGCCCCTGTATCCAAATTGGACTCAAGGATAGGCATTTCTAGATATTTGGTGTCTTCTGAATCTGATGGTGATGTCTATTTCAGCAATCGGAGAAGCACCTGCAAAACCCGCTGAAACCAGAGACGCAGTTGGTAACCAAAACCCAAGCAAGTGTACCTTGCCAAACATTACAGTTCTTGTTACTTATTTCTTTGACTTATTTATCTGTTGTACATGCTTAAACCTAGGACCGTGTGACTTACTTAGCTTCCGATTAATAGTCGGGTGCTAACACCGTACGCGGAGTTGTGTAACGTCAACTAGAGATGGTTATCGTGACCCTTTACATTCTCGTACTTGCATTATCAAGTACGTAATAACCCAGGACACCTGACACTATTTATGAGACAGAATCTTCCTGAGATATTTATGGTGATTATATATAGGATACAGGATTTGGACATATACATTGTACATGCTGAGATTTTATTATGATTCGTTGCATTAGATATGATCTTGCGTGACATGGACATGAGACATCGTGAACCTGTGACGTGTGATTACATTGGGTGGGGAGAGATTTACCATACAAAAGGCTGATTATATATATATATATATTACTTTACTTGAAATGCCTTAGACTCTGACACAGAGCTTTGGTACATTACTGGCCCTTCGAGAGAATACTGCTATGGGTTTCTCCGACACCGATCCTATAGTTGTCTCAGCCCGAGTATGACTAAAACTCTTACTTGCATATCACTTAGCTGGTTTATATTTACCCTATTATTTCATTTATTGCTGCAATGTATTTATTTTGGCTTGTATTATCTGTACCTTGCTATGTCTCCTGAGGTCCTGGATCTGGATTATGTCCCCAGGGTTAGCAGAAGATATCTATCCTGAGGTGTACGGAACATGAGCACTACTCAGAGCAGTACCAGGGACCGAGGACGAGGTGATAGCTGAGGATTTCTCCTGAGTATATGCCCATTCTATACTCAGTTATTTCTATTGTTAGACTCTTTATTTCCAGTTTATTGAGTTGATGTATCAAACTCATTGTCGGGTTGTTCCCCGACTTATATTTTTATCAAGACTTGTTATTGCTTTATAATTCTGATATTGTTGTATTCATTTCTGTTGATGAGATTAGCCGACCCTGATTGTTGTTTTACAGCTTAAGTACACATTGATGGGTCCATTAAATTGTGTTTGCCCATTATTGTGTGCTGCTGGCCATTGCCACGTGGCTAGTCCCTCGGTATTTTAGGACTGGGGCGTGACATGGTTTTTGTTGTGGCCCATGCAGGACTACGACTAAATTATTCGGTTTTAACTTAGGGACCGAGCAAGCCTGCAGTAAGAATAGGATAAGGATCAAATCCACTTGCTTGAATCGTTCTTGATATCTATATCGGATTCAAATTAAATTTTTGACTTGTATCCTGCCTTGATTCCTGTACGGTTCTTATAGTTTATTTTGATGCAGATTAATGGATTCACGAACAAACGACAAAACCCCAACAAGAACACCAATAGGTGCTGTAGCCACCTACGGAGAAGATGAAGTGACACCATTGAGTGGAGATCCCTCTACTCACCGAAGCAGCCCAGCAGATCAGCATGCTTCTAGATTTCAACGTGATGACATCCCACCTCCGCCGCAGTTCACACCACCAATGCCCGTATTCCCACAAGGGCAGACTGTAATCCCCCTGATTTTCAAGAATTTTTAAATTTGGATTTTTCATAATTTTCTGGAATTTTCTGGGAATTTTCTGCAATTAAATTCAGGTGTTTTAATTATTAAAGGATTTTTAAATGACAATAAATAATATTAAAATATTATGAAAATAATATTTTATGGTGTAAAATAAAAATTCAGACATAGGGTAATTATTCGGGAATTTATTGTACCCCGGATGGATTTTTAAAGCCCTAAAAACTAATTAATTAAATAAACCAAAATAAACCGGGTTTATTTAAAATAAACCAAACCGATCTAATTAAACCAATTTCTGAATCGGTTTATTAAACCAATTTTTAACGGGTCGGATCCGGGTCTAACCCAGACCCGACCCACTAACCCAAACCCGACCCGCCTTAGTTTTGGATCGGGTCTGATCCGCAGACCCGACCCGACCGCCCAAACCCGACCCGAATCTCCTTCTCTCCCCCAACCGACGAACCCGCCGCCTGTTCCGATTCACCTCCCTCCGGCCGCCGGCGACGCATCCCCTTCGCCTCCCCGAACCCCCGACCGCTCCGCCTCCTTCCCGCTCCCCTCGACCTCGCCGGAGACCCGAGCCGCCGTTCTCCCAGCCCGCAGCGCCTCGATCCGCTGCTGCCCCCTCGGCTCCAGCGCCGCGCCACCGCCTCCCTCACCTCGACCAGCCCCTTTCCTCCAACCCAGTGCCACCCAACTCAGAACCTCCGCCGCCTCCGTCCAGTCTCCTGCGCGCCGGCCGCCTCTGCACCCCGGCCGCCTCCGGACAGCGCCGCCGACCCAGTCTCCCTCCGGCCGGCCTTCCCCGCCGCAGCTCCGACCCAGAAACCCTAACCCTAGACGCGGTTGGACACAGGACACGTGTCGGACACGAAGGATACGCTGTTTTCGAGCCCTGTTCAGGTACTCGTATCTTCCTCCTCGTAGCTCTGTTTTTAATTTCGTCAGTTGTATCGCGTAGCCTGCATGACCCCCTCGGTGTCCGTGCAACCCGCTCGGTGCATAGCGTCATGTGGTGATCGCGAACCGCGATCCAAAAAAGGAAAACCAACGCCCTGTTTTACCCCGGAACCGAGTACGCCCCGCCAAACGGGACGACTTGGTCGCGTACGGTCTTCACAGATACGTGCGCGTCGTTGATACGGATGTGCGAGATTTCGCAGAAGCTGATTCGGATGTGCATGCACACCGAAATCAGTGCGTATCCGCGGACATCGCCCCATATCCAATTTTTCTGTATCTCATTGTAACTTAGTGTACATACGTCAGATCGAGACAAAACTTACGCCATCGGACTCGTAGCAATACGCTGGTCCTGTGAGCCAAGTTTGGTTCGATTCTGAGAACGTTGACAAAATCGCGTGTCGTGTGTAACACCCCGTTCCGCTCAAGCGGACTGCCGACTCAATCGGCAATAGTGCAGCTGTTCCGACCTGCTTTGCCTCGAACAAGAAGCAAAGGATATCCAGACTTGTCCCTACAGGAATCCGGCTTGGACTTTCAGAGGCTCGCTCAGACGTATCGCTCTACCGAGGCGAATCATCGCTAAGGTGGGTGGCTACGGTGAACTTGTCTTTGCTTAGCCAGCACACATAAAACCTGGAATCATATATGCTAGTCGCTAGGTGAATCACCCCCTGCATGCTAATAAATCCAACGCACCTAGCTAAGGGAATAATCCCAACCTGTATTGCTATGCTACATGGAAATGAAATACTGCTTATATTCAGACCCTCGCATGCTAAGTCCCTTAACGGTTTCATCTCTCGGACTACCTTCGGGCCCGAGCAAACGTGCTGATTATGTTCCTTAGAACGCATGCTTGTCTGCTTGATTGTTACCGTGTTTTCATCCAAACCCCGGGAGACTACTACGTAGTCGTTCCGTGCCTGAATGTTCCTGCGAGTATCCGGGACCGTTAGGTCACCAGGCAGCCCCGAACCAGGGGAATGCATCAAGACAAGTTAATCACTGTACAGAATCATGATTCAAGCACCTTCTGTAATCGTGCACTACTGTACTACTGTTATACTGTTCTACTGTACCACTGTACCACTGTACTCCTGTTCTACAGTACTCGAGTATCTAGTGAAGGGGAAACTGACCCTGACCCTGACCTGCATGTCGCGGACAACTCGGAAACGAGGCATAGTTCCACGGACGGTCTCCGGGGCACTGGGGCCGCTCCGATCCGGATGGAACTCCACTGTTTCAGCCAACTGTACTGGACGAGATAGTGTGCAGCACCTACCGTTCTTTCGCTGCATACCATCCGCTCCATGGCTGAACTTACTGTATAGTCTACTGTACTAAACGAGATGGCTTGTAGCACCCACTGTACTTTCGTTGCAAACTACTCTCGTTTAAGACTAGTGTCCATAATGGCTTTGCCAGCGACCGTGTTCATATAGATAAGTCATCCTCGCTTAGCGGCTATCCGCGTGCGAGTCACAGCATCGCATCAAGAACAACTAAATACCTGAACGATCATGTTAAAATGACCCTCCTGTTTGCATATGCTTGCCTCCTGAATGTTTATACATGCCTCTGCTCGAATTTATACTGTTTGCCTCAATGTTTGCCTTGGACAGGGAAGGAGATGGTAAGTTGGTAAGTCTCGCCGTGTTTCCTCTAACATCGCACTGCCCGACACGTTAGGCTATTCATTATCTGCATGAAACTGATCCTAAGGCAACTAGAAAGATAACTGAATAGTTGTGCACGGAACCTGTATTACGTGTTTGGATTTGTCGAGCGGGCGAGTAGCTTCCCCACCAGTGCATTCAATGTACTGATAATCCACCAGTTTGTATGCAGGGTGCGGGAGAACCTCGTTCGGTGCGGACGCCTCCTTCGTGCGTGCTAAGGCCAGGAGTTCCCTCTGAAGCCTTGCAACGGTGCGTCCGGGACTGAAGCACATATACAAGACATAAGTTGTGAACATCGCCTGACCATCGCCTGTATATTCATTCCACAGTTGTAGCCACTTGGCACGCTTTTACTGTTTCAGAGAGAGAGGCTTGAGCGACTTGTAATCTCGGCTATACGCCGCCTGTAACACATGTTTATATCAATAAAAGAGCTTGCTTTATTTCAACTTGTGTTTCTATGCTTCCGTTATATTTGTCGACTCAGTGAACCTGTTACCGATCGCCTATGCGTTCATGACTCCGCTGCACTCGGATAATCTGTGCGACTCTATGGCTTAGAACTCTTGCCGCCAGCCAATGAACCATGGCCTTGCACGGGCGTGGATCACGCTCGTGCGGCATCACGCCCGGATGGGTTAAGCGATCATTCCGTGGGAGCGCTGGCGAGGGTGATTCCCGCCTAGCGGGAATGGCCGATTTGCCTGCGGGAGATCGGGGCGTGACATCGTGGGCCCCACAGGCTCCACTCGACGGGCGATTTTGAGAACGGCTCATCGGAATCCAATTCTGGAAGTTCCGTTGGGTTCGTATCATCGTTCCTAACCTGTTGACACTAAGTTGGACTGTTTTGGAGACCTTTGACCCTGATACATTTTTTGGTGCAAAGTGGCCCACATGTGGACCCTACTTTAACCCGAAAATATCATTTTTGCCCTTGTCTCCAAATTGGACTCAAGGACAGGCATTTTTAGCTGATTGATATTTTTTGGATCTGATGGTGATGTCTGTTTCAGCAACCGGAGTACTGCCTGAAATCCCAGCTGAAGCCAGAGCGACAATTGGAGCCGGAAACCCAGGCAAGTGTACCTTGCCATAAATTGCAGCTTATTGATTCATTTTGTTCTCTTGCTTTATTTTATGTGACTGTTGTAAATGCTCAACCCTAGGGCCGTGTGACTTGCTTAGCGTCCGATTATAGTCGGGTGCCAACACCGTACGCGGGGTTGTGCAATGTCAATTAGAGATGGATATCGTGACATTTACATCCTAGTACTTGCCATATCAAGTACGTTATACCCAGGACACTTGACACAGATCATGAGACAGAATTCTCCTGAATATTCAAGGTGATTCTGTATAGGATACAGGTTTATGACTTATACAATTTACAAGCTTAGATTTTATCTTGACTGATTGCATTAGTTTAATCTTGCGTAACATGAACATTGAGAACTGTGACGTGAGATTACATTGGGTGGAGAGAGTATTACCATATCAAGGCTGAATATATTATATATATTGTAATCTGGATGTGTCCTAGTCTCTGACACAGAGCTTTGGCACCAGTTCTGGCCCTTCGAAAAAATACTGCTATAGTTTCTTGACACTGATCCTGTAGTAGTCTCAGCCTGAGTATGACTAATAACTCTCACTTGCATTATCACTTAGCTGGTTTAATTACTTACCCTATTGTTCCTTTATTTCTGTACTGCATTATTTTGGCTTGTGTTTTCTGTACCTTGCCATGTCCCCTGAGAACCTGGAATGGATTATGTCCCCAGATTTAGCAGACGAGATCTACCCTGAGGTGTACGAAACATGAGCACTACTTGGAGCAGTACCTGAACCTGAGGACGAGGTGATCGCTGAGGACTTCTCCTGAACAATTGCTTCGCCATGCTCAGTCTTTATGGCAAATAGACTTTCTTTCCTGTTTAATTAAACTCTTTATTTCCTGTTTATGAGAATATTGTAACAGACTTAATATCGGGTTGTTCCCCGATTTTATTTACTTTGACTGGTTGTTGTTTAATATTTCTTTTGCTGATATTGCTATCTTTATTCTGTGGATGAGATTAGTAAACCCTGACTATTGTAAAACAGCTTAAGTATGCCCCGATGGATCCATTAAATTGGGTTTGTCCATCGGTGCGTGCTGCTGGCCATTGCCACGTGTCCAGTCCCTTGGTATTTTAGGACTGGGGCGTGACACAGACAATGGACGGGCAACAGATATTCCAAATAATCTACGCAATGATGCAATCTCAACAGCAAATTCATCAAGAAGCTCAGCGTCACGAGGCAGAGTACTTGAGGAACAGCCTAGTAACTGCACTGGAGCAGGCCAATCTACTAGCTCGACGGCCAACGACGGGCTCTATCACCGATTTCCGCAAGCTGAAGCCCCGTACCTTCTCAGGCAAGGCGGAACCCACAGAAGTACATGAGTGGCTCACTAACACTCAGCATCAATTAGAAGCAGCTGAGCTTCCACGGGAACGTTGGATGACTGCCGTCAGAATGCAATTGACGGGCAATGCACATCACTGGTGGCTATCTGAGGAGAGACGACTCGGACCAGACCGAGTCACTTGGGAAGAGTTCTCCAGACTCTTTCAGGAGATGTACATTCCAGCTATCGCTCGATCAGAACTGTGGGACAAGTTCAATCGCCTCACTCAGGATACTATGACGGTGGAGGAGTACAACGCGGAATTCATTCGACTGAGTCGCTTCGCTCCATCCCTGATCCCGACAGAAAAAGAGAAGGCTGAGAAGTTCTTCGATAGATTATGTCACGCCCAGTCCCAAAAATACTGAGGGACCGGACGCGTGGCAATGGCCAACAGCACACACCGATGGACAAACCCAAGTTAATGGATCCATCGGGGCATACTTAAGCTGTAGTACAACAATAATAGTCTAAATATACTAATCTCATCCACATAATAAATACCACAATATCAGAACCATAAAGCAAGATCATATCTCAATAAAATATAAACTCGGAAAATAACCCGACAATGAGTCTGATACATCTGTCAAGATACAAGAATAAAGCTAACTACAGCCAATACTGAGTATAAAACAGTATATACTCAGAAGATAACCTCGGTGATCACTCGTCTGTTGAATCTGGTACTACTCCAGTAACTGCTCCTGTTCCTGCTTCTGCTCCTGCTAATGCTCCTGTACTGTATAACTCTGGGTGGATCTCCTCTGCTAATCTTGGGGACATAATCCGGATCCAGGTCCTCAGGGGACATAACAAGGTACAGAAAATACAAGCCATAATAATGCAGTGAAATAGTCAATGAAATAAACAGGGTAAATATGTAACCATCTATGTGAAATCCAGGTGAGAACATCACCAGTACTCAGGCTGAAACAACTACAAGCTCTGTGTAGGGGAGCCGGTAGCAGTGATATCATGTAGTTGTCTAGCTCGGAGAGAGACTGAGACGCCGGCATAATATAGTCAACCTATAGCCTGTGTGTCTCTCCAGCAATAAATGGAACAATAGGGATATACTAAATAACCAGCTAAGTGATATGCAAGATGAGAGCAGCACTAGAACTCAGGCTGAAACCACTACAAGCTCTGTGTCGGGGAGCCGATAGTAGTGATATCATGTGGTTGTCTAGCTCAGCGAGTGACTGAGACACCGACAGCTGTCTAGCTCAGAGAGAGACTGAGACGCCGTCATTATATATATATCAACCTGTAGCCTGTGTGTCTCTCCCCACCCAATGTAATCACACGTCTCATGTCCATGTGGCCCCATGTCCATGTCACGTAAGATCATATCTAATGCAGCAAGTCATATAATATCTAGGACTATAATGTCCATGTCATAAAACCTGTATCCTATACAGAATCATCATGAATATCTCAGGAAGATTCTGTCTCATGAATGGTGTCAAGTATCCTGGGTATAATATACTTGATAAGACAAGTACGAGAATGTAAAGGGGTCACGAATGTCCATCTCTAGATAACATACACAACATCGTGTACGGTGTTGGCACCCGACTAATAATCGGCCGCTAAGTAAGTCACACGGTCCTAGGTCAAGTATGCACAACAATATAAATAAAGAAAGAAAATATGCAACAAGAACTGCAAAGTTGTCAAGGTATACTTGCACAACGATGTATAAATAAGTCAAGAAAATAAGTAGCAAAGCTGCAGGATTTGGCAAGGTACACTTGCCTGGGGTTCTGGCTCCAACTGTAGCTCTGGTCTCAATGTGATTTGCAGGTACTACTCCGGTTGTTGAAATAAATATCACCATTAAATTTAGAAAATATTAAATAGCTAGAAACGCCTGTCCTTAAGTCCAATTTGGACACAGGGGCAAAAATGACATTTCTGGGCCAAAGCAGGGTCCACATGTGGGCCACTTTGCACCGAAAAGCGTGTCAGGGTCAAAGGTCTCCAAATTCGTCAAGCTTAGTGTCAACTAGTCAGGAATGATGATACGAACCCAACGGAACTTCCAGAATTGGATTCCGATGAGCCGATCACAAAATCGCCCGTCAAGTGGAGCATATGGAGACCACAATACGCGATTTTGTCAACGTTCTCAGAATCGAACCAAACTTGGGTCACAGGACCAGCGTATTGCTACGAGTCCGATGACACAAGTTTTGTCTCGATCCGACGTGTGTACACAAAGTTATGACACGTTCCAGAATTGACGGATACGGGACGGTGTCTGCGGATACGCGTTGATTCCGGTGTGAACGCACATCCAAATCAACTTTTGTGAAATCTTGCACGTCCGTATCGACGGCGCACACGTATCGGTAAAGACCGCATGCGACCAAGTCGTCCGTTTGGCGGGGCGTACTCAGTTCCGGGGTGAAACAGGGCATTGGTTTTCCTATTTTTGGATTGCGGTTCGTGATCACCACAGGACGCGATGCACCAAGCGGGTTGCACGGGCATCGAGAGGGTCCCACAGGGTTAGTGATGCAACAGATGGAATTGGAAACGGGTAAACGAGCAGAGAGAAACGGGTACCTGAACAGGGCTCCAAAAACTGTATTTTCTCGTGTCCGAGTCGACACGAAGTGGACCGTGTCCTGACAGTGTCCACCGTAGGGTTAGGGATTCTGAGCTGCAGGGGGCATCACCGGAGGATGGCGAGGTCGGGCCAGGGGCCGGAGGTGGCCGAGGGCGGCTGGGGGAGCGCTGGCTGGAGGCGGCGGTGCACCGGAGCGGGCGGGGGACGGCGCTGTGGGTCTCTGGCCGGAGCAGTGGCTGCTGCTAGGTCGGGGGAACGGTGCTGCGGCTGAGGGAGGGAGGAGGAAGGAGGAGGACGGTGCTGAGGCGTCGTCGGCGGAGCTGGGCGGGAGGCGGCGAGGTGGTGGCGTCGGAGGGGGATTGGCCGGAGGGAAAGGGGAGGGGATTTATAGGCTGCGGGCGGAGCGGGGTCGGCCGGGCTAGGCGGCGGAGGAGGCAGAGTCGGGGGTGCGTGGGCCGGCGAGGCGCAAAGGGCGGAGGGTCGGCGTGGACGCGGCTGGACGGCGCCGGAGGAAGCGGCTGGGCTAGGGTTAGGTTTAGGATTTTTGTTATTTGTTATTTTTTTTTCTTTTTCTTTTTATTTTCTTTTTGGAGAAAACTAAGAAAATAGGTATTTATACATGCAGAAATTTGGACTTGGATTTGACCTAGGATTTGGGCTGGGTCAACGCTCCTTGGGCTTGGCTTCGGCTCTCATGGGGATGTCGGGCGTTTGGCACGAGTTTAATTCGGTTTAATTCTACATCGATATTTAGGGCTTTAAAAATGATTCCGGAGTCCAATAAATTCTCGAAAATTTACCCTATGTCCGGTTTTCCATTTTACACCATAAAATATTATTTTCATAATATTTTAATATTAATTAACAGTAATTAAAAATTATTTAATTACCAAAGGCCTAGGTTTTAATTAAAGAAAAATCTCGAAAAATTATGAAAAATCTAATTTATTAATTACTGAAAATCAGGGGGCTTACAGATTAAACTTTGAGCTACAGAGAATGATTGGATCCGTTGCACCTACTTCGTACACGGACGTCCGTGCTGCAGCCCGACTTATGGATCGCATCACCAGGAGAGAGTCCAACCTGAAGCGGCCTTCCACATCAGCACCAGCCCGAGCACCGCATGGAGAAGCTGCAAAGAAACCTCATCTGCATCAAGCACCACAGGGAGCAGTATCCAAATCCCTAACTCTTCCTACTTGTCACTATTGCGGCAAGATAGGCCATGTTGAGAAGGAGTGTAGACGTAAACTCGGGTTATGCTTAGCTTGCGGATCCAGACAACATGCAGTGAGGGAATGCCCTGAGCGTAGAGAAGGAGCACCAATAGTCAACCAACAAGGATATCAACCAAGGCCACCCTTGGCGCCTCGAGCAGCACCCTTCCATCAATCCCAGCAACAGCAGAGGGCACAACCTCAAGGACGCAGACAGGATTTTGCAATGACATTGGAGGACGCGCAGACTCTTGGAATAGCTAATGCGCGTATGTTTTCGTAGTTATCTCGTTTAGTATTGCTTTAGTTCGTGCCTGCTGGTTCGTGACCTTAGCCTTGACCTAGTGGTTTTTTAACTTGGTAACCTAGTGATAACCTAATATGATTTATAAATAATAATCTAGTTTTCTAAAACTATAGTTTTTCCTCTAGAAATTGCATAACTTCCATTTCCTAGGGAAGTGATTCCCGATGTGTTTTCTTAAAAACCCTCAGCCACCTGGAGCCGACGAACTCCCCTCGCCGTCCTCCGCCCCGCTTCTCTTCGACGACATCGACGCCACCTGAATCCCCTCCGCCTCCACCCTCCTCGAGCTCCGCCTGACCTCGTCGAGCCCAGCAGCCCCGGCCGACTCGACAGCAGCAGCACCAGCAGCAGCCGACGCCTCTAGCCGCAGCCCCCAGCGCCGCCCTGGCTCCGCCTTGCCGCCGACGAACCACCAGAGCCCGCTCCGCCCTCCTCCGGCCAGCCCCGGTGTCCCTAACCCTAACCCTAGCAGTGTCCGTGCACTAACACTGTGAAGACCCGTATCGAGTCGCGTTGTGTCGACTCGCGGACACGTAAAATCCTCGGTTCACGGAGCCCTGGTCATGTAACCCGTTCTCTCTCCTCGTTGCTCTGTTTTCTGTTCTGTCAGTTGTGACGCGTAGGCTACGTAACCCTCTCGATGCTCGTACAACCCGCTCGGTGCGTCGCGTCCTGTGGTGATCGCAGACCGCGATCCAAAAATAGGAAAATGAATACCCCGTTTCCCCCCGGAACTGAGTGCACCCCGCCAAACGGGACAACTTGGTCGTGTGCGGTCCGAAACGTGCACACCGTTGATACAGACGTACGAGATTTCGCAGAAGTTGATTTGGATGTGCGTGCACACCGGAATCAACGTGTATCCGCCGACAATGTCCCGTATCCGTCTGTTCTGAATCTCGCTGTAACTTGGTGTACAAACGTCGGATCGAAACGAAACTTGTGCCATCGAACTATAAGCAAAACGCTGGTCCTGTGACCCAAGTTTGGTTCGATTCTGAGAACGTTGACAAAATCGCGTATCGTGGGCCCCACGGCTCCACTTGACGGGCGATTTTGTGATCGGCTCATCGGAATCCAATTCTGGAAGTTCCGTTGGATTCGTATCGTTGTTCTGAAATTGTTGACACTAAGTTTGACAGATTTGGAGACCTTTGGTTCAGACACATTTTTCGGTGCAAAGTGGCCCACATATGGATCCCGCTTTGACCAGAAACTGTCATTTTTACTCCTGTGTCCAAATTGGACTCAAGGACAGACATTTTTAGCTATTTGATGTCTTTTGAATCTGATGGTGATGTCTATTTCAGCAACCGAAGAAGTACCTGCAGAACCCGCTGAAACCAGAGACGCAGTTGGTAACCAAAACCCAGGCAAGTGTACCTTGCCAAACATTGCAGTTCTTGTTACATATTTCTTTGACTTATTTATCTGTTGTACATGCTTAAACCTAGGACCGTGTGACTTACTTAGCGTCCGATTAATAGTCGGGTGCCAACACCGTACGTAGAGTTGTGTAACGTCAACTAGAGATGGTTATCGTGACCCTTTACATTCTCGTACTTGCATTATCAAGTACGTAATAACCCAGACACCTGACACTATTCATGAGTAAGAATCTTCCTGAGATATTCATGGTGATTCTGTATAGGATACATGATTTGGACAAATACATTGTACATGCTTAGATTTTATTATGACTCGTTGCATTAGATATGATCTTGCGTGACATGGACATGAGACATCGTGAACCTGTGACGTGTGATTACATTGGGTGGGGAGAGATTTACCATACAAAAGGCTGATTATATATATATTACTTTACTTGAAATACCTTAGACTCTGACACAAAGCTTTGGTACATTACTGGCCCTTCGAGAGAATACTGCTATGGGTTTCTCCGACACCGATCCTATAGTAGTCTCAGCCCGGGAATGACTAAAACTCTCACTTGCATATCACTTAGCTGGTTTATATTTACCCTATTATTTCATTTATTGCTGCACTATATTTATTTTGGCTTGTATTATCTGTACCTTGCTATGTCCCCTGAGGACCTGGATCTGGATTATGTCCACAGGGTTAGCAGAAGATATCTATCCTGAGGTGTACAGAACAGGAGCACTACTCGGAGCAGTACCAGGGACCGAGGACGAGGTGATAGCTGAGGATTTCTTCTGAGTATATGCCCATTCTATACTCAGTTATTTCTATTGTTAGACTCTTTATTTCCAGTTTATTGAGTTGATGTATCAAACTCATTGTCGGGTTGTTCCCCGACTTATGTTTTAATTAAGACTTGTTATTGCTTTATAATTCTGATATTGTTGTATTCATTTCTGTGGAAGATATTAGCCGACCCTGATTGTCGTTTTACAGCTTAAGTACACATTGATGGGTCCATTTAATTGAGTTTGCCCATTATTGTGTGCTGCTGGCCATTGCCACGTGGCTAGTCCCTCGGTATTTTGGGACTGGGGGGTGACATGGTTTTTGTGGTGGCCCATGCAGGTCTACGACTAAATTATTCAGTTTTAACTTAGGGATCGAGCAAGCCTGCAGTAAGAATATGATAAGGATCTCATCCACTTGCTTGAATAGTTCTTGATATCTATATCGGATTCAAATTAAATTTTTGACTTGCATCATGTCTTGATTCCTGTACGCCTCTTATAGTTTATTTTGATGCAGATTAATGGATTCACGAACAAACGACGAAACCCCAACAAGAACACCAATAGGTGCTGTAGCCACCTACGGAGAAGATAAAGTGACACCATTGAGTGGAGATCCCTCTACTCATCGAAGCAGCCCAGCAGATCAGCATGCTTCTAAATTTTGACATGATGACATCCCACCTCCACCGTAGTTCACACCACCAATGCCCGTATTCCCACAAGGGCAGACAATGGACGGGCAACAGATATTCCAAATGATCTACGCAATGATGCAAGCTCAACAGCAAATTCATCAAGAAGCTCAGCGTCACGAGGCGGAGTACTTGAGGAACAACCTAGTAACTGCACTGGAGTAGGCCAACCTACCAGCTCGACGGCCAACGACGGGCTCTATCACCTATTTCTGCCAGCTGAAGCCTCGTACCTTCTCAGGCAAGAAGGAACCCACAGAAGTACATGAGTGGCTTACTAACACTCAGCATCAATTAGAAGCAGCTGAGCTTCCACGGGAACGTTGGATGACTGTCGTCAGAATGCAATTGACGGGCAATGCACATCACTGGTGGCTATCTGAGGAAAGACGACTCGGACCAGATCGAGTCACTTGGGAAGAGTTCTCCAGACTCTTTCAGGAGATGTACATTCCAGCTATCGCTCGATCAGAACTGCGGGACAAGTTCAATCGCCTCACTCAGGATACTATGACGGTAGAAGAGTACAACACGGAATTCATTCGACTGAGTTGCTTCGCTCCATCCCTGATCTCGACAGAAGAAGAGAAGGCTGAGAAGTTCTTCGATGGATTAAACTTTGAGCTACAGAGAATGATTGGATCCGTTGCACCTACTTCGTACACGGACGTCCTTGCTGCAGCCCGACGTATGGAGCTTGTCACCAGGAGAGAGTCCAACCTGAAGCGGCCTTCCACATCAGCACCAGCCCGAGCACCGCATGGAGAAGCTGCAAAGAAACCTCATCTGCATCAAGCACCACAGGGAGCTGTATCCAAATCCCTAACTCTTCCTACTTGTCACTATTGCGGCAAGATAGGCCATGTTGAGAAGGAGTGTAGACGTAAACTCGGGTTATGCTTAGCTTGCGGATCCAGACAACATGCAGTGTGGGAATGCCTTGAGCGTAGAGAAGGAGCACCAATAGTCAACCAACAAGGATATCAACCAAGGCCACCCTTGGCGCCTCGAGCAGCACCCTTCCAGCAAGCCCAGCCACAGCAGAGGGCACCACCTCAAGGACGCGGACAGCTTTTGCAATGACATTGGAGGACGCGCAGACTCTTGGAATAGCTAATGCGCGTAAGTTTTCGTAGTTATCTCGTTTAGTATTGCTTTAGTTCATGCCTGCTGGTTCGTGACCTTAGCCTTGACCTAGTGGTTTTTCAACTTGGTAACCTAGTGATAACCTAATATGTTTTATAAATAATAACCTAGTTTTCTAAAACTATAGTTTTTCCTCTAGAAATTGCATAACTTCCATTTCTTAGGGAAGTGATTCCCGATGTATTTTCTTAAAAACCCTCATCCTTGATCGTGATGTGCTTCGAGCAATATTTGCAATCGTGTCATCTCTGTTGACCGGTTATTCTTTGATTGCGAGGACGCAATCCTCTTGGGGGGTAGATTGTAAACCCCCAGAAATTTTCAGATTTTAAAAATAAATTTTCTAGAATTTTTGGTGATTTTTTTACTAATTAAATCAAGATATTTTGAAATTAAAGTATTTTTAATTGTGTTTATTAAATATTTAAATATTATGAAAATAATATTTTCTAGTGTAAATTGAAAAATTAGATATAGGGTAATTTTTCTGGATTTTATTGGACCCCGGAAGCATTTTTAAAGACATAAAAACCAAGTTTTATAATAAACCAATTTAACCTAGAAATAAACCCGGTTTATTTCATAATAAACCGAACCGAACCGGATCGGTTTAACCGAACCAGACCTAATTCCTCATTGGGTCGGATCCGGGCCCAAAACCCAAACCCGACCCGATCGGAACCCGACCCGTTCCTCAGTTACTGCTACAGTAACGTCCCCCCCGAATCTGCCGGCCGTTGCGATTTCCGGCCGCCTCTCCGCGGGCGTTTCGCCTGAGCTCCGCCCGTAGCCGCCCCGCCTCCTTCGGCCGTAACCGCCCCGACCTCGACCTATAAAACCTCGCCCAGCCTGCCGTCTCCACCACCTATCTCCCCCTCTCCACCTCCCTACGCCTGAACCATAATCCTCCGCCACCGCCTTCCCCCTTTCCTCCTCCTCCCTGCTCCTCCATCCTCGCCGTGCCCAGCCCCGCCGTCGTCCCCAGCACCACCTCCTTTCCCCTCTGCCAGCGCCTTCTCAGCCACCCGGAGCCGACGAACTCCCCTCGCTGTCCTCCGCCCCGCTTCTCTTCGACGACCTCAACGCCGCCTTAATCCCCTCTGTCGCCACCCTCCTTGAGCTCCTCCTAACCTCGTCGAGCCCCGCAGCCCCGGCCGACTCGACAGCAGCAGCACCAGCAGTAGCCGACGCCTCCAGTCGCAGCCCCCAGCGCCGCCCTGGCTCCGCCTCGCCGCCGACGAACCGCCAGAGCCCGCTCAGCCCTCCTCCGGCCAGCCCCGGCGTCCCTAACCCTAACCCTAGCAGTGTCCGTGCACTGACACTGTGAAGACCCGTGTCGAGTCGCGTCGTGTCGACTCGCGGACACGTGAAATTCTCGGTTCACGGAGCCATGTTCAGGTAACCCGTTCTATCTCCTCGTTGCTCCATTTTCTGTTACGTCAGTTGTGACGCGTAGGCTGCATAACCCTCTCGATGCTCGTGCAACCCGCTCGGTGCGTCGCGTCCTGTGGTGATCGCGGACCGCGATCCAAAAACAGAAAAATCAATACCCCATTTTTCTCCGGAACTGAGTGCGCCCCGCCAAACAACACGACTTGGTCGCGTGCGGTCTTCACCGAAACGTGCGCGCCGTTGATACGGACGTGCAAAATTTCGCCGAAGTTGATTTGGATGTGCGTGCACACCAGAATCAACGCGTATCCGCCGACAACGCGCCATATTCGCCTGTTCTGAATCTCGCTGTAACTTGGTGTACACACGTCGGATCAAAACGAAACTTGCGTCATCGGACTCGTAGCAATACGCTGGTCCTGTGACCCAAGTTTGGTTCGATTCTGAGAACGTTGACAAAATCGCGTATCGTGGGCCCTACGGCTCCACTTGACGGGCAATTTTGTGATCGGCTCATCGGAATCCAATTCTGGAAGTTTCGTTGGGTTCGTCTCGTTGTTCTGGACTTGTTGACACTAATTTTAACAGATTTGGAGACCTTTGGTTCTGACACGTTTTTCGGTGCAAAGTGTCCCATATGTGGACCCCGCTTTGACCAGAAACTGTCATTTTTGCCCCTGTGTCCAAATTGGACTCAAGGACAGGCGTTTCTAGCTATTTGATGTCTTCTGAATCTGATGGTGATGTCTATTTCAGCAATCGGAGAAGTACCTGCAGAACCCGCTGAAACCAGAGACGTAGTTGGTAACCAAAATCCAAGCAAGTGTACCTTGCCAAATATTGCAGTTCTTGTTACATATTTCTTTGACTTATTTATCGGTTGTGCATGCTTAAACCTAGGACCGTGTGACTTACTTAGCGTCCGATTAATAGTCGGGTGCCAACACCGTACGCGGAGTTGTGTAACATCAACTAGAGATGGTTATCGTGACCCTTTACATTCTCGTACTTGCATTATCAAGTACGTAATAACCCAGGACACCTGACACTATTCATGAGACAGAATCTTCCTGAGATATTCATGGTGATTCTGTATAGGATACAGGATTTGGACATATACATTGTACATGCTTAGATTTTATTATGACTTGTTGCATTAGATATGATCTTGCGTGACATGGACATGAGACATCGTGAACCTGTGACGTGTGATTACATTGGGTGGGGAGAGATTTACCATACAAAAGGCTGATTATATATATATATATATATATATATATATATATATATATATATATATATATATATATATATATATATATATATATATATATATTACTTTACTTGAAATGCCTTAGACTCTGACACAGAGCTTTGGTACATTACTGGCCCTTCGAGAGAATACTGCTATGGGTTTCTCCGACACCGATCCTATAGTAGTCTCAGCCCGAGTATGACTAAAACTCTCACTTGCATATCACTTAGCTGGTTTATATTTACCCTATTGTTTCATTTATTGCTGTACTACATTTATTTTGGCTTGTATTATCTGTACCTTGCTATGTCCCCTGAGGACCTAGATCTGGATTATGTTCCCAGGGTTAGCAGAAGATATCTATCCTAAGGTGTACGGAATAGGAGCACTACTCGGAGCAGTACCAGGGACCGAGGACGAGGTGATAGTTGAGGATTTCTCCTGAGTATATGCCCATTCTATACTCAGTTATTTCTATTGTTAGACTCTTTATTTCCAGTTTATTGAGTTGATGTATCAAACTCATTGTCGGGTTGTTCCCCGACTTATGTTTTAATCAAGACTTGTTATTGCTTTATAATTCTGATATTGTTGTATTCATTTTTGTGGATGAGATTAGCCGACCCTGATTGTTGTTTTACAGCTTAAGTACACATTAATGGGTCCATTAAATTGGGTTTGTCCATTATTGTGTGCTGCTGACCATTGCCACGTGGCTAGTCCCTCGGTTTTTTGGGACTGGGGCGTGACATAGATCCGATCATGTCTTTCTTCCATCGGATCTAGGCCTCCGATGTCAACGTCCAGGACCTGCGGGAGACACCGAGAACCTCGGCAGAAGGCTCCTGCGGGCTCCGCAGGAGTCGCGGCTTCGCGGTGGTGGCAGAAGTATTGTGGCGGCGGCGACGGTGGTGGTGGACGAGCGGTGCGGCGGTGGTTGTTGCGGCAACGACGGTGGTGGTGCGGCAGCGGTGGTGGCGGTTAGGATTTGGCGGCTAGGGTTTGTGGCGACCAGAATTTTTGTTCTGATACCATGTAGAATATTTTGGAGTTCTAATTTTTTTATAATCCCAAATTGGCGGTTAGGATTTTGCGGCGACGGTCTATTCTTTTAGCAATATAGAGATGTATGATATGAAAAATAGTGGTTTCCATCAGCCGTACATGCCCAAATTGAAAAGGTAGAACTTCCACCTTAGCAGAGTAGAAGCAACCAATTGTCAGGTTCAGTCTTAAAAGAAAGATGTCCATGAATGCCAGGTCTGATGGCAAATTGTCAGGAGAAAATCAAGAAGTATTTTACAACATCCATCGTCACAAAAACATGAAGCTTGATACATCTTAAAATGATATTGAACAAAAGCAAACATGGCTATCACATGAAACTAAGATAATAATCATACAATTGATATCAAGAAGAACATAATATATTAAATATGCAATAATACAAATGTTTCGGCAACTAAGTGGCATAATCACCATCTTAACATACCAGATTACATGCACAGATACGAGCAGTGTATTACTATAGCTATTAGGAAAACAAAACAAGTTGAGGCATTATATTTTTTGTTAAGCTAGCATATAATGATGGAATTAGGCCTACATTTCAGCATTTTGAGCCGTTGAGTAAGCATGTGATGTAGATGAATGCAAGAAAGTATTTCGATTACATGGTAGAAGTTGGGCATAGAAGATTCCCATGCTTGTTAATGATTCCTACACGAATAGAAACTCGAGGAACACACAAACACCTGGCCAGCAAACCAACTTCCGCAGCTTCAAAATGTCGGTTAAAAGAAAAAGAAATACTGTGTTGGACGAACGGAAGTATTTTGCCAACCCATCTGAGATAACCAATTCCGTCTAACGAACACTAAGCACAGCTAAAGACGCGTATATGGCGATGACTACGTCACATGGACAAATTCTAACATTTATAACTCAGTTGAAATTACAAGATTGATAAAATCAATGTTGAACCATTTGCTCTAATAGGTTAAATCTCCTCACCACTCTGAAGAAGAAAAACAGAAAATTATAATTGAAATCACTCACCAACCCCGTAGCAATTTTTCTGAGTGAAGGCGACGACTCATCGATCAGATCTCCTTCTTCCTTCTGTCTTGGATGGCGAAATCCTAAGAGCAAAGCACGGACTTTCTCTTAGATTTTCTGTGGACGAGCACCCCAAATCTCCAACTTGTGCTATCTTTATGCCTCCACCCTCAACCAATATATATATAGGATGAGAAAAATCCTATTCTAGGTCATAATAGGATTTCCTAAATAAGAAACTCCTATTGTACCTAAAATAGCTACTCCTATTCCAAATTAGACTCCAACAATAGGTCATAATAGGATTTTCTAAATAGGAAGCCCTAAAATAGGAATCCTATTATACCTAAAATAACTACTCCTAATCCAGACTTGACTCCAATAATCCCCCTCCACTCTGATGAGACGGTGTTGACCCGATGACTTCTCAACTGGACTCCATATCTGTCGTCCCGCGACATAGTTTTTGCTCCCCCATACCATCGATCTCTGATCCCGCGAGCTGCTTTGCATCTTCCTTTGTCTCCAACTCCTCGACCGTCACATCGACGCTAGCTGCCATGCGTAACACCTCTTGCACCAATAGGATCCTATCGACATCAATGATACGACTAAGACTGAAGTCCCTAACGATCAATCTTACCGTAAGTCTTGGCTGTTTGTCCCCGACTTTCATCTTCCACTGGAACGTACTACTATTCCGACGAGCTTCTTTACCCTTAGTTAGCCCAACTAAGTGTACGGTGTGGTTACTCATGAACTTGTCCACTTTCGTGTCCGATACTGAAGCTCCCTCGGACACGTGCATCCTCGAGTAGAACATCATGCACTTACACGCCGTCGATGACCCACTGCTCCCCCGAAACTGTGTGAATGGAGGTGCACCGCCTCTGATTGAGTTTGTTGCAAACCTTGATCTTCTCCCTGGCTTCGAACTATTAAAATCGATGTTGCTCCGTGAAGTTTTGGCAAAATACCTAGAACAAAAATCGGATCCGTAGAACAACGCCTACCTGGAGACCGACTAACTGTCATGGGACCGAATCGGACCATTACTATGAGTCACCCTTGTCGATTGATTTATATGCAATACTTAGTAACATTTTAGAATATATATATTATACTTTATGCATAATTTTAATTATTTTTAGTGTTGTTTTATATGCGATAGATAGGTTTTTCTCTTGAATTTGCTTTTAGGAAGTGTCCTAACTAGGTACTCATAGTTCTTTATATTTTTTTTGACATGGTACGTGCATAATCATTCACGTCTATAAGAAAGTAACGAGTCGATACTTAGTTGACCGATCGTGGATGTACAATCGACGACATGAGAGTATGATTATTTTTACAGATGATTTTAGGACGAGCATTGAAGAATTTCTCAAATACGCCAGTAGTCAACCTTATTTCATGGATGGAAGGCTTATCAAGTGCCCTTGTGTCAAATGTCATAATATACCATTCAAAGAGGTGGATCTCGCGAGAGAGCATCTCTACAAGAAGGGTTTCGTACCGAATAACAAGATGTGGACTGCTCAAGGAGAACCTTTATTTTCGCAATATCATTCCTCCTTTAATACAAAGGTAGAAAAGTCCACTCTCGGAGATAAATTTGAATATCGACCGCAAAACCTGGCGTGTGAGTTGGTATTTGATGTGCCCGGTCCAAGTTTTGATCCGGAGGATCCGAATTCTGTTGCGAAGGAATTCTATGGTATTTTCAAGAATGTCGATACTCCGTTATACCCAAATTTTGATTCTCATTCTATCATGTCGGTGGTGATGCGGCTGTTGAACCTTAAGTTTGATTTAACTTGTCGCAGGAATGCTACGACCGGATAATTCAGTTTGTTAGAGAGTTGTTGCCAAAAGGATCGAAGGAGTTGCCTGAAAACTTCTACAAGTCGAAGATGATGATATGTAAACTCAGATTAGGCTACGAAAATATTTATTGTTATCGAAACAACTGCATGTTGTACTATAAGGAGAACAATGATAAAGATAGATACATTTTCTGTCACGAGGACTGGTACAAGCCAATTCGGGGAAAAGAAAAGATAACTGTCCGAGCAAGGTTGCGACCCTACAAGTACATGCAGTTTTTGTCGATCACAAAGAGGTTGTAGAGGATGTATATGTCTACAAATACCGTAGAACATATGATATGACATAGCAAGGAACGGAAGATGGATGATAGAGAATTATCTCATCCTTCCGATGGAGAGGCATGAAAGCATTTTGATCGGTGTCATCTTGAACTGTGGAGCCCAGAAACATCCGGTTGGTTTAGGTTATGATGGATTTACTCCTTTTGGACAATCCGGATCTTAGTACTCTTGTTGGCCGGTGATTTTGACTCCTTACAATCTACCACCGTGGATGTGCATGAAGACTTCTTACATGTTCTTGACACTTATCATACCTAGGGGTGCAAACGAGCCAAGCCGAGCCAAGTTTTCATAAGATTGAGCTTGGCTTGATTAGAATTAACCGAGCTTGAGCTCGAGCTTGATAATTTTTTTATTTTAGAGCTTGAGCTTGGCTCGAGCTCGTTTATATTAAGCTTGAGCTTGGCTTTGTTTGAGCTTGAACTTGGCTTGATAAGCAAGCTCGATTCAAGCTTGATAAACAAGCTTGATAAGCTCAAACTCAAGATCGTTAAGCTTGATTTCGAGCTTATTCAACTTTATTTCAAGCTCATTAAGCTTGATTTTGAGCTTAACGAACTTGATTTCAAGCTAGTTAGGCTTAAATTCAAGTACCTATAATATTAATAATTTATTTATAAAAATTTAATTTAAAAAGTTCTTTAATATCAATTATTAAGGACATATAATTATATATAATGCACACAACCATATTGTTATACAAACATGTATAAAATTAGAATTCAACAAAGAATAAATTTAAATTTAGATAACAAAATAAATTTGTAGACTGCCAACGGCTTGGCTCATTTGCAGCCGAATTATCTATATTCTTTAGAGATTTGTGTTCAAGCAAGTTGATGGTGCCACATTTAATAAAACTTGAGGAGAAGATTGTATTGAAATTGTGCAAGTTAGAAATGGTTCTCCCTTCCCCCCCCCCCCCCCCCGTTTTTGATAATATGGAGCATTTGCTGATTCATCTTGCATACGAAGCACGTGTCGGTGCTCCCGTCCATTATCGATGGATGTATCCATTTGAGAGGTATAAATTGATTAGTCTATTAATTTCTTTACTCAAATAATTCTAATATTCAATATATTATCTATAGGTATCTACATCACCTAAAGAAGAAAGTGGTCAATAAGACTCATGTAGAATCTTTGATATACGAAGCATATATTATTCAGGAGGTTCAAACTTCTGCTCCATCTACTTTGATACTCATGTCAGAACAAATCGTAATAGATCTCCAAGGATTGATGATGGTAGGGCTAATGCACTGAATAGTGTAATCCGCATTATCTTCAATGTGGGAGGCAAGCCAACAAAAAGTATGGTGGTTGGAAGACGATGAGTTTGAAGACGCTCATCGGTATATATAATTAAATAGTAATTTTGAGGAGATGCTAGATATTGAGAAGTAAGCGACACATCTTTTCTACATATTTCAATTATCTATATGCTTGAAAAAAAAGTTCTCTAGCTATTCTCCTTATTATTATAGTACTTTTAGAGCTGAGGTTAAAATGGAGGGACCTAATATTAATGATGATGATCTTGATAGAGAGGTTGATAGAATTTTTTTATTGTGGTTCCATAATTATGTACGGATCCTAAACATTAAGCATTCTAAATTTAGCATTTCGACCAATCTTTATCTAATGTCTATATGATACGTGATGTTTAAGATTTTTTGTCCTGGTACAGAGTTACAGAACGAACGACTTTGAGCATTAGCTATCGGACCAAGCAAGAGGGCAAAGTGTTGGGATTGATACACTATCAATGGCTTCAAATTTAGAACCACTAATAAGCATATTAATCAATAATTTGTCGATTAGGAGACTAATTATACAAAGAATTCTGGAGTATGTGTGAGGGGTTCGGTCTACGATGAGGATCCAGAATTTGACTATTACGGTGTACTAAGAGATGTCGTGGAGCTGGAATACTCTTATGAGAAAAAAATTATACTGCTTAAATATGATTGGCCGGTTTGATACAACACCCAAGCAAGGATGGAAAATTGACAATAATTTTGGGTTTGTTGATATAAATTATGGAAAAAGATATATATGTTTTAAACTATTTGTGTTGGCTAGTCAAACCGTTCAAGTGTATTATATGAGCTATCCTAGTCAACGACGCAATAATAAGGATTGGTGGGTTGTATGCAAAACTAAAGCTAGTAACACATATAATGTTGGGATCTAGCATACCAGGAGGATGAGGTGGTTATGTCTCAACCTACATATATTAGTTTGGTCGGTGTTGATGGTGTAGAGGTTGATGTTACCATAGAGGATGATAGAGTTAATAAAGAGATTGACATAGAAGATTAGGTATCGAATGAGGAACAAGAATTAGAAGATGAAGGTGATAGTGAAAATAAAATAAAAATAAAGTAGAAGATGAAGATGAAGACGATTCAAAAAATGATTCGGAAGACGATGATGATTCAGAAGATGAAGAAGATTAGTACATACACACATATGCATTAGCTTAGATTATTTATTTATTTAATGACACGGTTATTATTTATTTTATCATCACACTAGTATTTATTTGTTTTACCACACCATCCATTACTTTATGATGTCTTAATATCACTATTTTTATTTGTTTCATAATATCATCCATTATTTACTGTCATATTTACCTATGGCGGGACGAGGACGAGGACGAGCCCGACGACAGGTTTATAAAGGATCTTCTTCACAACATCCTCCAGCTCCTCCGGATGCAGGTCGCACATGACCACCAAAGGATGAGTTCATAGATGCTGATGATGGTTTATCCCTACCATATATTCGTTCATTGGTAGTGGGATCTACTCCATATCCTGGACTTCCATCAGCTTCTACCCCTGCCTCTACTCCAACGACTACTGCGATTACTAGTACACCGACTAATCCACTAATTGCTCCTACTAGAGCAAATCCATATCCAGGACTCCGGGTGGAGCACAGAGTATATGTCCGTCGTCCAAGATTTGCAGATCCCCTTACTCTACCAGAGCGACCAGCCAATATCGATCGTCCCGAACTGTGGGCCGATGGAGCAACGTAAGTACTTATTGTCAATTTACACATTTATTTATTTATTCTATTTTATTCTAATTGTATATTGTTTACTTATTTCAGGTTCTTAACAACCAAGGATGGCACTGATTTGGGGGATGTCATGCGAGAGAAATTTTATGGCCCTTATATCAACTTCAGTGATGTCCCGCTGGATCGGTGATTCATTTGGCTGTATATGTTGCAGGTATGTATAAGATTTTTATTTAGAATAATATATAATTTTTTGATTAAAATATTAAAAAATATTTTTATAATTTATAGAATTTGTACTGGTGGCCGGATCATATAGATGCTGCGATCCGAAAGTGCTATAAAAATGTCGACAGCAAAATGTTCAAAGATATGATCAATGATCAGAAGACGCTGGCGTCACATTCAGGGGATCTTCGCAATGAGTGGCTCAAGACGGAGTTATGGGAGAAGATGAAGGAGAAGATAGAGGCCCCGGCTTATAAGGCCAAGTGCGAGAAGGCGAGAGCGTCCCGTGCTAAGGGTGGCCTCCACACGAGTGGATCCATTCCTACCGTCGAGCATTTTCAACGAATGATTAGTATTATAATTTTTTGCTAGATCAATTTTTGATAATTCTTATTTTTCCTTATTAATTAATTACTTTATTTTTATAGTGTAAGGAGGCCATCAAAGCCGGGAGAGACCCAAAGACCGTCGACTTTTCCGCAATCTTCCAGCGGACGTACAAAAGGAAGAAGGATGGGAAGCTCGTAGATGATCAAGCAACAAAAGCATACGCAAGTTGTGTTTATAAAATTTTGTCAACAAAATTTAATTACATTCTTTTTATAATTTAACTATATTTGTTTACCCTAAAAATTTAACCTTAACTTTAATATTGTTACCTATGATATAAAATCTTAACTCTAAACCTAACATATGATATCTAAACTTAATTCGAAACCTAACCTTAGTTGTAGTTAATAAAAATATTAATCATAACCTACGATATCTAAACTATTTATATAAATAAATATAGGATACGTATGAGACGTTGGATGGTGGGGCTGAGAGCATTACGCCGACTGAAAGAAAGATCGGTGGGTACAAGCTGTCGGGAGAGAAAAATGCAATAGCGTGTACGAGACTGGATCGTTGGCATCCTAGGCGTTGGTTCTTTCTAGATCTCCTTCGACGACTCCTCCAGCCCCATCAGAGCCCGACCCTGGCATTTCTTCTGGTGCTATAAGTTTTGAGCAGATCACGACGACTCTGTTAGAGCTATATAGGCAGGTTAGAAAGATGACAGAGTCTCGTGATCCTGCAGCTCCTGCTCCTCCGACGGCTCCAACGATGGCTGCTCCAACTCCTCCGATGGCTCCAACGATGGATACTCTAGCTCCTCTGACGGCTCTGACTCTATCTCTGATTTCTTCTGCTGCTCCGTCTGTCATTCCTGAGGATCTAAATCAGATCATCGTTGCGGTTATGACGCAGTACATGGCTACTCGACAGTCGCCGCCGCCTCCGCCTTCGCCTCCACTGTCGACTTGATGTATTTTGATAATTTGACAGTTTGTTGGATATACTGGTTGTATAACTTTATATGTTTGGATTATGGTAGTTTATGATAATTTATGTCTATGCACTTGTATTCGATACGATCTGTTGCATTTGATTGAATTTGATGTGTTTGAATCTCTGATTGATTTTGTATAATGTTACAGGAGCAGGAAGTAAGTGATTCTATTCTGGGAAAAAATATGTTTAGCAACGGATTAACGACAAAAAACTAAAAAAATTCAGGTCAGTGATGGATTCGCGATGCTTCAGCGAATGTCACGCCCCAGTCCCAAAAATGACGAGGGACTGGGCACGTGAGCAATGGCCAGCAGCACGCACCGATGGATAACCCAATTTAATGGATCCATCAGGGCATGCTTAAGCTGTAGTCTAGCAGTAATATGTTACAAGTCTCAGGTATTTCTAATCTCTTCCACAGAATGACACAGATTAATTGCCAGAGATAATGCAATGGAAATAAATATGCAATATCAATAAGGTTATCTCGGGAAAATAAATCCGAGAATTATTCTGTTACATTTAAGAAAAGACAGGAATTAAAATGCTGAAAATGGAAATACTGTATAGCTGATGCCGGTGCTCAAGAGAAGTCTTCGGCCACTACTTCGTCCTCTGTTCCTTGTTCTGCTCCAAGGAGTGCTCCGGTACCGTACACCTCTGGGTAGTTCTCTTCAGCTGTACCTGGGGACATAATCCGGATCCAGGTCCTCAGGGGACAGCAAGGTACAGAAAATACAAGCCAAAATAAACACAGTGCAACAGTTAATTAACAAGAGGGTAAGCTATGTAACCAGCTAAGTGATTTGCAATATGAGAGCAGCACTAGAACTCAGGCTGAAGCCACTACAAGCTCTGTGTCGGGGAGCCGGTAGCGGCAACAACTATGAATTATACTCTGAAATATACTATATTTTATATATATAATATCAGCCTGTAGTCTGTGTGTCTCTCCCCACCCAATGTAATCCCACGTCTCATGTCCACGATGCCTCATGTCCATGTCACGCACGATTATAACTAATGCAACAAGTCTGATAGCTATGAATCAAATGTCTAAGAATGTAAAGTCTATGTCATAAAACATGCATCCTATACAGAATCACCTCGAATGACTCAGGAAGACTCTGTCTCATGAGATAGTATCAAGTGTCCTGGGTTCTGAAGTACTTGATAAGACAAGTACGAGCATTATCGGGTCTCGATATCCATGTCTATGTGACGTTACACAACCCCGCGTACGGAGTTGGCACCCGACTATGATCGGACACTAAGCACGTCACACGTTTCCTAGGTTAAGCAGTTAAAACAAGTTACATATGGCTCTACCAGAATTCAAGTAAAATACTATAACAGAAATTACTGAGAATTTACAAGCTCTATGTTCTCACTGATGCAAAATTAACCAAGAAAATATATACCAAGCTGCAGCGTTTGGCAAGGTACACTTGCCTGTGGTTCCGGCTATGTTTGCAGTTCTGACTTCGGCGGGAATTGCAGGCGGTACTCCGATTGCTGAAACAAACATCACCATCAGATCCAGAAAATATCAATCAGCTAGAAACGCCTGTCCTTGGGTCCAATTTGGAGACAAGGGCAGAAACGGCAGTTTCGGGCCAAAACGGGGTCCACCGGTGGGCCCGCTTTGC
Source organism: Iris macrosiphon (assembly GCA_036927795.1). Classification (NCBI taxonomy): domain Eukaryota; kingdom Viridiplantae; phylum Streptophyta; class Magnoliopsida; order Asparagales; family Iridaceae; genus Iris; species Iris macrosiphon. The sequence goes on from JAYESA010000005.1 coordinate 194,654,491, forward strand.
ACCGAAAAATGCGTCCGGGTAAACGGTCTCCAAATTTACCAAACTTAGTGTCAACAGGTCAGGAACGATGATACGAACCCAACGGAACTTCCAGAATTGGATTCCGATGAGCCGATCACAAAATCGCCCGTCGAGCGGGGCCTGTGGGGCCCACGACACGCAATTTCGTCAACGTTCTCAGAATCGAACCAAACTTGACCCACAGGACCAGCGTATCGCTATGAGTCCGATGGCGCAAGTTTCGTCTCGATCCGACGTGTGTACACAAAGTTAGGGCACGTTCCAGAAAGTACGGATACGGGGCGATGTCCGCGGATACGCGTTGATTCCGGTGTGCACGCACACCCGAATCAGCTTCCGCGAAATCCCACACGTCCGTATCGACGAGGCGCTCGTGTCTGTGAAGACCGCACGCGACCAAGTCGTCCCGTTTGGCGGGGCGTACTCAGTTCCGGGATAAAACAGGATCTGGTTTTTTCCTGTTTTTGGATCGCGGTGTACGATCACCACAGGACGCGATGCCCCGAACAGTTTGTCCGAACACCGAGAGGGTCATACAGGCTTCGCAACGCAATTTGCGGAATCAAAAACGGTGCTACGAGCAAAAAGTTACACGCACCTGAACGGGACCCGAAAACCGGGCAAAATCGTGTCCGACACGACACAGGACACGTGTCCTGTGTCCGACACGCGGGGGAGGATTAGGGTTAGGGTTAGGGCTTTCGGCCGGCGGTGGCCGGATGACCGCCGGAGGGGGCTGGGGCAGTGGGGGAACGGTCGGCCGGGGCTGGGCGGTTCTCGGGGACACGCGGCGGCGCAGGGGAGGCGGCTGCCGGAGCTGCTGCGGCTTGCTGCGGCTGCTGCGGGGCTGACGAGGGGAGGAGGAAGGAGGGGCGACTCCGGCAGGCTGGGCAGAGGCGTTTGTCCGGTGGCAGCGGCGGCGGAGGGCGTCGGCTGTGCTCGGGGAGGGGTCGCCGGACGGTTAGGGTTCAGGTGGGTGGAGATTAGGGAGGAGAAGGGGATTATATAGGTGGCCAGGGGGCTGGCGGGGGCCGAGATGGGCGGAGAGACGTGGGTGGCGTGGCGAGGCGAGGGGCGTGGATGGCTGGCCGGGCGGCGCTGCGCCGGCGGCGGAGGCGGCGCGGAAGTCGGGGAAGAGGGGGTCGTGGGGGAGAGTGGGGACGGGTCGGGTTGCGGGCGAGCGGGCGGGTTCGGGTGCGGGTGAACCCGAACCCGATAGCCATGGTGGCTGGGCCGGATTGGGGTGGGCCGGCCCGGTGGGCTTGGGCCGAGGGGCTGGGTTGGACCGGCCTGCTAGGGTTAAATAAAATAAAAATTAATAATAATAATATTAAAACCAGTAATTATTTAATAATTAAATAATTAATTAAATAATTAAATTTAGGTGCTTTAAAAATAGGTCCGGGGTCCGATAAATTCCAGAAAAATTGCCCTAAGTCCAGTTTTTCATTTTACATCCAAAAATATTATTTTCATAATATTTTAATATCATTTATTATCATTTAAAAATCATTGAATAATTAAAACCCTATTTTTAATTTACAGAAAAATCCTAGAAAATTCCAGAAAATTGTGAAAAATCCAGTTTTTAAAATTTTGAAAATTCAGGGGGTTTACAATCTACCCCCCTTAAGAGGATTGCGTCCTCGCAATCAAAGAATAACCGGTCAGCAGAGATGACACGGTCGCAGGTATCGTTTGAAAGCACATCACAAGGGACTTCAGGGAAATACCGTTTCCCTAAAAATTGAAAGTTTACACTTTCCAGGAAAATCTAGTTAAAACTATAACTTTTATGAAAACCAGGTTGTTATTAACAAGTTGCAATTTACTAGGTTGGGGCTGAGGTCACGAACCAACGGGCACGAACTACAACAAGGCTAAACGGATAACTACAAATCACTTACTCGCATCAGCGTCCTGCACAGTCATTGCGTAAGCTTGCCCCCGTCCTTGAGGTAGATTCCTCTGCTGCTGCTGGGCTTGCTGGAAGAGTGTCGCCTGAGGTGCCAGAGGCGGCCTCGGTGCTGGCAAAGCTGGTTGGTTTGCCCTTGGTGCTCCATCTCGATGCTAGGGACAGTCCTTGGCTATGTGTTGATTGGTGCCGCAAATCAGGCACAATCCCAACTTGCGTCTGCAGTCCCTCTCGACATGACCTATCTTGCCGCAGTAGTGACAGGTAGGAAGGGTCTGCGAAACTGTCCTCGGTGGCTGGTGCGTGTGAGATCTTTTTGCAGATTCTCCCGGTGATGTCCTGTCTGGTGCTGAGGTGATTGGCCGCTTGTGGCGAGACTCTCTCCTGGTGACGCGTTCCATGCGTCGGGCTGCAGCGAGAACGTCTGAGTAGGAGGTAGGTGCGACGGATCCGATGAGTCTCTGTAGCTCGAAGTTCAGTCCGTCGAAGAATTTCTCGGCCTTCTCTTCCTCTGTCGGGATCAGGGTTGGGGCGAAGCGGCTCAGACGAATGAATTCTGCGTTGTACTCTTCCACCGTCATAGAGTCCTGAGTGAGGCGATTGAATTTGTCCCGCAGTTCAGATCGTGCGATAGCCGGAATGTACATCTCTTGGAAGAGCCTGGAAAACTCTTCCCAAGTGACTCGGTCTGGTCCGAGTCGGGCCTCCTCAGACAACCACCAGTGGTGCGCATTGCCTGTTAACTGCATTCGGACGGCAGTCATCCAGCGTTCCCGTGGAAGCTCAGCTGCTTCAAGTTGATGCCGTATGTTGGTGAGCCACTCATGAACTTCTGTCGGCTCCTCTTTTCCAGAAAAAGTACGGGGCTTCAGTTGGCGGAAGTTAGTGATAGAGCCCGTCGAAGGTCGTCGAGCTGGTAGGTTGGCCTGCTCCAGTACAGTTACGATGCTCTCCCTCCAGAAATTAGCTTCGCGACGCTGAGCCTCGTGTTGGACTTGTTGCTGGGCTTGCATCATCACGTAGATCATTTGGAATATCTGCTGCCCGTCAATTGGCTGTCCTTGTGGGAGTACGGGCGTTGGTGGAACGAACTGCGGCGGAGGTGGAATATCATCGCGTCGGAATCGGGAGATAGGTTGACTTGCCTGCTGGCTCTGTTTAGTTGGTGGAACTCCTCCGACTTGTGTCCCTTCGTCATCGTAGGTGACACCTGTAGCTTGTGGTGTTCCGACGGGAGTCTCGTTGCATTCTTGGGGGTCCATTTTCCTGTATCCAAAATAACCAATAAGAGGCGCACAGGAATCAAGGCAAGATGCAAGTTCAAATTAGTTCGAATACGATACAGATATCAAAAACGATTCAAGCAAGTGGAAGAGATCCTAAAAACTTATCCTATCTTATTGCAGGCCTGTTCGGTCCCTAAGTTGAAACCGAACAATTTAGTCGTAGACCTGCATGGGCCACCACAAAAATCATGTCACGCCCCAGTCCCAAAAATAACGAGGGACTGAGCACGTGAGCAATGGCCAGCAGCACGCACCGATGGACAACCCAATTTAATGGATCCATCAGGGCATGCTTTAGCTGTAGTCTAGCAGTAATATGTTACAAGTCTCAGGTATTTCTAATCTCTTCCACAGAATGACACAGATTAATTGCCAGAGATAATGCAATGGAAATAAATATGCAATATCAATAAGGTTATCTCGGGAAAACAAATCCGAGAATTATTCTGTTACATTTAAGAAAAGACAGGAATTAAAATGCTGAAAATGGAAATACTGTATAGCTGATGCCGGTGCTCAAGAGAAGTCTTCGGCCACTACTTCGTCCTCTGTTCCTTGTTCTGCTCCAAGGAGTGCTCCGGTACCGTACACCTCTGGGTAGTTCTCTTCAGCTGTACCTGGGGACATAATCCGGATCCAGGTCCTCAGGGGACAGCAAGGTACAGAAAATACAAGCCAAAATAAACACAGTGCAGCAGTTAATTAACAAGAGGGTAAGCTATGTAACCAGCTAAGTGATATGCAATATGAGAGCAGCACTAGAACTCAGGCTGAAGCCACTACAAGCTCTGTGTCGGGGAGCCGGGTAGCGGCAATAGCTATGAATTATACTCTGAAATATACTATATTTTATATATATAATATCAGCCTGTAGTCTGTGTGTCTCTCCCCACCCAATGTAATCCCACGTCTCATGTCCACGATGCCTCATGTCCATGTCACGCACGATTATAACTAATGCAACAAGTCTGATAGCTATGAATCAAATGTCTAAGAATGTAAAGTCTATGTCATAAAACATGCATCCTATACAGAATCACCTCGAATGACTCAGGAAGACTCTGTCTCATGAGATAGTGTCAAGTGTCCTGGGTTCTGAAGTACTTGATAAGACAAGTACGAGCATTATCGGGTCTCGATATCCATGTCTATGTGACGTTACACAACCCCGCGTACGGAGTTGGCACCCGACTATGATCGGACACTAAGCACGTCACACGTTTCCTAGGTTAAGCAGTTAAAACAAGTTACATATGGCTCTACCAGAATTCAAGTAAAATACTATAACAGAAATTACTGAGAATTTACAAGCTCTATGTTCTCACTGATGCAAAATTAACCAAGAAAATATATACCAAGCTGCAGCGTTTGGCAAGGTACACTTGCCTGTGGTTCCGGCTATGTTTGCAGTTCTGACTTCGGCGGGAATTGCAGGCGGTACTCCGATTGCTGAAACAAACATCACCATCAGATCCAGAAAATATCAATCAGCTAGAAACGCCTGTCCTTGGGTCCAATTTGGAGACAAGGGCAGAAACGGCAGTTTCGGGCCAAAACGGGGTCCACCGGTGGGCCCGCTTTGCACCGAAAAACGCGTCCGGGTCAACGGTCTCCAAATTCACCAAACTTAGTGTCAACAGGTCAGGAACGATGATACGAACCCAACGGAACTTCCAGAATTGGATTCCGATGAGCCGATCACAAAATCGCCCGTCGAGCGGGGCTTGTGGGGCCCACGACACGCGATTTCGTCAACGTTCTTAGAATCGAACCAAACTTGACCCACAGGACCAGCGTATCGCTACGAGTCCGATGGCGCAAGTTTCGTCTCGATCCGACGTGTGTACACAAAGTTAGGGCGCGTTCCAGAAAGTACGGATACGGGGCGATGTCCGCGGATACGCGTTGATTCCGGTGTGCACGCACACCCGAATCAGCTTCCGCGAAATCCCACACGTCCGTATTGACGAGGCGCTCGTGTCTGTAAAGACCGCACACGACCAAGTCGTCCCGTTTGGCGGGGCGTACTCAGTTCCGGGGTGAAACATGGTCTGATTTTTTCCTGTTTTTGGATCATGGTGTACGATCACCACAGGACGCGATGCCCCGAACTGTTTGTCCGGACACCGAGACGGTCATACAGGCTTCGCAACGCAATTTGCGAAATCAAAAACGGAGCTACGAGTAAAAAGTTACACGCACCTGAACGGGACCCGAAAACCGGACAAAACCGTGTCCGACACGACACAGGACACGTGTCCTGTGTCCGACACGCGGGGGAGGATTAGGGTTAGGGTTAGGGCTTTCGGCCGGCGGTGGCCGAATGACCGCCGGAGGGGGCTGGGGCAGTGGGGGAACGGTCGGCCGGGGCTGGGCGGTTCTCGGGGACACGCGGCGGCGCAGGGGAGGCGGCTGCCGGAGCTGCTGCGGCTTGCTGCGGCTGCTGCGGGGCTGACGAGGGGAGGAGGAAGGAGGGGCGACTCCGGCAGGCTGGGCAGAGGCGTTTGTCTGGTGGCAGCGGCGGCGGAGGGTGTCGGCTGTGCTCGGGGAGGGGTCGCCGGACGGTTAGGGTTCAGGTGGGTGGAGATTAGGGAGGAGAAGGGGATTATATAGGTGGCCAGGGGGCTGGGGGGGCCGAGATGGACGGAGAGACGTGGGTGGCGTGGCGAGGCGAGGGGCGTGGGTCGCTGGCCGGGCGGCGCTGCGCCGGCGGCGGAGGCGGCGCGGAAGTCGGGGAAGAGGGGGTCGTGGGGGAGAGTGGGGACGGGTCGGGTTGCGGGCGAGCGGGCGGGTTCGGGTGCGGGTGAACCCGAACCCGATAGCCATGGTGGCTGGGCCGGATTGGGGTGGGCCGGCCCAGTGGGCTTGGGCCGAGGGACTGGGTTGGGCCGGCCTGCTATGGTTAAATAAAATAAAAATTAATAATAATAATATTAAAACCAGTAATTATTTAATAATTAAATAATTAAATTTAGGTGCTTTAAAAATAGGTCCGGGGTCCGATAAATTCCAGAAAAATTGTCCTCAGTCCAGTTTTTCATTTTACATCCAAAAATATTATTTCCATAATATTTTAATATCATTTATTATCATTTAAAAATTATTGAATAATTAAAACCCTATTTTTAATTTACAAAAAATTCCCAGAAAATTCCAGAAAATTGTGAAAAATCCAGTTTTTAAAATTTTGAAAATTCAGGGGGTTTACAGCGAAGGATTAGCGACAAAAAGTTTTGTCGCTAAATATGTCTGGTACCAAAAAATATGATAAATATGTATCAAATATAGTTGCTAAATCTGTCGCTAATCCATCGAAGACAGCGACATATTAGCGACGGAAATTCAGTTGGTGAGCTTCTAGAAAATTTGGCAAAAATGGGCTCACAGCTTCCGTCGTTAATCCGTCGCTAATCCGTCACCAAATACAGTGACGTAAATAATACGTCACTAATTCGTCACTAGTTTTTCGTCGCTAATTTCGTCACTACTCCGTCGACATGGCGACTGATTAGCGATAAAAATTAGTGACGCCACATTTTCGTCGCTAATCCGTCGCTATACTAAAATAGTCGCTAAAACTCTATATTTTTGTAGTGTACTTGCATAATCATAATATCAATCACTCTCACCAAATGTAAAAGGTTGTTCATCATAAATAATATATTTTATTAACTCAGTCTTAAGTTACGAGCATCAGAATAAGTAAAGTTACCTATAGAAGATCCTTGAGCACTAGTACGTAGCTGTGTTTGTCTAGCCTGCAGTGTGTCCTAACCATAACAACTTTCGTAGTGTCTTCTTAAAGTGTCTGTACCATCATTTTTTTTCCATTTGGTTTGTGTAAAATAATTTCATAAAATAGAGTTTTTTTTCCTTATTTGCAACATTTGTAGCCACACTCCTAACTTTAGGAGGTGACATTTGTGTCGGTGACGTCGAATCAGAAATATAATTATTTTTAAATATTTGATTATAATAATCAAATTGTTGTTCCGAATCACCTCCATAAGGGTGGTTAGAACCACTAGCATCCCTATTTGAAAAATTATTTTAAAAAAATAAGTGTATACAAATATATTTATCTACCAACTAAAAAAAAAAGAGAAAGAGGGGGGAAAGAAAAATCGAAAATCACAAGAAAAAAAAAACCATTAAGAAAAAAAATTCTTGTTACTTGAAGCCTCCAAGAAATTTTGCACAAGTTGACTCAAGAACATTGGTGTTTGGTCTCCAAAGAGTTGCACTTCAGAAATTGCTTGCTTGGAAAATTTTGTAAGAGAAGAGAAGGAAGAACAAATGTTGTTGTGATTATTTTTCATATTTTTTTTTTACTATTTATAGAAATATTTTGAGTCAAAATGAACTCACAAACCCTCAAAATATAGTTATTATAAGGACATTTTGGTCATTTTCAACAATAATGACCAAAATACCCATCTAACGTTCAAACAACTACCACAAAATTGGGGGTATTTTGGTAAAAATACCCCCCAACGGCTAATTCCCAAAAACAAAAAACAATTCGGCCAGGCCTGACCGGGTCGGTGACCTGGCCGGTCCGGACCGGACCAACCGGCCTCCAACGGCTAACCCGGGCCCGCCTCCCGCGTTTACTGGGCCGAGCCGAGCCGGGCCGGGCTTGCAGGTCGAGATCTCGGACCCAGTCCGGACCCGCTATGTGTATGGGCCTAGTCGGACCGGTCCGTTGACCGGATCCGGGCCGGTCCAGGCCGACGTTGACCGGACTAAACTCGAACCGATTTTCGGACCGTCCGGCCCAATATACACCATGAAAAGTTATGTATGTAGTTGCCGGAAAAAGAAATATATATATGTATCAGGGACACAACTTCACATATATATGTATTAGGACCATGGTGCCAGCTCTTCCGAGCTCCGCTTATGCTTTATATTTTATCCTTAGTAGTAGTGGATTCAATCAACGATCCACTTGTGACAAAGTTATAGAACACGACTAATCGAGGTCTCAAGTCTAACTAAAACCAATTAGTCCATCCCAACAGCTAGTAACTTGCATCACCAGATTGTTGAGTATCCACAACAGTACCTTGCATCACCACCAAATTGTTAGGTATCCACAAGCAAGTGATGTGGAATGAAGATCGCACAATAGAAATGGAGATCACATCTTCAGTGGAGGGAGATGCACGCATGCCCATTTGACCATCCACTTTGTTTTGTAGCCCCCAACCAAAAGCATGCAAAGTGGGGAACTTGCTTGCCTCTCCCACCTTCCCATTTCTTATTAGTATTTGTTGTCAACTTCCATCAACTTGGATTAACAAATATATTTATGCAAGAAAAGCATGTTTACAATATTAGCACCCATTGGGAAAACGGACGAAACGTGAAGAAAAAGATGGCATAAATAAACTTTAAATAATTGTTGGCGTTTGACTCGCAGAAGCTTCTTCCAGTCAATAGGTTCTCTTCTCATTCGGTTGGGACTTTTGCTGGCAAATGGAGAAAAAGTAGCGCCAAAGAAATACCTATAATCTATAGTCACCTTATTTTAAGTGTTAAATTTTCTTGGAAGTCTTTGGGAAGTAATACCTATAATCTATAGTTGTAGACTTCAAAAGTAGGAAGGTTTCCTTGGAATTCATCTTGGTCGGAAGTAGTTTCTTCAACACTTTGGAAATTTACAAATTATATTCAAATTATTCATATTTCCGAATTATCCCTGACTAGCTTTGTGGTTCGTGAATTTATCAAAACAGTTTAACATCATTATTTTAGAATTTCTATATTTGTCTACTTTTAAGGTTATTTTGGTCTACTTATTTTGCTGGGCTTAGAGTACAGGTCTCAAGATGTGTAAAGTGTGGTGTTTGTATGTATATATTTTAGAATTTTGGCTAATTTGTGGATTGAGCTTAAATATTGCTGATACATAAGCTGTTGAGTTTAAACATATTTTTCTTTCCCTTTTTGCTATAAACATGTAAATATCTATAATAGTGTTGACCGTAGCTCTTTCCATCTAGCTCATCTACTTCGCACTAAATATATTTTGTGATCTATTTGGAGGTTAACTACCTTGAAAAGTCTCTCTAAGAGTAAACTTGGATTGAGAAGAAAAATTAACTATAGTTAAGTGGAATTAAGTAAAAAAAAGTTAGTGAGAGGGAGGAGAGCTAATACATATAATTTTGATTGGATTAAAGGGAGAGTTAAATGAGGTATGTTTAATCATTCTTGTTTGGATGAAAGATTTTGTGTAGGAGGAGGATTAATAGAAAAATATAATAGTTACCAAAATATCCTTATTACATATGATTTTGAGTGGGAGGAAGTAATAAGAGAAAGTTAGGAGAGATGATGCATCTGGATGGCAGCAGGTTGAAATTCAGAAAGACGGAGCAGCATGTTGAAAACAAGAAAAATGGCGAAGAATGTCATGACATTGAATAGAACAAATAAGGAATATTTATAAATTTTTAAACAAAACTTCTCATTTTTTCTTGTTAACCCTCTGATTTGGAGGTTCAAAATAGACAAAAGAAGGTTAAATAAATCATCACTTAACCCTCTATAACTCATCCTCCTAAAGTTCCATCCTCAAACCAAGCAAATTTTTTTTACTCCTCACTTAACATTTTTTCACTTAACTCTTTTCACTCTCAATCCAAGTAGACCCTAAATAAATTTATGCATTTCTTAACTAAGTATATTTGTTTTATTATATTTACATCTCAGTCGTAACATTGAATTATACAACCAAATATGAGACATCTTAATAAATATTCATACATAAGGACATGTTTAATTGTTTTAAATAGAATTTGTCGGTTTACGACATTTATTTTTGCATGCACATGTGCGAAAATAGTAGTTTTATAAATACTCTATTTGTTTAAAGGTAAAAAAAATGAAGTTATAGTGACACACAAAGACATCGTCGATTTGTCTCTAACTCCAAATAGCGACATATCAACGACGGAAAATGATATCCACAATTTTTTCGTTCACTGCCAAAATTGTGTCGTAATTGTTTCAACTACCCATCGAATTTCAACTACCCATCGACAAGAAAGCAACGAATATTTGTTTAGGGATCATCATTTGGCTCATTAACGACACTTTCAGTTTTTTAACGACACTTTTAGGGAGGTATTTTTAACTTTTAATCTAACATGAGAGTAATATCAATATACCTAATCTAAGAGGAGGGTAATATCAAATAGCCCATACTTATAATATAAAAATAATAAGTATAATACAGCCTACAGTGTTACTTATTACTATAATACAACCTACAATGTTAATTAAGTATTTTCATATTATCTTATTGTTCGGTTCTAGCTAAAAGATTGAATTAACATTAGCCATGAAGTGTAGAATTTAAGAATATAGTGTTGAAACAATCTTTCAAAGACGACTTTAGCGATTAGGTCCGAGAAGGTCCATTTGGAATTTTTTTTTTTTTTTATAGAACTAGCCCGGCTCGACCTGACTTGGCCCGAAAAGTCCAACTCTTGTGGGCGGACTTGGGCTTCATAAATAATAATTAAGCCCGGCCCGACCCAGCCCAAAATTTCTTTAGGGCCAAAAAAGTACACGGCCCGAGCCCGTACTTTATGGGCTTGGGCGGCCCGACTCGGCCTAATGTCGATCCATATATTTGTTGATGGACATCAATAACGAAGCGATACACATGACTTGGAGACAACCTGGCAAGGACGTACTAAGCTACATCATTATTTTCTTTAAAATCAGCTAATTGGTGACACCCTTTTGACGCTTTGAGCAACGACCTAGCGATGTCCTTATCTTTTGGTACGCTATTTTCAGTTTTTGATACTCCTCTTAGCGAAGGATGGAGGACATACCTTTCTGTCGTCATGCATTGCATGTCCGTCGTTCGTCCATTGCTAAGTTTGTTCAAATTGAAAAAAAGTATATTTGAAAATATGTTCGAAACCATGTTCAAAAAATTATAGTATTTCACATCTGGTGCAAGTCTTCATAGAATTGTTATCCAATCGAACCTTCAGTGGCACAGAACTCTTGCTAGAAACCCAAAAACATAATCAAAACATAACATATGAGACTCAGTAGAACCCGCCAAAGAATTCATAATCAATTGGACCTTTACCAATAAATAAAAGGAATAAAATATAATTATAAATTGAATCAATCCATCGTAGAATTCTTATAAAAATACGGGTAGTATAAATACCAATACACCCAAAGTACAAATAAACCCAAGGTTAAAATATAAGTACAAGCATTCCTTAAATACAAATAACTACTATAAGTGCTTTGGTGGTGGTGGTGGTGGTGGTGGTGGTGGTGGCGTGCCATGGTAATGGGACAAGACATCCGGCAAAAGTGAACATAGGATCCTTGCAACCAACCAGCTCAGCCATGCCAGGATCCGCAGGGTAAGCAAGAGTATCTGGTGCAATAGGGGCATCAAGAGTATCCGGTGCAATAAGGGCAGCAAGAGTAGCTGGTGCAATATAGGTATCACGAGTATCGGGTGCAGCAGGAGAATATAGTGTAGTAGTGGCAGCAAGAGTAATTGAACTCAACCTTTCTATAGATACCTACATATGCCATATGTGAGTCAAGTCCGCTAATAGTTATAACCTCCAATATTAAGACTGGATCCGAAGGAGGCATATCAGAAGAAGAAGTAGGTATCTATAGAAAGGATATATGTAATTATTTCCTTGCACAGATCTGGTAGTTGGGCAGTGACTTTAGTCGTGGCTAGATAGTTTTGATTGTTGCATCACACTTGGGTGAATCCAGATTTAAATTTAAGAGAATGTGGATTCGTATCAAGAGTGCCTGTACTTAAAGTATAACATTTAGGAAGGAATGTTCATGTGACCAAGTCATGAGATTCTAAATCACTTAGGGTTATAGGCAACTTAATTTGTAGAGCAATGGGAGGGAACGGTATATCGAGATTGTGCATGTCGAACCACAGTAAGTTAGCTGGGAGTAACGGCTGGCCATCACGGATACTGTATATCATCTTCACTAGTGGAGTGCAGTATCTGACTTATTTATAAGCCGAGCCAGTGCCTTTCCTATAGAAAGCTTGGAACAACTATTGATCATTAAATTAGCTCAGGGCCCTTGTAAGGGATTGGTGCATCACATATTCTTGCTTGTATATCATTGGTTCAGCCAGCCCTGCTCGATTAAGGCACGATATGAGTATATATATATATATATTGCATTACTAGGATAACTCAGAGATCACATATTAAGCCGTAACACATGTTTGGCCGTTAAATCTGTTTTAGTTAGAGAAGTGGACCATTGCAGCATAAAAGTTCAACTCATATCCTTGTCTGTTTGTTAAGTTCCGCTGTTGTGTTACAACATGACATGGATCGAAGCTAATTGTTATCACTATGTTATTTTACTTAATATTGTATCCCTGCTTGTCTATTGGGCCTTCTGTTGAGTGGAATTAGGAACATAGACTGTCATGACATGATAGTTCAACTCATGTCCTTGTTTGATTGTTGGGTTGCACTATTGTGTTACGATAACATGTGGACTGAAACTATGATGCATAGTTATTCTAGCTTGAGAAAAATCAAGGGACGTATTCCATCTTGATGTGATGTGGCACTTCCTGTCATTGTTTGGTGAAGGGGTGTCGTGTCATGTCATGGATGGGACATATGTCATTGATTGTTGGTTTAAGCATCTCATGCTATAGAACTGGTTTTGTTTCTTCATTTTGTGCTTCCTTTGTGGTACTTGCTATTTGGGGTCTGACCCCACTGGTTTTGCATGGCCAGGTTTAGAGCCAACACCTGAGGATCAAGCGTATCTCTTTCTTACTGATGGCACACACAAGAAGGATGGCTGCTGAGGGTCATGAGTGGGTTCCTTCATTCACTTCTTGTCTTTTGTAAACTATAATCTTTTGGGCGTTTAGCCAATCGGCACCTGTTAGCCGGATAATCTAGACACTAGTTCCCTTTTATGACTGTAATATATTCATACTGCAGCTGACTCACTGTCATGTATACTTTTGATTGTGTATCTGGCATATCACTTGTATTTGCTAGATCTCTAGAATATTCTGATGCGACGTTTGAGACACCTTACTGCTTATTCTGAAATATTCTATGTTATTGCTATTTGTTTGAATGATTGATATATAGAAGTTCTTAACTCTAGAAGACTTGATTGTAGTATGCACCCCCTTGTCTCTAGACAACCTTAATACATTGTGGGTTATTTCGGTATTCCGCAAGGTGTGGTTGACTGAGTCATTCCTCCGCTCTCCAGTATTCTGGATCTGGGGCATGACAAGTCCACTATCACAAGTCTAATAATTAGTCTAGCCTACTAATAATAAATAATAAATACAATATCTAAATAATTAGCATGAACAAAATTAAAAATTTAGGAAATTACCAAAATACTCTTAGTTGAAAATTTTGGTAGTTACAAAGGTGCAGAGTTTGGTTGGTGACTCGAGGCATGCATTGGTTATGAAGCTCTATTTTGTATAACGGACATAATGTATCGAACATCATTCATTGTATTCATTCACAAGTGTAAGCCGTATGGCATGATCCATTGTATTGAGAGAGAGAGAGAGAGAGAGAGAGAGAGGAGAGAGAGAGAGATTGTATTCTTGGCTTAGAGCCTTTGTAACTTCTATTTCACTATCAATAAAGAGAATTATTCTTTATACACTTGTGTTGATTCAACTTTTTTTCTTGGAATTTCTGCACAACGACTCTGTAACACAGTTGTTCGATTGGCCGTTTGGTGCTTGCCTTGCACAAGCATAATTTAGGCTTGTGCGGCATCGCGCCCAGCGAGGAGGTTTGACTCTGCGGAACCGGGACATGACATATAATATATGGTTGTAGTAACATAGTCCACCCATATGTACCTTTTTTTCTCCGGCACTTGGGAGAAGTTAATGTAGGGCCCAAGAAAGTTCCCTAAATAAGTGAACCAAGTGTCAGGGTAGCAGTAGGTGGAAAAAACCTATAAAATATAGAGCAACATTAAATATTCAAATATAGACCAACAATAAACATTCAAGGAAACAAGCAATAAATTAATATATGAAGTCATAAATAAATTAAATTAAATTAAATTTACTTACAGTTCCTTTGTAAGGGGCCTTAGCTCATGCCTAAAGTCCCTAAAAGATATTTTTGATAGAGTAGGGGAAAATATTCATCGAAAATATTTACGAAAATAAATAATAAAATCAACATCGAAAGAAACATAAAAAACCAACAATGCAAAGGTCTCGAGGCAGAGACTCTTATATAAAGTTCTTTCCCCAAGTCACGATACACTGCATCTTGGACATAATTCTAAAGAATTCAATCCATAAAGAGGACGTGATCTCAATTTTTTTATTTCGATCAATCGATACCTAAAAGGTTTCTCCATTATCCGATTCTAACTCAGACGTTCCAGCTACTAGCCTACATTGTCTTCAGCAACGGTAACATGGCACATAATAATAAAAAATTAATAAAAAAATTATCCTCGAAACTTAAACAAAAATACACCTCTACAATCGAATAAAGAAGGAAAGTTTTTATTTATATCCGCTTCGAGTTCCTAAGTCGATTCCTCGACAGAATGATTTCGACAAAGCACTCGAACCAAAGAAACATCACGGTTCGACAAAACTTTTTTTCTTCATATCCAAAATCTGAACATGCTCCTCCACATAAGACAAGTTTGCTTATAGTCCCAATTAACCAAAGTTTACCATGTGACTTGGATCATGCACGTAATTTCACAGTTAAGAAACTTGAAAATATCATGCACTTCAGCCAATGTCGGTGGTAACGCGATCTAATAGGCGACTGGAGCAACTCCCTTAAGGATCTCAAATGCATCAACAAATCTTTGGCTCAACTTGCCCTTGGCACTGAATCGCAAAATTCATGCATCGGTGATACTTTCTGAAACACATGGTCGTCCACCATGAACTCTAGCGGTCGTCGATGAGTATCCGCATCACTCTTCTGTCGACTTTGTGCCACCTGTAACTTTTTGTGATTCATACGGATTTTCTCGACGGCATGCTCAACCAATTCTGATCCAAGCACTTGTCGTTCATCATCTTCATCCCAGCAAATCGATGACTGATATTTCTTCTCGTATAAGGCTTTATACATCGCCAACTCAATACTTGACTGATAACTATTATTATAAGCAAACTTTGCTAGCGGCAAGTGAGTATTCCAACTTATCTTCAAATCAATTGCATATGGCTGTAGCATGTCTTCAATAGTTTGATTCACTCGTTCAGTCTGACCATCAGTGTGATGATGGTACGATGAACTGAAATGCAACCATGTTCCCATTGCCAATTGCAGACTTCTCAAAAATACGATACAAATTGCCTATCCTGATCCAACACTATAGAAACTGGCACTCCATGTAATCAGACGACACTCCATGTAATCAGACTATCTCGTCCAAATATAGCTGAATCAATCGAATGACGCTCCAAAGGACTTTTGACCGTAATGAAATGTGTCGACTTGGTCAACCGATCCACGATGACCCAAATCGTGTAATTTCTCGATACGTTTACGATAAACCTACTATAAAATCCATAGTTATATGATCTCCACTTCCACTCTGAAATGACGAGGTTTTACATCTCCTCGACAGGTCTTTGATGAACTCCGCTTTCACTCGCTGTTAAGCCAACTACCGCGAGACAAAAAAAGCCCTCTCCTTTTTCATACCGTGTCACCAAAAAATTGTACAAAAATATTCACCAAATATAAAAATATTATTTTTCAAAAATATAGAACTTTTGGTTTTATTGTATATCAACTGCCCCCAGTGACAACACTTCCTTTCTATTGCATATGCATAGGTGAACTTAGTGGCGACATTTCCTTTCTATTGCATATGCATATGCATATGTGAGAGCATGTCTACTAAATCTACTCTACAAACAAGGTTGAGAAATATAAATACACACGACCTTAAGAATAGCCAAGCATTTTATTTATTTTTCCCAACTACCCAAACAAAGTCCACAACTTTACTTTGGGTTGGATGTTAGTTAGACCTACTTCCATTAAGTCCTCACACTTATGTCCATGTTTCCACTTCCCACTTCCACAATCCGAACAAGTCTTTTTACCCCCACCACTTCCGTGGCATCTCCCGCAATTAATATGCCTCATTTGACTTTGCTGCCATCCACACACAAATGACACCATCCACCCACCCAATGGCAGAATCGCAATTAAAACCCCAAATAGGTCCAAATAGGTACAGCTAATCCATTCAACAACGGGACAAGAAGCTGACACTAGTCAACGAAGGATGCGGACACTCATGGGCACCACCACCCAACCACAGTTTTTGACCATACGACCGGATTCCAAACCCATAATTAATTTCGCTTTATAAAGAAAAAAAAAAAAAAGAGGAAAAACAACGAGCGAAACGACAACAGTATTCTCTGCCATGGTCAAATTCTTCTTTTACTTTTTCTCTTTTTACATTGTCTATCGTCTGAACTCTGAAGCCAGGACCAAATTGCAAATTAAAAAAAAGTAAAAAACTACTAGAAACAAAAAAGTTGACTAAGAAAAGGGATTAAAATTGGGATCAACGGCTGAGATCACTCGGCAGTTCAGTTGGCTTTAAGATTAGTGCTTGCTCATTGTGGCGGTGCTCCCCTTCGTAGGTGACGATGAGCATCGACGGATCGTCGGGGGCTCTCTCCACGTGCTTGCGGGCGGGACATCCTCTCAAGCTGCTACACTTATAATAACCCCTGCAAGCAAAAAATTTAATTTAAAAATTAGAAAATTAAATTACAGCGGTTGGATCGGATATAGGCGGTCGGTGAAAGAGAGGTGTATTCTCACCGGGGGTACGGAGACCCCTTGATCGGCTTCTGCCCGTACTTCCTCCACGAGTATTCGTCCGCTGGGATATCGGCCATTTTGGAACTTATCGCCGGCACTCTGATGGTACGCTTCAGCCGAGATTTCCTGCTTTACGAAGCGCATGTTAGTCAGTAAAATATACGGTGCTAAATAACCCTAAAAGATATATACGCTAACATACGCACCCAAAGACTAATTAGAGTTTAGACCTGGATTTTTTACTTAGTTTAGAGTTTAAGTCTAAAGTCCAATTAGAAAGTTTATACCTTAAATTTTTCATTTTTATTTTATTTTTTTTATGCTTGAGAATAAATTTATTTATCCATAGACTAACGAGGTTATAAAAAAAATTCAAAAATTTAATTAGAGTTTAGACCCTGAATTTTATACCTAGAGTTTAACAGTGACATCCAATTAAAAAAATTAGCTCTTCATTTTATTTTATTTTTTTATTATATCTTCTCTAATCTATAAAGAAAGATTTAATCGTCAAAAACAAGAATATAATAAAAAATAATAAAATAATAAAAATTTAGCATCTAAATTTTTAATTGAACAAGTCCGAATTGAATTTAAACTCTTAAGATGATACAAAATCTACGTTTTAAACTCTAATTAGTCCAAATAAAAATTCAAGGTCAAACCCTTTTAATTTGACACGTCAAAGCTTAATTTTTTTGAAATATAAGCCTAATAAATACTTCTTTTAGTTTAAGAATAAATACAAAATCATATTAGTAAATAGTAAGCGAGATAATGGTCAAAAATTTCCAAAAATATATATTATTTTAAATAGCTACCTGCGCTTAGAGCAGTGGCACCGGCCGCCGGAGAGCGAGTATTTTCCGGCGGCTCCCTCGGAGTGGGCGTGGTGGCTGTGGCACTTCTTCTTCATGGACGACGACAGTGGCGGCTTACCGCCGGCGGAGGAAGGGATCGTGAGGGCCGAGCCGCCCATCTTCCCGTTGGAAACGCTTCCGTCGCCGGTCGTGATCGACGAAAGGAACGAGGAGTTAGCGGAGGACATCTGCGTGGACATGCTGAAGCTGCATCCGCTCTCCCTCGGCTTCGTAAAGTCGAAAGTCATCGCAAGCGACTGCGACGGAGGAGGCATCGGCATCGGCGGCGGCGGGA
The DNA here is from genome assembly GCA_036927795.1 of Iris macrosiphon. Taxonomy (NCBI): domain Eukaryota; kingdom Viridiplantae; phylum Streptophyta; class Magnoliopsida; order Asparagales; family Iridaceae; genus Iris; species Iris macrosiphon. Next base: position 194,672,748 of record JAYESA010000005.1, read on the forward strand.
AGGCCTGGACCGGCGGTGGCGGAGGAGACGGGGCCGCCGGTCCGCGGCGGAACCGGGCGTGGCCGGTCCGGTCCAGAATCGAGATCATCTTCTTGAATTTGGAGAAGGTGTGCTCGGCGATGTCGCGGCAGTCGAGCTGGCCGCCGCCGGGGGGCTTGTGGTGGCTCATCTGGAACACCAGCTGCTCCATGCTCCTTATCCCGGCCGTCACAGCCTCCTGGATCATCATCTGATCGTCCATCTTCGAGTACCCAATCAAATCAACGGCCATGATTGATTTCCTCAGTAACTTAGAAAATCATCCAGAGGATGGAAGAATGAGAATATGGTGGAAGTGGGAGGGGGTTTTATGCCTGGAATTGGTGACCGGGAAACCGGCTGCAAGTAGAAATACCCATAGATTCGAGTCAGAGCCCACTTTTCATTGGACGGCTCTGATTGATTGATTCAGTTTTTTTGTTTTTTTTTCTGTTGTTGCCCTTTTCCTTTTTTAGGCCTCTCTCTCTTATTATTTACTTTTATCCGAATTATTTGTTCCTTTATACAATGTCACAAGTCAACTCTAAATACATAAACTATTTTCAATTGGACTATGCTACGACTACAACCAAATGGCTATAAATTTTTTACAACCGTCACGTGATGTACATGTGAAAATCATCTATTGGAGTAGAAAAAAAAGATGGGACCCAGTGGCTGTCCGGATGATCGTCACGTGATCAAAACATCACATAAAAATCGTTCATTTGGAGAGATGTGGGATCGGAGATGGCCCACATAGCGGAGGGTGGGAGAATTGTAAGAAGGTTGTAAGCATTTGGTAGTAAACTTAGCATTATTGATTCCCAATTTTAATTGAAACATGATATGTCCGGATTATGTCAGTGGCAAGTATTTGCTGTGGTCGTAACTTCTGGTCACAATGGAGGGTGCATTATGGGCCCACAGGCAGGCGTTTGCTTTTGCAACGGAACTGTTGACGAAGATTCATTCTCGCGGGACCGGCTACAGCCTGTAAAGCATTGCGTCCGTTGGATTGAGCGTAAGATTAATCCGACAGCGGAGAGGGGAGATTTGACTTCTTTTCGATGAATAAAAGAAGTAATTAATGCAAAATTAATCAGTGAATAAATGTTAGGGATTGGCCTAAGCAGTAGTGTAGGTTATAAGAGGCGGAAATCCAGGAGTAGAGATTCTCGTCCGGTGACTTTTAATTTTTGCTGATTTTGTAGTAGATTTTTTTAAATTAATTATTCTCATTTATTAAATAGGGTGGGTGAATAGTCTTCCACATGTGGGAGAGGTTGGAAGTCAATGGCAGAAGAGGGAAGAAGATTACTGTGGGGGGAGGACTGGGCAGGCCTGGTGGGGTTCGATTTTGTCCCAGTTTGACCGGCCAGTGCCAGTCCAACTAAAATACCAAAATCCAAATCCAGCATAGTCCACTACCTGTCAGGTCGGGTTGAACCGGACTGAATCAGGATTGGGTTATTTTTTGAAAGACCCCCAAAAAGTTGTGCTTTAGGGGAGGTTTTGGGCTTTTGAGATTTGAGTTTTGAGTTTTTTTTTTATTGTAGGCTAAGTTACAATTTGATACCCTCAAATATTCAAGTTTTACAATTTGATCTTCTAAACTTTTATAGGTATTAACTTAAAAAAAAATTTCATTCTCTTCTTACCGGTGTCAACAAAATATTATAAATGACCAAAATACCTCATTCTCTTCTCCTTCCTCCTTTTTTTCTCCGACAGAGGCAGCAACGATGACGACAGCGCGTGGCGGCGACGCATGGCGGCAACGGGGGAACGAGAGGATGCAGTCAGGCGGGGGATGGCGGCGGCTGTGTACGAGGGTCGTGGCTGGGGGTGCGTGTCACGCCCCAATCTCCCGCAAGCTCGATAGTCCCTGCTGAACGAGAATCACCACGTTGCAGCTCTCCCGCAGGACAATCGTTCCCATCGGGACGTGATGCCGTACGAGCCTGGAGTTACGCTCGTACAAGGCGATGTTGTTAAACACCAAAGTTATCATCGAAACAACCAAGTTACAGCGGAAGCCGTTTTGTGTACCAAGCACACATCAGAGTATACGCAGCGAAGCTCACGATAGGGTCCAAATGAAATGCCCCGAAGGCAATGCCACAAAGGCGATGCCACGGAGACGATAAAATTCTCTTGCTCTTTTCTCTAACCTGCAAAGGTTCTTACAGTTCATACATCTTGTCCCGTATATCCAAGCAGCGCCACTACGCCTGTGTACCTGAAATATTGCCCACAAACGTGGGTCAGTACACAACCGTACTGGTGAGCGGGGTAACCCACTCGCCTAAGCCGACACTAAGTAAAATAGTGAATGCAACCAGTTATATGGTGATCTTTCTAGTTGAATCCTAGATTCGTTTCATGGCATATGAATGACATGTTAAGGAAAGCAGTAAAGCAGTTTACGAATGCAAGCATTCAATCTCAAACTAAACGACAAGCATTTATATATATCCGACCCGTCTAACTCAATGCCATCGCTTGCACGATAACATATCGAACCATCAGTCTCGCCTCAATATCCATCCTCAACCAAAGTTCATATCCCAATCTCGAGTGCACACTCTTGCCGAGACAAGGTGGCCGCGCCTACGCGAAAGCCAAACCAACAATAGAAAAGCAAGCCAACTTATATACTATATGAAGTCACTGGCTAAAAGCCACGAAGGACATTGATCGGACCAAGATCAATAGGGAAATCCTACCCGATCCAGGGTTGGTCAGCTACTCCCGCCTGGTGGTATCAGACTACCAGCACTGCGCCCAATCGTGCGATGCCTATTGTTTCCTCCATGGTGGAACGGTCCCGGTGCCCCGGTGCCTCATCCCGTTCCAGGAAACGAAACCCTGTGCCACACAGGTTGTCCGTGACAATGCAGACACAGTAGGTATGACGAGAGGATCAAAACATTCTTGCCCCACCAAGCGATCCTAGACTCGTTCAACCGATATCCAACCAAATATCCATAACCATTCTTCCAACATATCCAACCAAGGAATCCAAATCTCGACCTCAGAATATAGCCCAAGGCACCAAAATATCAAGTGTTTCATAGGCATGATGCCTCTTCTCAACACAATATTTCATATTGGATGCAATACCCCAACTCGGGACAAACCCATGGCCAAATGTCCCAACCGTGGCACAATGCCGCTTTCGTGGCACAATGCCCCAACAGTGGCACAACGCCCTCGCCGATGCAGTTGTTCGGTTTCGAACCACAACTGTTCGCTTTGCAAGACAAAGCGACCAAGTGATACTCGCGCACGGATGCACGCTCGTTGGCCCGAATTCTCGATATTCTCATTGCCACAAATGTATCATTCCAACCGTCCAAGTGTAATCCCAAGTATCCAACCGACTGCCTCAAATGCATAATCCAACCATCACTCCAACTATCCAACACGTAAATTATTTCAAGCCACAATCCTACCAAGCCAACGACGTACACTCTATGCACGCCTCAGTGTAGTGATTCCCAATGTTTCAGCCGAAGTGTACAAGCCTTTTACGTGTTTTCCATATTATTAGGCATGAAGGAGTAGAGGAGAAGGGAAAGAGCTCACTCACAATGATTGATCCTGTTAGGCATCATGTCCTACCGATACGGCCAATCCCTTGAACCCGTGGTCCGATGCAAGCGCGATCTACTCAACTGGTATGACCGTGCGAGCAGGCCGTGCTCTCCAAATCATCCGACCGATCGGATTAAGAAAGACGGCATTATCGCTTCCATTCAGCTATTCAGTAATGTTCTGAACGAACACCTGATTTCCATCGAACCCGCTAGCCATCTACACATTAAAACCAACTCGATTAATCCTTCTTCCCAAAATCTAACATTTCAAATGTAACCAGCATTTGATTCATTCAATCCGACTCAGCGTAACGCTCCGAGCGGTTGCAGGACGTTACATAATATACCACTTAGAAACAGGTTCGTCCACGAACCGTGCTGGTACTCATTCCTATTACATGCCACAATCCAATTTCATGGATCTGCTCTAAGCAACACACATATTCACGATTCTGACTCCGCATCTCGTCCTGTTGAACGCTCGTACAAATTCTACGAATTCCCACATCCTCCTTACAGCTCAATACGAATTCTCCGTATCGCTTAGTTTTGGATCGTACATATATTTAAGGCGTCCCTAAAATACATGCAATTCAGCCGAGCCTTGCGATAGCAAATTTGAACAAGTTACAAGGGTATCTTTATGTTCGAGGCATCCATTTGCTTTGCTCCCAATTGAATCAAATTATGATTTTCATTCCAACATATTCGCTCGAGCGCTATGCTCGATTATGATGATTTTCCACCGACTCAACCAGTTCGTGTTCCAACTCAATCCATCCAACTATTTCTGAATTCGCATTAGCCACATCTCCAAATATATCTCGTGCACCGAACGATTATCACAACTGATACTACCCAAGCTAGGCGACTTACCAAAATATCAAACTTTGCTTAGATCATTTCAGTCCAACACATTTTCCTGCCAACTCAATATCTCACAGGGTGAACATCTATATTGAGGTTCGTGTGATCCACGAAGATCTCGCCGCCACGCCAAAGGGATTGTGTCGCCACGATTTCAACGTGGACACACTCGCCACAATTCTTAGGTTGCACATGGAATAGTCCTTCGTGCTGCTTCCACTGCCTCGAAGCATAGGATATCACCTTTGCCTTCTGAACGAGCATGCTTCCTAGACTAAGTTCCGAGACATCTTGTAAATCTGAGGCAAATCTGTCCCTTCCAGTATTCGCAAGGATTTGATCTGAACGAGCCGTTGCTTTAACTTCACGAGCTAGTTTCACAGTCGTCAATTCATATGAATGATATTCCCTTCCAGGGCACGATGAGTCAGAGGCGATGCCATCGATAAAAATATGTGACTCTGAATCTCATCAGTTGACTAGGCTACTTCCACCATCGCTTCGATCTTTCGGCTGCATCTTCAGCTGAAGACTATCCCAAGGGTCTCTCAAAATCCAACACTCAGTCGATAAGCCAAATCTCATTGCTCACATCTGCCCTCGACGCATTCCCAAATACGCCGCCTCAAGGGTCGTTCTATGGGTCTACCATATTCATATCCGATTCAGCGGACAAGTCGCTAGGGTCAGCTGTCCCGAAGCTACGCTCGATAATTGTAATCATCACGATGGACAGTTACTATAAACCAAGCTATATCTCATCTCCAAATCCGAGCCAAAATCCAACCATTTCATCCGAGCAAAGTTTTCGAATCCGAGAACCGCGCTCGTTGAAACTGTCTTCCATCAATCCGCCGTACTGTCCTGAATCCATCAAAGTTCCGAATTGCATATTTCATATTGCATTTCCAACTTACTCGAGCAGCACAGTGATTTGTTCCGACGTTGCTCTCACATTTATCTATCTTCAAACGTCCGTCCGCCATAATCTTGCCCTCCGTTGTTGCCATAATCCGTCCACGTCTTCCGGAGAATCCGTCTTCCATCGTTGCAACATCTTGCCCAAAAATTCTATTTCCGCCAAACCTGAGTCAACATCTCGAGCAGCAATATCCAAAATCTTCCAAGTTTGTGTGAATCCATCGCTTTGCCGCTCCAAACCAAGTTCGTGTTTCATTGCTCAACCAACAGCTCAAATGCGTTGCCCAAAATCGTAGTTCGTGCTCATTATCATTCTATTTACCCATCGCTTGCTCAAGCATAACCCAGTTGTTCGTTCCGATCCCGTCCATCTCTTAAGCCTAACGATGCTTTCATTTGCATCAGTCCGTTCTCGATATACTCAACTCAATATTCTCTTGTTTCATTTCATTCTTCCCAACTCAGCCGACGTGCACCAACCAACTTGTATTCTCGTTTCACGAGTTCGTTCAGGCAATTCCCATAGATGTCCAACCAAAATATTTCCAATGCCTTGCTCAAAATGTGGTATCCCATATACCACTCCGAATCAAGTCACTACTCACATTACGTTTTCTTTCACGAATCCAAGATCCGTTCGAACCATCCCTTAGGTGTGATCATGCCTTTCCCAATTCAAGTTTGACACAAAACTCAGGCAACGCTTGAATTATCCAATCATTACCATCAATCTTGTTATACAACTCGTGCCATATCCCATTCTCAATACTTTCAGCTATTCTCAAACCGATTGCTACTTTCGCTACACGAGCAACTCGTGCAACGATCTTTTCCAAGTATTCCAACACAATACTCAATGGTTCCAGACATTTGTTATACGAGCAACTCGTGCCAACTATTCTGATATTTCCAAGCCAAACCCAAACATGCCCAACCGATGCGCCACAGCCGAAATTCCAACTTATATCCAACACAATCGCTAGACGAGCAACTCGTGCAAGGATTCATTCTCATCGAATGTTTCTACTCAAAACATGTCGCATAACCAAATCTTGTTAGTCAACCAACTGATCCATTGAGGCAATCAGAAACTTCCCGAACGATAAGCCAAGCCAACCCAATGGAAGCCCACACTTGTTGCACAAATACAACAACGCCAACCAACTTGCTGCACGAATGCAACAACGCCTAACGAGGCTAAGCGATCCTACGAAAACCAACCAAGGTAACACAACCAAGAATAATAACATGCAGCCACAACTAGCAATAAATAGACTTATTGCATGAAACATCCGATGCGGCACCGAGTAGAGTCAAGAGCTAGACGACACGCTGAAGCGATTTTAGGGTTTGTGATGAAGCGAAGGACCAAGTCCGAAGAAATGAACCGGGCGCTCTGATACCAATCTGTCATGTCCCAATCTCCCGCAAGCTCGATAGTCCCTGTTGAACGAAAATCACCACGTTGTAGCTCTCCCGCAGGACAATCGTTCCCATCGGGACGTGATGCCGTACGAGCCTGGAGTTGCGCTCGTACAAGGTGATGTTGTTAAACACCAAAGTTATCATCGAAACAACCAAGTTACAGCGGAAGCCATTTTGTGTACCAAGCACACATCAGAGTATACGCAGCGAAGCTCACGATAGGGTCCAAATGAAATGCCCCGAAGGCAATGCCACAAAGGCGATGCCACGGAGACGATGAAATTCTCTTGCTCTTTTCTCTAGCCCACAAAGGTACTTACAGTTCATACATCTTGTCCCGTATATCCAAGCAGCGCCACTACGCCTGTGTACCTGAAATATTACCCACAAACGTGGGTCAGTACACAACCGTACTGGTGAGCGGGGTAACCCACTCGCCTAAGCCGACACTAAGTAAAATAGTGAATACAACCAGTTATATGATGATCTTTCTAGTTGAATCCTAGATTCGTTTCATGGCATATGAATGACATGTTAAGGAAAGCAGTAAAGCAGTTTACGCATGCAAGCATTCAATCTCAAACCAAATGACAAGCATTTATATATATCCGACCCGTCTAACTCAATGCCATCGCTTGCACGATAACATATCGAACCATCAGTCTCGCCTCAATATCCATCCTCAACCAAAGTTCATATCCCAATCTCGAGTGCACACTCTTGCCGAGGCAAGGTGGACATTGATCGGACCAAGAACAGAAAAGCAAGCCAACTTATATACTATATGAAGTCACTGGCTAAAAGCCACGAAGGACATTGATCGGACCAAGATCAATAGGGCAATCCTACCCGATCCAGGGTTGGGCAGCTACTCCCGCCTGGTGGTATCGGACTACCAGCACTGCGTCCAATCGCGCGATGCCCATTATTTCCTCCATGGTAGAACGGTCCCGGTGCCCCGGTGCCTCATCCCGTTCTAGGAAACGAAACCCTGTGCCACACAGGTTGTCCGTGACAATGCAGACACAGTAGGTATGACGAGAGGATCAAAATATTCTCGCCCCACCAAGCGATCCTAGACTCGTTCAACCGATATCCAACCAAATATCCATAACCATTCTTCAAACATATCCAACCATGGAATCCAAATCTCGACCTCAGAATATAGCCCAAGGCACCAAAATATCAAGTGTTTCATAGGCACGATGCCTCTTCTCAACACAATATTTCATATTGGATGCAATACCCCAACTCGGGACAAACCCATGGCCAAATGCCCCAACCGTGGCACAATGTCGCTTTCGTGGCACAATGCCCCAACAGTGGCACAACGCCCTCACCGATGCAGTTGTTCGGTTTCGAACCACAACTGCTCGCTTTGCAAGACAAAGCGACCAAGTGATACTCGCGCACGGATGCACGCTCGCTCGCCCAAATTCTCGATATTCCCATTGCCATAAATGTATCATTCCAACCGTCCAAGTGTAATCCCAAGTATCCAACCGACTGCCTCAAATGCATAATCCAACCATCACTCCAACTATCCAACACGTAAATCATTTCAAGCCATAATCCTACCAAGCCAACGACGTACACTCTATGCACGCCTCAATATAGTGATTCCCAATGTTTCAGCCGAAGTGTACAAGCCTTTTACGTATTTTCCATATTATTAGGCATGAAGGAGTAGAGGAGAAGGAAAAGAGCCCACTCACCATGATTGATCTCGTTAGGCATCCTGTCCTGCCGATACAGCCAATCCCTTGAACCCGTGGTCCGATGCAAGCGCGATCTACTCAACTGGTATGACCGTGCGAGCAGGCCGTGCTCTCAAAATCATCCGACCGATCAGATTAAGGAAGACGGTATTATCGCTTCCATTCAGCTATTCAGTAATGTTCTGAACGAACACCTGATTTCCATCGAACCCGCTAGCCATCTGCACATTGAAACCAACTCGATTAATCCTTCTTCCCAAAATCCAATATTTCAAATATAACCAGCATTTGATTCATTCAATCCGACTCAGCGTAACGCTCCGAGCAGTTGCGGGGCATTACAGTGCGTGCCGTTTGGGAGGAGGGACTGCTAAGAGGGCACGATGGGAAGGGGCGCTGGGGATGGGGGTGGGAAGAGGGTGCAACCGGGGTTAGGGGGTTATGGAGGGATAGTTTTTTTTTCTTCTTCGTCTTCTTCTTCTTTTTAAAGATATATTTAACTTTTACTGACGGAGTTTATCAAGATGAAAAGTTTTAATAGTTGATGGTATAAGTTAATAACTATCACATTTTAGGGTATCAAGTTGAAAACGTTGAATAGTTAAGGGTATCACGTTACAATTTAGCCTTGATTATATAACAAACTAGTAAAAATTATTTAATTGAGAGATATATAATATATATTATTCACATTATATAGGTGATTTTTAATACCTCTTATTTTTTGTGTATACTATATGCTTTCAACCTCTTTTCAAAGATATATTGTAGTACCATTAAAAAAAATTGTAGATAGGCACCCGATCCTGACTCGGGTTGGCCTAATTTTTTTATAATTAGAAAAGTCCAAAAACAGCTTGGACTTTAGGGGTCTATGGGTTTTGGTGCCATAATTGTTTTTTAATTTTTATATAATATTAATATTTTTACGAGAACAAAATTTTATTATAATATTAATATCATTTTACGAGCTTTTAATTAATTTTTTTAATATAATAATATTATTTTTATGTAAAGATTATACAGCATTAAAATAAAAGAGGAGCTTGACCTACTTGTCATGGAAAAACTTTACCTACTTGTGAGCAACTTAAGTTGCTTAGTCACCTATTTTCTTACTTAGTCCTTAGTACAATGTTCTTCCTTATGACACACTCTCCTTAGCACCTTAATCACCCTCATTGCCATGTAAGGGGTCAAAGACCCCTCTCTCTCCCTTCCTTACTCTTCTTATTCCTTCTTCTTACTTCTCTTTACTTCTTTACTTTCACCTTAAGTCTTCTTTCTCTTATCTTTTTTTTTTTTCCTTTACTTTTTTTTTTCCTTTCCTCTTCCTTAGCTTAACCAAGAGGCAGCCCACCCTTACCCTAGTAAGAAAGCACACACCACCCCCTAGCTGGAAAGAGAAGCACACACCGCCATTTCTTTTTACTTTTGCTTAATCTTCTTCTTCCTTTACTCTCTCTCCCATTCTCTTAAAAAAAGAGCACACACACCCTTACCTTCTCCTTAAACCCAAGAGCAAACCTGTCACGTCCTGGTTTCGTATCCACGGAATATGATATCGTACAAACCTAAATTGTACTTATGCAAGGCATGAAGATAGTGTCACGCTCTAGCCCAAAATATCGAGGGACTAGCCACGTGGCAATGGCCAGCAGCACAACTCCAATGGGCAACCAATTTAATGGACCCGTTAGAGTGTACTTAAGTTATAAAATAATACAATGGTATATGATACATGTCACAGTCTAATTCTAATCTCATCCACAGAAGGTAAACACAATTCAAAATGTCAGACTAATAAAAAAAATATAATCCAACAACAAGTCTCAATAAAAAGTGTCTCAGGGAACAACCCGATAATAAGTTTAATACATTAATCCAAGAGTCATGATATATAGTATCTAGAAACAAAAATAACTGAGTATATAACAAAATAATCAGGAGAAATCATCTAGCACAACCTCGTCCTCTGGGGCCAGTACTGCTCCAATGTCAGCTCCTGTCCCGTATACCTCGGGGTAAAATGCAGTATATAAAAATGCTCTCATTTGCAGTATCTCCTCTACAAGAATAACTCAAGCCAAATAAAATAAAGTATATAAAAATATATCAACATGGCAAGCTATATAACCAGCTATGTGATATGCAAATGAGAGCACCACTAGTACTCTGGCAGAGACTACTACAAGCTCTGTGTCGGGGAGCCGGGTAGCAACAATATCACGTAATGGGCCAAGCTCTGATATATAGGCTAAAGCACCACAATATATATATATATATATATATATATATATATATATATATATATATATATGTGTGTGTGTGTGTGTGTATGTGTGTGTGTGTGTGTGTGTGTGTGTGTGTGTGTGTGTGTGTGTGTGTGTGTGTGTAATCAGCCTGTAGCCTATGTGTCTCTCCCTACCCAATGTAATCACACGTCTCATGTCCACGATATCTCATATCCATAACACGCAAGATCATGACCTCTAGCTAGTACAGCGAGTCATAATAATATCTATGTATATGCAAGACTTATGTCACGAATCTTGTAAGCCTATACAGAATTACCATGAATAACTCAGAAAGATTCTGTCTCATGAATAGTGTCAAGTGTCCTAAGGTATGACGTACTTGATAAAGCAAGCACGAAAAATATAGGATCGTGGTATCAACTCTCTAAGTGACGTTACACGACTCTGCGTACGACGTCGACACCCGAATCTTGTTCGGACGCTAAGCAACGTCTCACGGTCCTAGGTTGAGCAGGTACATCACAGAATATAAAATAAAACATAAATCGATAATATAACAGGATTTACTGCAAGTTGGCAAGGTACACTTGCCTGAATTTTGAACTCCTTCAGTTGCTCCGATAACAGCAAAATCTCCAGCTATGCCTCTGGAACAAATATTATCATTACTCTCAGAATACATGAAATAGATAGGATTGACTACCCATAAGTCCAATTTGAACACAGGGGCATAAGTGACCTTTTTTTGTTAAAGCGGGGTCCACATGTGGGAGGGGGGACTACTAGGAGGGCACGATGGAAAGGGGCGCTGGGGGTGGGGGCGGGAAGAGGGTGCAACCGGGCTTAGGGGGTTACGTAATAAGGGATAGTTTTGTCTTCTTCTTCTTCTTCCTCTTAAAGATATATTTAACCTTTACGGACGGAGTGTATCAAGATGAAAAGTTTCAATAGTTGAGTATAAGTTAATAACTATCGCATTTTAGGGTATCAAGTTGAAAAAGTTGAATAATTGAGGGTATCAAGTTATAATTTAGCCTTGATTGTATAACAAACTAGTAAAAATTATTTAATTGAGAGAGATATAATATATATTATTCTCATTATATAGGTGCTTTTTAATGCCACTTATTTTTTGTGTATACGTTTTCAACCGCTTTTCAAAGATACGTTGTAGTACCATTAAAAAAAATTGTAGATAGGCACCCGATCGTGACTGGGGTTGGCCTAATTTTTTTATAATTAAAAAAGTCCAAAAGCGGGTTGGACTTTAGGGGTCTATGGGTTTTGGTGCCATAACTGTTTTTAAATTTTTAAATAATATTAATATTTTTACGAGAACAAAATTTTATTATAATATTAATATCATTTTACGAGCTTTTAATTAAAATTTCTAATATAATAATATTATTTTTATGTAAAGATTATACAGTATTAAAATAAAAGAGAAGCTTGACCTACTTTTCATGGAAAAGCTTTACCTACTTGTGAGCAACTTAAGTTGCTTAGTCACCTATTTTTCTTACTTAGTCCTTAATACAATGTTCTTTCTTATGACACTCTCCTTAGCAGCTTAATCACCCTCATTGCCATGTGAGAGGTCAAAGACCCCTCTCTCCCTTCCTTACTCTTCTTATTCCTTCTTCTTACTTCTCTTTACTTCTTTACTTTCTCCTTAAGTCTTCTTTCTTCTTATATTTTTTTTCCTTTACTTTCTTTTTTTCCTTTCCTTCTTCCTTAGCTTAACCAAGAGGCAGCCCACCCTCTGTCACGTCCTAGTCCCAAAACGTATGGGATCAGACACATGATAATGGCCAGCTGGTACGACTCCGTAGGGCTTTCCAATTTAATGGGCCCGATGAAGTGCACTTACGCTGTCCAAGGTTAAGTGATCCAGCTAAATATCTATTTCTAATATCCAACCACTAACCTAAATCTCAATCCATGGTAAATAAAATCTCAAGATGGAACGGTACACATCATTAGTCTGCAGCCCAATAATACATCCGTTCGAATAGACCAAGAGAATAATATAGGCCTATAAACACTAGGCTACAATAGCAGAGTCACAATAGAAAATAGTACATAACTTTAATAGAGAAAAGATATAATGATACCTACAAGGATGTCCAACAAACCACCAGATCAAGCATCATCCAAACTGCTCAAATAACCTGGAAGGGAACCAGGTCCTCAGAGGGACGTAACAAGATACAAAAAGTACATGCCATAATGTAAATACTGAGTAAAGTAAATCAGGGTAAACTATTCTCCTAAGTGAATGCAATTTAAGGACAACTTAGTGCGTATGGGAAGTGTAGGCTAGACATATGCTGACGTAATTCACCAATCGTCGTGACTGGCTAGTATATGCCACATATGTCCCCCATCTTGGGGTAATCTACATATATAATAACGTCCAATGCTCCGAAGAGCGTGGTATCTACATAAGTAAATACGTCCAATGCTCCAAAGAGCGTGGTATCTGCACAACGTTCAACTTCCCGAAAAGTGTGGTATCTGCATATGTAACGTCCAACACTCCAAAGAATGCAGTATCGACATAAATATATACGTCTGTATCGCTCCGAAGAACACGATATCTGTATAAAGGAGGTGGGTGTCCCATACGCCTACTAGTCGCCCTCCCCGTCCAATGCCAATATACAAGTCTTAAGTATGACGTGACATTTCGTAACTATAATGCAAGTCACCTAAAAAAATACACCTATGCTAAGTACCATCATACTCATAACTATAATGCAAGTCACCTAAAATAATACACCTTCGTCGATTGCACCCGATTCATTTTCGGACGTGCATAGTTATATAATATAGAGAGCACAATATATAATATTAACTAAATTTAAACAGTACAACAAGACAAGGTATACTTGCCTGGAAGCCAGGCGAAGATTCGAACACGAACTCGCCAGGGAAGTAGCAGTGCAACAATGAAAACTGGAGCTGATATCCCCGGATGATGTTACAAATATCACCAACAGTCCTGGAATGAGTGGGATGCTCAAAAAAGCATAAATATACGTCCAATTTGGACACAAGAGCAAAATACAATTTCTGGTCAATACGGGGTCCACAAGTGGGCCAGTCTTGCACCAAAAAATGTGTCAGAGACAAAGTTCTCCAAATTCCTCAAACTTAGTGTCTACGAGTCCAGAACGATCCCAACAAAATATCAAGAACTGGATTTCGATGACCAGATCACGAAATCACCCGTCATGTGGAACCGTGGGGCCCACGAAACAACGTTTCGTCAACATTCTCAAAATCAAACCAAACTTGGGTCACAGGGCCAACGTAATGCTGCGAATCCGATGGCATAAGTTTTGTTACGAAATAACATGCATACACAAAATTAGGACGAGTGTCAGACCATACTGATACGGTACTTTTCAACGAATATACGTTGATTCCGGTCTGCATGCACATCCAAATCATATTTCGTATAATTTTACACATCCACATTAACGATACGCGTCTTTCGGTGCAATCAGTATGCGACGAGGTTGCCCAGATTGACGGGACCAACTCCGTATCAAAGAATTTCCTTGTTTTAAAAACTATTTTTCTTATTAATTGGAACTCAAATTACAAACAGTAGAAGTCAAATTAAATTATTCTAATTGAAGATATTGAAAGAGGGTTACATGGAGAGTATACCAGGGAAGGCATTTCGGGAATCGGTTGAGCGTGGAGGGAGAAATTTCCTCATAAAAATAGGTGGTTGGAACTTGGTTCTAACTTGGCTTCGGGTGCTCGCGGTCATGGTGTGTACTCGGGTCCTCCGTGGGTGGCCAACGGTGGTTGGTGGCAGTTGGGAATGTCGCGGGTAGGTCGTCGGTCGTCGAAGGGTGGTCGTCGATAGCCGGGGGTCGCCGGAGGAGTTCGGGGAAGACAACAACAACAGTAAAAATAGCAGCAGTAGCAGTAGGTGCAACAACAGCAACAACTGCTGCGACAGCAGCTTACGGCGGGGCAGGGCCAGGACATGGCGGCTCACGACGGCGCAGCAGTAGCAGCAGCTTTAACAGCAGCAGCGGCGGTTTACAGCAGCAGCAGCGGCGGTTTAAAGTGGCAGCGACGGTTTGCTGGTGATGGTGGTTGGCGAAGATGGTTGTGGTGGTGATGATGATGGTGGTAGTGGTGGTTGGAGGTGATGGCAACGGGGGTCGTAACGTGAGAAGAGGGAGGAGGTGATGCTCGGGTGGTCGTGGCTGATGGTCGGGGGGAGGGGTCGAGGAGGAGGCTGTTAGGGGAGGAGGTCGTGTGGAGGAGGAGAAGGTGGTGGTGATGATGGCGGAGGCTGGTGGTGGTTGTGGAGGTCGAGGGATGGAGGAGGAGACAACTCGGGGGGTGGTGACGTGAGGAGATCGTGGTGGTGGTGATGGAGGGATGGTTAGAGGAAGGAGGAGGGGAGGGAGGTGGCTGTCGATGGTGCTGGTGGAGGTTGATGGTGGCGGTTTGGCCGGAGGCGTGGTCCGTAGTGGTCGTGTAGGTGAGGGCGACAGTGGTGATGGCGAGGGTGGTGGTCGGAGTTGAGGGTGGTGATGGTAGTGAAGATGGTGGTGGTGGTTAATGGTGGTAATGGCGGTGAAGATGGTGATGGTGGTTAATGGTGGTGATGATGATTACATGTTGAGGGAGAGGGTATGGTTTAAATGAGGAGAGAGGGAGAGAGTGTTGCCTAGGGATTATGGCCGGCTAGGTTCCCAAGGAGAGGGGGGTTTTCATGAAGGAATGGGTGGTGATGGTGTATTAAAATTTGAATGGAGGGTGGAGATTGAGTGTAGGTATCGTTGCATAGTACCATGCAAAAAGGGGAGAGGGAGAGGGTGTGACCGGTCAAGCCTCAAGAATTGGGTATTCTTTATTGGTTTCAACCAATAGGAGGTGGACACATGGCTAGCTATTTGTACAAAAGTTCTCAATAGTTTAGGACTTGCACAAAGAGGAAAAAGTGGATTGGATGTGGAAAAATGTCATGTTTTGTGTGTTGTAGGGAAGAAAATTAGTGTGTGATATTTTGTATGAGCCATGAGGGTGTGGGTTTGGGTTGGTGTTGGGTCTAGTTTTGGGTTAGGTTGAGTCATTGCACCAATTTAGTTAAAATTTGTGTCAATGGTGTTCTTTAATTATTGGGAGTGCATATGATTTAAATTGGATGGGACACAAGTGTCATGGACGTAGTAAACTCGAAATAAATTATTTTCATATATTGGGTTGCAAGAAATGGGTCGAGGTTGTGTCTCCAATTTTAATTGGAACGGACAATGATGCTGTAAACCCCCTGATTTTTCAGGAATTTCTAAAATGGATTTTTATAATTTTTCTGGATTTTTCTGAAATTTTTCTCTATTAAAACTAAGGTATTTTGTTTTTTAAATGATTTTTAAAAGATATTAAATAATATTAAAATATTATGAAAATTATATTTTCTATTGTAAAATAAAAATCTAGACATAGGGTAATTTTCTGAGAATTTATTGGTCCCCTGAAGTATTTTTAAAGCTCTAGAAACCAAGTTTTAATTAAACTGAATTAAACCTAGAATTAAACCGATTTATTCTAGAAAACCAAACCAAACCAAACCGACCGGACCCGATCTAGTTGAACCGGGCCCAAACCTTAGCGGGTCGGATCCGGGTCCGACCCGACCCGTCACCGACCTGACCCGACCCGACCCGGGTGAACAGTGCCCTCAGCCCCATTCTTCTTCCCCGACCCTTCAGCTCGCCGTCTGCGGCCGTTACGCCGCCGGCCGTCGCTCCGTCTTCCCCCACAACGGCCGCCCGCCTCTCCGGTTCCCCTCCCCGCACCGGCCGGCTGTTCCCCTACTTCCCTCTGCCTATAAAATCCCCTTTTTCTCCGCCACCTCCTCCTCCCTCGATCGGACCTCGCCGCCACCTGCCTCCCAGCGCCCCCGCCCGCGTCCACCGGCGCTCCGCCCGCCCCGCTCTGCTCCGCCCGGCCACGTCTCCCCCTCCTCCGCCTCACCCGCTCCCCTCCGCTATAAAACCCTAACCCCTTCTCTCCTCCGGCCAACCCCGATCCCTCCACCACCACGCCGCCACCGCCTCGCCGCCTTGCCGCCGACGACGTCGCCCCCGCCCCGCCAGCCTCCTCCGGCCAGGACTGACGCCGGCCACACCTCCTTCCTCCTCTCCCCAACACAGCAGCCAGTAGCAGCAGCTCCGGCCGCCTCCAACCGCTCAGTCCGAGCCCTGCGCCGCCGCCCTCGACCACCTCCGGCCCTCGACTGCCTCCCTCCGGCCCGCCTCCGGCCGCCGCAGCTCCGGCAGAGCCTAAACCCTAACCCTAACCTAGGCGGACACAGGACTCGGACACGACACGGACACGAAGAATTCTTGATTTTTTGGAGCCCTGTTCAGGTACCCATTTCTCTCTTCTTGCTGCCCCATTTTCTGTTCTGTATGTTGCAACGTGTAAGCTGCGTGACCCTCTCGATGCCCGTGCAACCCGCTCGGAGCATCGCGTCCTATGTTGATCGTGAACCGCGATCCAAAAACAGGAAAATCAACGCCCTGTTTTACCCCAGAACTGAGTACGCCCCGCCAAACGGGACGACTTGGTCACGTGCGGTCTTCACCATAACGTGCGCGCCGTTGATACGGACGTGCGGGATTTTGCAGAAGTTGATTTGGATGTGCGTGCACGCCGGAATCAACGCGTATCCGCCGACAACGTCCCGTATCCGTCCTTTCTGGATCTCACTTTAACTTAGTGTACACACGTCGGATCGAAACAAAACTTGCGTCATCGGACTCATAGTAATACGCTGGTCCTGTGACCCACGTTTGGTTCGATTCTGAGAACGTTGACAAAATCGCGTAAAGTGGGCCCCACAAGCTTTACTTGACGGGCGATTTTGTGATCGGCTCATCGGAATCCAATTCTGGAAGTTCTGTTGGGTTCGTATCATCGTTCCTGATTGTTGACACTAAGTTTGACGAATTTGGAGACCTTTGACCCTGACACGTTTTTCGGTGCAAAGCGGCCCACATGTGGACCCCGCTTTGACTTGAAAATATCATTTTTGTCCTTGTGTCCAAATTGGACTCAAGGACAGACGTTTCTAGCTGATTGATATTTTCTGGATCTGATGGTGATATTTATTTCAGCAACCGGAGTACTCCCTACAGAACCCACGGAAGTCAGAGCTATAGTTGGAGCTAGAATCCCAGGCAAGTGTACCTTGCCAAATCCTGCAGTTCTTGTTACATATTTGTTTGACATATATATTTATTGTACATGCTTAAACCTAGGACCGAGTGACTTTACTTAGCATCCGATTAATAGTCGGGTGCCAATACTGTACGCAGAGTTGTGTAACGTCACTTAGACATGGATATCGAGACCCTTTATATTCTCGTACTTGCATTATCAAGTACGTAATACCCAGGACACCTGACACTATTCATAAGATAAAATCTTCCTGAGATATTCATGGTGATTCTGTATAGGATACAGGATTTGGACATATACATTGTACATGCTTAGTTTTTATTATGACTTGTTGCATTAGACTTGATCCTGCGTGGCATGGACATGAGACATTGTGGACATGAGACGTATGATTACATTGGGTGGGGAGAGTCACACAGGCTACAGGTTGATTATATATATTATGCCAGCATCTTAGTCTCTCTCCGAGCTAGACAACCACATGATATCACTGCTACCGGCTCCCCGATACAGAGCTTGTAATGGTTTCAGCCTGAGTTCTAGTGCTGCTCTTATCTTGCATATCACTTAGCTGGTTATCTAGTTCACCCTATTATTTCATTTATTGTTGTACTGCATTTATTTTGGCTTGAATTATCTGTACCTTGCTATGTTCCCTGAGGACCTGGATCCGGATTATGTCCCCAGGTTTAGCAGAGGAGATCCACTCTGAGGTTTACAGGACAGGAGCATTAGCAGGAGCAGAAGCAGGATCAGGTGCAGGCACTGGAGGAGAACCAGAAACTGAGGACTAGGTGATTGCCATAGATTTTCCTGAGTATATGTTCTTCCATACTCAGTCAGTGTTGTTATTTACTTTCTTGTTTAATGAACCATTGTATCAGACTTGATTATCGGGTTGTTCCCCGATTTTATTTACTTGTGACTGGTTGATGTTTAATTATTTTTATTGATATTGCTATATTCATTCTGTGGATGAGATTAGTAGACCCTAACTATTGTTTATAGCTTAAGTATGCCCCGATGGATCCATTAAATTGGATTTGTCCATCGGTGTGTGCTGCTGGCCATTACCATGTGTCTGGTCCCTCGATATTTTTGGACTGGGGCGTGACATAGTTTTTGTGGTGGCCCATGCAGGTCAATGACTAAATTGTTCGGTTTCAACTTAGGGACCGAACAGGCCTATAATAAGAATAGGATAAGTTTTTAGGATATCATCCACTTGCTTGAAACGTTCTTGATATCTATATCGGATTCGAATTAATTTCTTGAATTGTATCCTGCCTTGATTCCTGTGCGCCTCTTATTGTTTATTTTGGATGCAGAGTTATGGACCCACAAACAAATGACGAAACTCCTGCAAGATCACCACGAGATGTTGTGGTAACCAACGAAGATGAAGTAACACTAGTGGATGGAGGTCAATCAGCACACCAAAGCAGTCAAGCGAATAAGCATACCTCAAGAAACCAACAAAATGACATTCCAACATCGACGCAATTTACTCCACCAATGCCCAAAATTTCATAAGGGCAGGACATGGACGGGCATCAGATGTTTCAAATGATCTATGCAATAATGCAAGCTCAACAAGAGGCTTTGAGTCGCAGCCTAGTAAGCGCACTAGAGCAGGCAGATCTACCAGCACGACGGCCAACGACAGGCTCTATTTCCGACTTCCGCCAGCTGAAGCCCCGTACTTTCTCAGGCAAGGAGGAACCCACTGAAGTTCATGAGTGGCTCACCAACACACAACATCAATTAGAAGCAGCTGAGCTTCCAAGGGAACGATAGATGACTGCAGTCAGAATGTAATTGACGGATAATGCACATCACTGGTGGCTTTCTGAGGAGACACGGCTCGGACCAGACCGAGTCACTTGGGAAGAGTTCTCTAGACTCTTTCAGGAGATGTACATTCCAGCCATCGCTCGATCAGAACTTCGGGACAAGTTCAATCGCCTCACTCAGGATACTATGACGGTGGAAGAGTACAACGCAGAGTTCATACGTCTGAGTCGCTTTGCCCCAACCTTGATCCCACCAGAAGAAGAGAAGGCCGAGAAGTTCTTCGACGGACTAAACTACAAGCTTCAGAAACTAATTGGATCCGTTGTACCTATATCTTACTCGGACGTCCTTGCTGTAGCCCGACGCATGGAGCGCGTCATCAGGAGAGAGACCACTCTAAAGTGATCGTCCATATCAGCACCAGCCGGTGCACCACAGGAAAAAGTTGCAAAAAGACCTCACGTGCACCAACCACCAGAAGCAAATTCACAGGCACTACCTGTTTGTCAATATTGTCGCAAGCGAGGCCATATAGAGAACGAGTGCATACGAAAAAGGAAAGTATGTTTAGCTTGCGAGTTCAGTCAACATTTAGTGAAGGAATGCCCTGAGCGTCGAGAAGGAGCACCAATGGTTAACCAACAAGCGGTACCAGTAACAAGGCCAGCCTATCCAGCATTGGGAGCACCACAAACGGGAGTTCAAGGAGTCCTACCACCAGCTCCAGGAGGGTATCAGCCGAGGCCACCTTTGATACTCCAGGCACTACTCTTCCAGCAGGCTCAGCAGCAGCAGAGGAATCGACTGCAAGGACGCAGTCAAGCTTTCGCGATGACCTTGGAAGACGCGCAGAATCATGGAGTAGCTAATGCGCGTAAGTTTTCGTAGCTATCTCATTTCTAGTATTGCTTTAGTTTGTGCTTGCTGGTTCGTGACCTTAGACTTAACCTGACAGTTTTAAATTTGCTAATAATAGAAAACCTAGTGTTAACCTAGTAATTTTGAACTTGATAAATAACCTAGATTGTTTTATAATTGTTAGTCTAAAATGTTTTTATAAAAGATAACCTGGTTTTCTAAAAACTGTAATACTCTAGATTTCCTTCATTCGGGAAATTTTATTGCTTAGGGAAATGATTTTTCCTATGTGTTTTACACCCTCAACCTTGATTTTTCTTGATAGTGATGTGCTTCGAATAATATTACAACCGTGTTATCTCTGTTGACCGGTTATTCTTTGATTGTGAGGACGCAATCCTTTTAAGGGGGGTAGATTGTAAACCCCCTGATTTTTCAGGAATTTTTAAAATGGATTTTTATAATTTTTCTGGATTTTTCTGAAATTTTTCTCTATTAAAACTAAGGTATTTTGTTTTTTAAAAGATATTAAATAATTTTAAAATATTATGAAAATTATATTTTCTAGTGTAAAATAAAAATATAGACATAGGGTAATTTTCTGGGAATTTATTGGTCCCCGAAAGTATTTTTAAAGCTCTAAAAACCAAGTTTTAATTAAACCGAATTAAACCGATTTATTCTAGAAAACCAAACCAAACCAAACCGACCGGACCCGGTCTAGTTGAACCGGGCCCAAACCTTAGCGGGTCGGATCCGGGTCCGACCCGACCCGTCACCGACCCGACCCGACCAGGGTGAACAGTGCCCTCAGCCCCATTCTTCTTCCTCGACCCTTCAGCTCGCCGTCTGCGGCCGTTACGCCGCCGGCCGTCGCTCCGTCTTCCCCCGCAATGACCGCCCGCCTCTCCGGTTCCCCTCCCCGCATCGGCCGGCTGTTCCCCTACTTCCCTCCGCCTATAAAATCCCCTTTTTCTCCGCCACCTCCTCCTCCCTCGATCGGACCTCGCCGCCACCCGCCTCCCAGCGCCCCCGCCCGCGTCCACCGGCGCTCCGCCCGCCCTGCTCTGCTCCGCCCGGCCACGTCTCCCCCTCCTCCGCCTCACCCGCTCCCCTCCGCTATAAAACCCTAGCCCCTTATCTCCTCCGGCCAACCCCGATCCCTCCACCACCACGCTGCCACCGCCTCGCCGCCTTGTAGCCTTGCCGCCGATGACGTCGCCCCCGTCCCGCCAGCCTCCTCCGGCCAGGACCGACGCCGGCCACGCCTCCTTCCTCCTCTCCCCAGCACAGCAGCCAGTAGCAGCAGCTCCGGCCGCCTCCGGCCGCTCAGCCCGTGCCCTGCGCCGCTTCCCTCGACCACCTCCGGCCCTCGACTGCCTCCCACCGGCCCGCCTCCAGCCGTCGCAGCTCCGGCAGAGCCCAAACCCTAACCCTAACCTAGGCGTACACAGGACTCGGACACGACACGGACACGAAGAATCCTCAATTTTTTGGAGCCCTGTTCAGGTACCCATTTCTCTCTCCTTGCTGCCCTATTTTCTGTTCCGTCTGTTGCAACGCGTAGGCTGCGTGACCCTCTCGATGCCCGTGCAACCCGCTCGGTGCATCGCGTCCTATGCTGGTCGTGAACCGCGATCCAAAAATAGGAAAATTAATGCCCTGTTTCACCCCAGAACTGAGTACGCCCCGCCAAACGGGACAACTTGGTCACGTGCGGTCTTCACCATAACGTGCGCGCCATTGATACGGACGTACGAAATTTTGCAGAAGTTAATTTGGATGTGCGTGCACATCAGAATCAACGCGTATCCGCCGACAACGTCCCGTATCAGTCCTTTTTGGATCTCGCTGTAACTTAGTATACACACGTCAGATCGAAACAAAACTTGTGCCATCGGACTCGTAGCAATACGCTGGTCCTGTGACCCAAGTTTGGTTCGATGCTGAGAACGTTGACAAAATCGCGTATAGTGGGTCCCACAAGCTCTACTTGACGGGCGATTTTGTGATCGGCTCATCGGAATCCAATTCTGGAAGTTCCGTTGGGTTCGTATCATCGTTCCTGACTTGTTGACAATAAGTTTAACGAATTTGGAGACCTTTGACCCTGACACATTTTTTGGTGCAAAGCGGCCCATATGTGGACCCCGCTTTGACTTAAAAATGTCATTTTTGCCCTTGTGTCCAAATTGGACTCAAGGACAAACATTTTTAGCTGATTGATATTTTCTGGATCTGATGGTGATATTTATTTCAGCAACCGGAGTACTCCCTGCAGAACCCACGGAAGTCAGAGCTATAGTTGGAGCTAGAACCCCATGCAAGTTTACCTTGCCAAATCCTGCAGTTCTTGTTACATATTTCTTTGACATATATATTTATTGTACATGCTTAAACCTAGGACCGAGTGACTTTACTTAGCGTCCGATTAATAGTCGGGTGCCAACACTGTACGCAGAGTTGTGTAACGTCACTTAGACATGGATATCGAGACCCTTTATATTCTCGTACTTGCATTATCAAGTACGTTATACCCAGGACACCTGATACTATTTATGAGATAGAATCTTCCTTAGATATTCATGGTGATTCTGTATAGGATACAGGATTTGGACATATACATTGTACATGCTTAGTTTTTATTATGACTTGTTGTATTAGACTTGATCCTGCGTGGCATGGACATGAGACATTGTGGACATGAGACGTATGATTACATTGGGTGGGGAGAGTCACACAGGCTACAGGTTGATTATATATATTATGCCGGCGTCTTTGTCTCTCTCCGAGCTAGACAACCACATAATATCACTGCTACCCGGCTCCCCGACACAGAGCTTGTAGTGGTTTCAGCCTGAGTTCTAGTGCTGCTCTTATCTTGCATATCACTTAGCTGGTTATCTAGTTTATCCTATTATTTCATTTATTGCTGCACTGCATTTATTTTGGCTTGAATTATCTGTACCTTGCTATGTCCCCTGAGGAACTGGATCTGGATTATGTTCCCAGGTTTAGCAGAGTAGATCCACTCTGAGGTTTACAGGACATGAGCATTAGCAGGAGCAGAAGCAGGATCAGGTGCAGGCACTGGAGCAGAACCAGGAACCGAGGACTTGGTGATTGCCATAGATTTTTCTGAGTATATGTTCTTCCATACTCAGTCAGTGTTGTTATTTACTTTCTTGTTTAATGAACCATTGTATCAGACTTGATTATCGGGTTGCTCCCCGATTTTATTTACTTGTGACTGGTTGATGTTTAATTCTTTTTATTGATATTGCTATATTCATTCTGTGGATGAGATTAGTAGACCCTGACTATTGTTTACAGCTTAAGTATGCCCCGATGGATCCATTAAATTGGGTTTGTCCATCGGTGTGTGCTGCTGGCCATTGCCACGTGTCTGGTCCCTCGATATTTTGGGACTGGGGCGTGACATATGCAAAGTAAAATTAGAAGTGTACGAATATTTTAAAATTAAAATAAAGCACAAGAGAGTGCATTCACGAGTGACACAAAGATCAGGATTAAAGATGGGCCTGTCTAGGTCAAGGATATAAAAGTTGTTGGTGAGAAAATGCTAGTGCATTGTTCTAGATATCTAAACAATGGTAATGTGCAACTATTGAATCAAAAATCAAAGAGGTAAATAATAACTCTAATTTGATCCAAAAAATAATTTCAAATAAATCTATAATCCTAGATTTTGGGTCAGAGGGTTTACACCCTTACCATAGTAAGATAGCACACACCACCCCCTAGCTGGAAAGAGAAGCACACACCGCCATTTCTTTTCACTTTTGCTTAATCTTCTTCTTCTTTTACTTTCTCTCCCATTCTCTTTAAAAAAGAGCACACACACCCTTACCTTCTCCTTAAACCCAAGAGCAATCCTGTCACGTCTTGGTTTCGTAGCCACGGAACATGATATCGTACAAACCTAAATTGTACTTGTGTAAGGCATTAAGATAGTGTCACTCCCCAGTCCCAAAATACCGAGGGACTAGCCACATGGCAATGGCCAGCAGCACAACTCCAATGGGCAACCCAATTTAATGGACCCTTTAGAGTGTACTTAAGCTATAAAATAATACAATGGTCTATGATACATGTCACAGTCTATTTCTAATCTCATCCACAGAAGATAAACACAATTTAAAATGTCAGACTAATAAAAAAGAAATATAATCCAACAACAAGTCTCAATAAAAAGTGTCTCGGTGAACAACCCGATAATAAGTTTAATACATTAATCCAAGAGTCAGGATATAGAGTATCTAAAAACAGAAATAACTGACTATATAATAAAATACTCAAGAGAAATCCTCTGGCACAACCTCATCCTCTGGAGCCAGTATTGCTCCAGCGTTACCTCCTGTCCCGTATACCTCGGGGTAAATATCCTCTGCTATACCTGGGAACATAATCCGGATCCAGGTCCTCAGGGGATATAGCAAGGTACAAGAATAACTCAAGCCAAATAAAATATAGTATATAAAAATATATCAAGAGGACAAGCTATGTAACCAGCTATATGCAAATGAGAGCATCACTAGTACTCAGGCTGAGACCACTACAAGCTCTGTGTCGGGGAGCCGGTAGCAGCAATATCACGTAATGGGCCAAGCTCTGATATAGAAGCTAAATTACCGCAATAATAAATATATATATATGTAATCAACCTATAGCATGTGTGTCTCTCCCCACCCAATGTAATCGCATGTCTCATCTCCACGATGTCTCATGTCCATAACACGCAAGATCATGACCTCTAGCTAGTACATCGAGTCATAATAATATCTATGTATATGCAAGACATATGTCACAAATCCTGTAAGCCTATACAGAATTACCATGAATAACTCAGGAAGATTCAGTCTCATAAATAGTGTCAAGTGTCCTAAGGTAGGACGTACTTGATAAAGCAAGCACGAAAAATATAGGATCGTTGTATCAACTCTCTAAGTGACGTTACACGACTCCGCGTACAGCGTCGACACCCGAATCTTGTTCGGACGCTAAGCAACGTCTCACGGTCCTAGGTTGAGAAGGTATATCACATAATATAAAATGAAACACAAATCGATAATATAACAGGATTTACTACAATTTGGCAAGGTATACTTGTCGAGGTTTTGAACTCCTTTAGTTGCTCTGATAATAGCAAAATCTCCAGGTACGTCTCTGGATGCTGAAACAAATATTACTATTACTCTCAGAATACATGAAATAGCTAGGATTGACTACCCATAAGTCCAATTTGGACACAGGGGCAGAAGTGACAGTTTCTGGTTAAAGCGGATCCACATTTGGCCCACCTCGCACTGAAAATTGTGCCAAAGACAAAGTTCTTCAAATTTGTCAAACTTAGTGTCTACAAGTCCAGAACGATGATACGAACCCAATAGAATATCCAGAACTGGATTCTGATGAGCCGGTCACAAAATCACCCGTTAAGTGGAACCGTAGGGCCTACGAAACGGAGTTTCGTTAACGTTCTCATAATCGAACTAAACTTGGGTCACTGGACCAGCGTAATGCTACGAATTAGATGGTGCAAGTTTCGTTGTGAAACAATAAGCACACAAAATTATGAAGAGTGTCCGAACAGGCCGATATAGGATTTTTTGACGGATACGCGTTGATTCCGGTGTGCACGCACATCCAAATCAACTTCCGCAAAATTTGATACTTCCGTGTTGACGATACGCGCCTTTCGATACAATTTACACATGAAAAAGTTGTCTCATTTAATAGGACGTACTTCATTTCAGAAAATTTTGGGTTTTAAAAACCAAATTTTTGGTCAACTTTAACCGCGAATAAAAATCAGCATATAATAAATTAAAATGAACTAATTAATGGGATTAAATCTTCCTTATGTTCTCTAAATTACTGCTTAAGTAAAATTAAAAAAATATTAACTAAGTTGGAAGAAAAACGGCTATGAACATGGGGGTTTGAGATAATTTTCTGAACTATAAATTAGATTTTTTTCCTGTTTTGCGTCACAATTTACGATCGACCCACGACACGATATCCCAAACTAATTATACAAGGTCCGAGAGGGTCATACTGTGAACACAACGCAACATACCGTTTGAGAATAGATACAATATAGAAAAAAAATTACTGGAAATAGAGGGTCAATTCCACATTGTGCTGCGCATGGACGGATGCGGCGGTGCACGATCGTCGGCGGCGGGTTGCTGCGAATGCTGCCTGTCACCCGTACGTTCAGTCGTGGCCGCTCGGGAAAGTTCATGTTGGAGCCAAAGTCGTCATCGAGGCCGGAGTCATCGTCGCCGGAGTCGTTGAGGCAGGAGTCAGAGAGGGTGTGATAGCGGTGGTCTGATGATGGTGGGAGTTTGGCTCTCTGGTTTTTTTTATAGGGGCTAGATGCGGCGGTTAGGGGGAGGTGAACGGAGGGATCACCGCGGTTGAGGGGAGGTGAACAGAGGAGTCGGACGGTAGCTACTGTGCGGTCGGGGGAGGAAAAGAAATTGCAGTTACTGTAGATGAATAGTTAGCAGGTCGGGTACGGGTGCGGGTTAGCGCGTCTGGTAGGATCCAGTTCTTTAGGGTTGGGTTCAGTTTGGTTTGGTTTAAGTTGGGTTGGTTCGGTCTGGGTTGGTTTAATTAAAACTAATATAATTAGCTGTTTAAAAATAGTTTTTCAGCCCAATAAATTCCAGAAAAATTACACAATATCCTATTATTAATTATATACTCAAAAATATAATTTTTGTAATATTTAATAATTAATTTAATTCACAAAAATATAAATCTCTGAAGAATATTTATTATAATTAATTAAAAATTATAGAAAATCTCCAAAAATTTAAAAATTCACAATTAAAATTTTAAGATTAATTTAAAAAATCTGGATTTTTATAATCTATCCATCTTAAAAGGATTGCGTCCTCGCAATTAAGAATTAACTACTCAGGAAAAATAATCATGGTAACCTATAGGTAGTTCTTAGGTCATACATGCATCTTCGAATAGGTAAGGATAACGCTGGCGTATGATATCCTCTCATTCCCAAGTAGATTCGTCGTGGGAGTGATATTTCCAAGCTACCCGGACCAATCTAATCGTCTGACCCCGTAATATCTTCTCACTAATGTAAAGTATCCCAACTGGCTGCTCTTTATACCTCAAGCTAGGTCCCACTGTAATTCAGGATGATCGACTACGTGACTTGGGTCAGTCACGTACCTCCTCAGCTGTGAGACATAGAATACATCATACACTCCTTCTAGAGATGGGGATAATGCAAGACGATAGGCCACCTCACCAATACTCTCTAAAATATCAAATGACCCAATGTACCTCGGGCTCAGCTTGCCTCTGCTCCAAAATCGATAGTACCTAGAGTAGGTGAGATCCTCAAGAATACATGTTCTCCTTTCTTGAACTCCAAAGGTCGACGGTGTGTGTCAGCCCAATGATTTTATCTATCCTGATCTACACAAAGATGACTTTGAATTTGCTTTACCTTCTCAACTGTCTACATCACTAACTCCAGATCGAGTATCTAACGCTCGCCAATGTTAATCCAATATATCGGTGACCTGCACTTTTTGTCGTACAATACCTCGAAAGGTGCCATCTGGATGCTCGCTTGGTAGCTGTTATTGTAAGAGAACTCCACTAAATGCAAATTGTCTTCCCAAGACCCTCTGAAGTCTAACATACACGACCTCAGTATATCCTCCAAGATCTTAATCATGCGCTCTGACTGACCGTCTGTATGTGGATGGTAAGTAGTGATGAACTTGAGTCTGTTTGGATAAACAAATGTTTATACGAAACTTTTGCTTACAAACGAGAAAAGAGAAAAGTACAAATAATCCTATACGAGGATATTAAGTACAATAAAATGATTCTGGGGAAGTATTGCTATGGAAGACTGATCTGCAGTCGATCACTTTGTTCCTTGGACTACACGATGATGAAGAAGTGCTGTAGAAGAAGCTTCAAACTTTCTCTGAACTGAAGGCAAAAGCCAGTCAAAGGAAAGTTGTAGGTAGGATAGAATTCATGTTGCCAAAGTTGACAGCCAAAAACCCTATTCTTCTCCCAATTAGTTAAACATATCTATTCAGAGGTAATATGAACATGATAGAATATGATTCAACTCCTTCCCTCCTCTATGACCAGGGGTCTCTATTTATAGAGATCAATCAAGTAATTGTCTGGTTGGCGTAAAAGCCAAATGACTGTCTTGTTGGCGTAAAAGACCAAACTATGAAGAAGATTGCCTCCTTTACGCTGTGGTTATGACAAATGCTACCCACGTTCAAATAATCTTCTCTATCTGCGTATGACACGTATCCCTTTATAAGGTAACGCGTATAACTGCTTCTCGAAGATCATGGCATGCAAGCCACGTAGGTAACTGCCCCTTTGCAAATATAGATGAGTTGGCATATTTCGAGGAGATAGCATATGGCATACTCCTATAGTTGAAAATAGCCTGGTTGGCATAAAAGCTAAATAACTATTTTATTGGCGTAAAAGCCTGGTTGGCGTTAAAGCCTAATGATTGTCTTGTTGGCGTAAAAGCCTGGTTGGCGTAAAAGCCAAATGATTGTCTTATTGGCGTAAAAGGCCAAACTGTGAAAAAGATTGCCTCCTTTATGCTGACTGTCTTGTTGGCGCAAAAGCCAAACTGTGAAGAAGATTGCCTCCTTTACGCTGCGGTTATGACAGCTGCTACCCATGTTCAAATAATCTTCTGAATCTGCGTGTGACACGTATCCCTTTATAAGGTAACGCATATAACTGCTTCTCGAAGATCATGGCATTCAAGCCACGTAGATAACTGCCCCTGCGTAAAACTTGAGGATTCATGAATAATAGATAACCAGCGTAAAATAGCCAATTATCTTTCACGACTGAGGTCTTGAGAGTATTCGTACCTTTGCAAATATAGCCGAGTTGGCATATTTCGAGAAGATAGCATACGGCGTACTCCTATAGTTGAAAATAGTCTGGTTGGCGTAAAATACAAGGATGGTGATGTGAGCGTATTAGTCGCAGTCTTAGCTTTCCCAGTCATGACAAATAGAACAAAATCTCGTGCATTAAATGCAGAGATATGCCTTAAGCTCTGTACAAGAAACAGCTTTTGACGTAGCGTCTGATTTTGTCTTGTCTTGAGCGTAAAAACTCATTTCTGGGTCTCTGTGCAAAATCATCATCACAGCCGTTCTTTACGCAGGAAGGTATAGTAACTTTTTACGCAGAACATCTTTGAAGCTCTGCTTTACGCGGACAACTCTGAAGCCATATTTTATGCCAAATAGCCTTAAAGCTCTGTTTTACGCCAAAAGCTTTGAAGTCCTATTTTACGCCAAACAGTCTTGAAGCTCTGTTTTACGCAGGGAGGGACTTCATGTATGTTGGGGGTTTTGACTGTAAAATACGCGGATAATTCCCAGCATTTTTCATGCTTCTACAAGACCTCCTTCAAAGTTTTTAAAACTTGGACAAGTTTTGAAACACTTTGAAAGAAGCATAGAAAAAGTCTTTGATATGGGAATGAATATCCTGCTAGAGGTGATATGTACAGGGTAGTACATTCCATTCTCTTGGAAAATTTTAGTAGACTTATTACCCAAGGCGTACCAAAGACTAGGTACAGATAATAAGCTGAAACGACTAGCACTATCAGGGGTTATGCGAACGTGCTAGTAGAAAGTTAAAAAAGTAGAACTTTACTCAGAGGTAATATGGACATGAAAAAATTCTGAAAATATCTTACTCAAAGGTAATATGGACATAGTAAGATATTATTCTGTAGGGATAGTGGAAAAACATAGTTCAGAGGTAATATGAACATGAACTGACTTTTTCTCTGCTGGAGAAAATGAGGATAGTTCAGAGGTAATATGGATTTGAACAATACGTTTCCATCGCGGGCATCCCACAGGGGGTTTTGGTGGACCTATTACTTCTTGTGCACGAGAGTGTAAGTAATAAGTTCGAGATGAAAACCCTATCAGAGGTAATATGGTCATGATAGGTTTTGTAGACTTAACACCGCTGGCGTACTTAGAGTTTAAGCACGGGTGATAAGTTGAGATAACGACTGATGATAGTCGTAGGGAGAGGTTTGCTCAGAGGTCACTTGGACATGGCAGACTCTCGGAAAAAAATGTTAGGACATCAGTTCAGAGGTAATATGGACGTGAACTAATGTCCGAAAAAATCACTGAGGAGTGATTTATTGAGTACGGTTTATCCGAACATAAAGATAGACCTAAGGATTGCTCCGCTGGAGAAATTGGTGGAACGACAGCTCAGAGGTAATAGGTACATGGCTAGCGCTACTGGGGAGGATGTGAGGGTGGTAGTTCAGAGGTAATATGTGTAGAAGCATAAAATATGCTGGGAAATTATACGCGTATTATACAGTCAAAACCCCCAACATACATGAAGTGTGGCATAAAATATGACTTCAGAGCTATACGCGTAAAACAGGGCTTCAGATCTGTCTGGCGTAAAGTAGAGCTTCAGAGCTGTACGCGTAAAATAGAGCTTCAGAGCTGTACGCGTAAAACAGAGCTTCAAAGCCGTATGGCATAAAATATGGCTTCAGAGTTGTACGCGTAAAACAGAGCTTCAAGACTGTGTGGCATAAAATATGGCTTCAGAGCTATACGCGTAAAGCAGTGCTTCAAGGCTGTTTGGCGTAAAGTAGAGCTTCATAGCTGTACGCGTAAAACAGGGCTTCAAGGCTGTTTGGCATAAAGTAGAGCTTCAGAGCTGTCCGTGTAAAGAAGTACTTCAAGGCTATTTTGGCGTAAAAGGTTGCTATACCTTCCCGCGTAAAGTTTAAAATACGTTTGTTTTAATGCAGCGTAAAGTTGTGCGAGGAACTCTTCGTATTCCTCGGATGAATTTGTCAGACAAACCAGTGAACTTGGTACCTGATAAAAGTACTGTACGATAATCGAGAGGACGGCTGTGATGATGATTTTGTACAGAGACCCAGGTTGTCGTTTAGTGACATATTCTTGATACAAGTCATTTTTACGCATTCAAAGAATACGCGGCCTATTCTACATGGGCAGAAATGAGTTTTACGCTCAAGATAAAGACAAAATCAGATGCCACGTCAAAAGTTGTTTCTCATACATAGCTCGAGGCATATCTCTATATTTAATACACGAGATGGAGGCAGATCTCTGCATTTAATGCACGAGATTTTGTTCTATTTTTAATGACTGGGAAAGCTAAAACTGTGACTAATATGCTCACATCACCATCCTTGTATTTTACGCCAACCAGGCTATTTTCAACTATAGGAGTACGCTGTATGCTATCTCCTCGAAATATGCCAACTCGGCTATATTTGCAAAGGTACGTAATAAGGCTACTTAGCCCAGAATACGCTCAAAATCTCAGTTGTGATGGATAATTGGCTATTTTACGCTGGTTATCTATTATTCATGAATCATAAAATTTTACGCAAAGTTTGGCCTTTTACGCCAACAAGACAGCTATTTGGATTTTATGCCAACAAGACAGCTCTTTGGCTTTTACGCCAACAAGACAGCTCTTTGACTTTTACGCCAACAAGACCGCTCTTTGGCTTTTACGCCAACAAGATAGCTATTTGGCTTTTACGCCAACAAGACAGTTATTTGGCTTTTATGCCAACCATCTTTACGCAGTGGCAGTTACCTACATGGCTCACATGCCGTGATCTTCGGAAAGCAGTTATACGCGTTACCTCGTAAAGGGACATGTGTCATATGCAGATTCAGAAGATTATTTGAACGTGGGTAGCAGTTATTATAACCGCAGCGTAAAAGATGCAACTTTCTTCACAGTTTGTCCTTCTACACCAACTGGACAGTTATTTGACTGATCTCTATAAATAGAGAACCCCAATCAAGGGGATGGAGGGATCGATCGGGGACGAGACAGAAGCACAAGGAGAGATCAGAGAGAGAGAGCAAAGACAGAGAGTGTTGGTTGACAACTTTGGCAACGAGAATTTAATCCCACTTGTAACCTTTGAAGCTTCTTCTTCTTCTACAGCACTTCTTCGTCATCGTGTGGTCCAAGGGACAAAGTGATCGATCGCAGATCAGACTCCTATAGCAATACTTTCCCAGAATCATTCTATTGTACTTAACATCCTCGTATAGGATTAATTGTACTCTTTTTCTTGTTTGTAAGCAAAAAAAAGAAAGGTTTCGTATAAACCTCTTCTTCCTTAATTTTTTGTTTTTTATCAAACAAAATGGTGACTCTGCTAGTGACGACTTTCTCCTCTGACGAGAAAGCAATTGCTCAACACGATGTTGTATCCATCGGATCGAAGAAGAAGACTTTGGTCGTCCAGTTGACCAATCTGCCTATGAAGATATGCTTCATATAGGGGGTAGCTCTCATTCCTCCTCTGTCCACAACAACAGGAAGCTGCGTAAAGTATGGATGCCTAAGACGTCATCTACCCTTCCTGCAAGCTCTCACTCTCTGATCAACAAAGTTGCGCCTACATGCCCTGTGTGTGAAAATTTGTCTCCCGTCTGTGACGTGGTAGACAACACTTCTTGCAATGCCTCAGTGCCAATCCAGAAGTCTCAAATACGCCTTGTGCGTAAAACTTTGTCTCCCGTCTGTGACGTGGTAGACAACACTTCTGGCAATGCCTCAGTGCCAATCCAGAAGTCCCAGACGCATCCTGTGCATAAAACTTTGTCTCCCGTCTGTGACATGGCAGACAAGACTTCTGGCAATGCCTCAGTGCCAATCCAGAAGTTTCAAACACGCCCTGTGCGTAAAACTTTGTCTTCCGTCTGTGACGTGGTAAACAAAATTTCTGGCAATGCCTCAGTGCCGATCCAGAAATTTCAAACATGCCTTGTGCGTATAATTACATCTTTCGTCTATGATGGGGCAGATGTACCCTTTGATCACATCAAAGAAAAACAAGTGGCGAATCCTTCAAAGAGAGTTCCCACTTTATAGATTATGCGAACTTTCCCTGTTTTACGCGAACCTGTGCAAAACTCCAAATTGTGCCAGGAGAGGTCTGTCCGCATAAAGAAGACTCGTTTTACGGGAAGATACGCTCCTCAGACAGATGATGGATCATATGCTACTCATATGGGTGAACTGCTGTATTCCTATGGCAGAGAAAGGGTTATGATTCATAATCTACACCTTCACACTGATGTAAAAAGGCAGAATAAGCCTTCTTCTTCTTCTTGTAATCTTCCTGATTTGCGTGATTTCTTGATCCAGAAACGCAAAGACAGGGGATCTCCTAATACGTCTATTACACCTCCTAGAGAATATTGTTGTAATAGTTATAAGGTTGTAATTAACCATTGTCGTTCTAAAGCAAAACAGTCAGTTTTTGACCAATTGAACTATTCTTTGTCATTACAGGAAGAAGAACCAGACGATGACATGTCTGGGGGTAGTCTCCCTCGACAAAACAGAGCAGCATCCAAAGTTGGGGGTAGAATTCCCTTTGAGTCCGAAGATGATACAACTATGACCATCTTCCCTGAGGACTGTACGACTCAGGTATCGGAAGCCCTAAAGCCAAAGGGGACTTTCTCCTTCAATAAGGATGACATCATTAAAAATTTTAATATATTGATGAAGGAAAACAAACTTCGGCTACACAATATTAGATACCCTGAAAAGGCTGGCAAGGTCGACGACCCAGAATATTGTCTCTTTTAACGGTACATTCATCACCCCACAAAGGCATGTTATGTACTGAAAAGGAAAATCCAGGAGTTGATCGACGCCAAAGTCATCACTTTGCATTTATAAACGAGAAGACGGTCACTGCAAATTGATCTCACTCCAACGTGGCAATTTGCCCCCCTCAAGAAGTACCAGATAATGAGTTCCTAAAATCTTCCCAGATGAGCAACCTTCAGGTCTATCCCCACTCAGCAAATCACTCCCCAGTGAATTTTTCGGACATGGGTTCACGTCCAAACTATTTTTTCCTCAGTTGAGTTTGCCATGTCCAAGTGACCTCTGAGCAAACTTTCCAAGTTGTTGCTATCGATCAGTTTACGTCAATATTACCTCTGAACTACGTCTCTCCACTTTCTCCAGCAGAGTAAATCTATCACCACAAAAATGGTCATTCCCATATTACCTCTGCCCTATTTTTCTTTATCCCCACTGAGTCATATCTTACCACGTCCACCTTACATTTGAGTAAGATATTTTCAAAACTTTTCCATGTCCACATTACCTCTGAGTGAAGTTCTTCTCTTCGACTTCCTACTATCACGTTCGCATAACCCCTGATAGTGCTAGTCATTTCAGCTTATTATCTGTACTTAAGGGATGCCATGGGTAATAAGTCCACAACCCAGATGTACAAATCAACTCTTGGTTCTTTATCCCCAATAAGTGCCTATGTGCAATATTTTCTCGATCGTCGAAGCTCGAGAATCATATTCTATCATGTTCATATGACCTCTGTATAGATATGTTCAGCAATTTGGCATCTCCAGCAAGTGCCTATGTGCAACATTTTCTCCTTCGTTACAAATTCTTATAAAGAGCAATCATCCGTATCCAAGAGTCCTGGGTACGCAATGGATGATGGATCCTCAAAGTTCCCCCCGACGGAGCAATCCTTAGGTCTACTCGCACACTCCCGCAATGACTATTCAAACCAATCTCGTTAGACGCTAGCCATGTTCATATTACCTCTGAGCTATCATCCCATCAATCTCTCCAGCGGAACGATCCTTTGGTCTATCTTCATGTTTGGATAGACCACACTCAACAAATCACTCTTCAATGAATTTTTTGGACATTAGTTCATGTTCATATTACCTCTGAACTGCTGTCATAATATTTCTCTCAGGCTGAGTTTGTCATGTCCATATTACCTCTGAGCAACCCTCCCTGGTTTGGCTATCGATTATCATGTCCATATTACCTCTGATATCTGTTGTCATCTCAACTTAACACCCGTACTTAACTCTAAGTACGCTAGTGGTATTATTTCCAAAAAAATGTCACGTCCATATTACCTCTGGCAGGGCTTGTCTTAAACTTATTACTTGCATTCTCGTGCACAAGAAGTAATAGGTCCACCAAAAACCCCCCGGTGGGATGCCCGCAATGAAAACGAATTTTTCAAATCCATATTACCTCTGAACTATCCTCATTTTTCCCAGCAGAGAAAAATTTAGTTCATGTTCATATTACCTCTGGACTATGTCTCTCCACTATCCCCACAGAGTCATATTTTACCGCGGCTATATTACCTCTGGCAGGACTTGTCTCAAACCTATTACTTGCGCTAACGTGTGCAAAAAAAGTAATGGGTCCACAAAATAATACCCCAGCAGGATGTCTTTACTAGCCACAAAACCTATCACGTTCATATTACCTCTGATAGGGTTTGTTTCGAATCTATTAGTCATACCCCAAAGTGTGCAACAGGGTAATATGTATACCAAAAATCCCCCAGTAGGATGTCCTCAGAACCATACATGACCTATCGTCCCCACATACTTCAACCTGACGAACTTAGCAAAAAGAGGCGGACAGTGAATTTGTGCTGATTTCATGCTTCTTATTCAAAGTATTCCAGACTTAGCCAAGTCCGAAAACTTTGAATGGGGTCTTGTAGAAGCATAAAATATGCTGGAAAATTATACGCGTATTATACAGTCAAAACACCCAACATACATGAAGTGTGGCATAAAATATGACTTTAGAGCTATACGCGTAAAACAGGGCTTCAGAGCTGTCTGGCGTAGAGTAGAGCTTCAGAGCTGTACGCGTAAAACAGAGCTTCAAGACTGTGTGGCATAAAATATGGCTTCAGAGCTATACGCGTAAAGCAGTACTTCAAGGCTGTTTGGTGTAAAGTAGAGCTTCAGAGCTGTATGCGTAAAACAGGGCTTCAAGGCTGTTTGGCATAAAGTAGAGCTTCAGAGCTGTCCGCGTAAAGTAGTACTTCAAGACTGTTTTGGCGTAAAAGGTTGCTATACCTTCCCGCGTAAAGTTTAAAATACGTTTGTTTTAATGCAGCGTAAAGTAGTGCGAGGAACTCTTCGTATTTCTCGGATGAATTTGTCAAACAAACCAGTAAACCTGGTACCTGACAAATGTACTGTACGATGATCGAGAGGACGGCTGTGATGATAATTTTGCACAGAGACCCAGGTTGTCGTTTAGTGACATATTCTTGATACAAGTCATTTTTACGCATTCAAAGAATACGCAGCCTATTCTACATGGGCAGAAATGAGTTTTACGCTCAAGATAAAGACAAAATCAGACGCCACGTCAAAAGCTATTTCTCATACTCGAGGCATATCTCTGCATTTAATACACGAGATGGAGGCAGATCTCTGCATTTAATGCACAAGATTTTCTTCTATTTTTAATGACTGGGAAAGCTAAAACTGTGACTAATACGCTTACATCACCATCCTTGTATTTTATGCCAACCAGGCTATTTTCAACTATAGGAGTACGCCATATGCTATCTCCTCGAAATACGCCAACTCGGCTATATTTGCAAAGGTACGTGATAAGGCTACTTAGCTCAGAATACGCTCAAAATCGCAGTCGTGATGGATAATTGGCTAATTTACGCTGGTTATCTATTATTTATGAATCATCAAGTTTTACGTAGAGTTTGGCCTTTTACGCCAACAAGACAGCTATTTGGCTTTTACGCCAACAAGACAGCTCTTTGGCTTTTATGCCAACAAGACAGCTATTTGGCTTTTACGCCAACAAGACAGTTATTTGGCTTTTACGCCAACCATCTTTACGCAGGGGTAGTTACCTACGTGGCTCGCATGCCATGATCTTCGGAAAGCAGTTATTTGCGTTACCTCATAAAGGGACACGTGTCATATGCAGATTCAGAAGATTATTTGAACGTGGGTAGCAGTTATTATAACTGCAGCATAAAAGATGCAACTTTCTTCACAGTTTGGCCTTCTATGCCAACTAGACAGTTATTTGACTGATCTCTATAAATAGAGAACCCCAATCAAGGGGATGGAGGGATCGATCGGGGACGAGACAGAAGCACAAGGAGAGATCAGAGAGAGAGAGAGAGCAAAGACAGAGAGTGTTGGTTGACAACTTTGGTAATGAGAATTCAATCTCACTTGCAACCTTTGAAGCTTCTTCTTCTTCTACAATACTTCTTCATCATCGTGTGGTCCAAGGGACAAAGTGATCTACCGCAGATCAGACTCCTATAGCAATACTTCTCCAGAATTATTCTATTGTACTTAACATCCTCGTATATGATTAATTGTACTCTTTTTCTTGTTTGTAAGCAAAAAAAAGAAAGGTTTCGTATAAACCTCTTCTTTCCTAATTTTTGTTTATTCAAACAATGTGGACGTGAACTAATGGCCAAGAGAATTTAGGTTACTAAGGGTGGTCTACCTAGAAATGTAGATGGACCTGAGGTTGGTTGATCCGGAGTTGGTTTAGGTGGTATGTCTACCCCCACACGTAGTTGAGTCGGAGGAACAGGTGATCGATACTCAAATAGAAAAGTTTGCTCAGAGGTAAGATGAATATGGCAAACTCTTGGGTTGTGGACTTATTACCCATGACGTACCTTAAGTACGAGTAATAAGCTGAAATAACTACCGATATCAGAGGTAATATGGACATGATAATCGATAGCCGAACCTGGAAGGTTTGCTCAGAGGTCACTTGGACATAGCAAAATTTTGTGAACTTAACACCACTGGCGTACTTAGAATTAAGTACGGGTGCTAAGTTGAGATGACAACCGATATCAGAGGTAATATGAACATGATAATCGATAGTCGAACCTGGAAGGTTTGCTCAGAGATAATATGGACATGGCAAACTTTTGTGAACTTAACACCACTGGCGTACTTAGAATTAAGTACGGGTGCTAAGTTGAGATGACAACCGATATCAGAGGTAATATGAACATGATAATCGATAGCCGAACCTGGAAGGTTTGCTCAGAGGTAATATGGACATGGCAAACTTTTGTGAACTTAACACCACTGGCGTACTTAAAATTAAGTACATGTGTTAAGTTGAGATGACAACCGATATCAGAGGTAATATGGACATGATAATCGATAGCCAAACCTGGAAGGTTTGCTCAGAGGTAATATGGACATGGCAAAATTTTGTGAACTTAACACCACTGACGTACTTAGAATTAAGTACGGGTGCTAAGTTAAGATGACAACCGATATCAAAGGTAATATGGACATGATAATCGATAGCCGAACCTGGAAGGTTTGTTCAGAGGTAATATGGACATGGCAAACTTTTGTGAACTTAACACCACTGGCGTACTTAGAATTAAGTACGGGTGTTAAGTTAAGATGACAACCGATATCAGAGGTAAGATAATCGATAGCCAAAACTTGGGAGGTTTGCTCAGAGGTCACTTGGACATGGCAAACTTTTATGGACTTAACACCACTGGCATACTTAGAATTAAGTATGGGTGCTAAGTTAAGATGACAACCGATATCAGAGGTATTATGGACATGATGATCGATAGCCAAAACCTGGGAGATTTGCTCATAGGTTACTTGGACATGGCAAACTCAGCCGAAAAAATATTTGGACAATAGATCAGAGGTAATATGGACGTAAACCCATGTCCAATAAACTCACTGAAGAGTGGTTTGCTAGTGTGGTCTATCCGAAAATGCGGATAGACCTGAAGGTTGCTCCGCTGGAGAGACTTTTGGGACTCATCATCCGTTACTTCTTGAGGGGAGAAATTGCCATATTGGAGTGAGATCATATTTGCAGTGACCGTCTTCTCGTTATTAAGCAAAGTGATGACTTTGGCGTCGATCAACTCATGGATTTTCTTTTTCAGTACATAGCATGCCTTTATGGGGTGATGAATGTACCGATGAAAGATACAATATTTTGGGTCATCGACCTTGTTAGCCTTTTCAGGGTATCTGATGTTGGGTAGCCGAAGTTTGTTTTCTTTCATCAATATATTGAAGATTTCAATGATGTCATCATCATTGAAGGAGAAAGTCCCCTTTGGATTTGGGGCTTCCGATACCTGAGTCGTACGGTCCTCAGGGAAGACGGTTATAGTTGCTTCATCTTCGAACTCAGAGAGAATTCTACTCCCAGCTTTGGATGCTGCTTTGTCTTATCGAGGGAGACTACCCCTAGACATGTCATTGTCTGGTTCTTGGGAATCACTGTCCTCACGGCATGACGGGTTGGTGTGGATCACTAGAAGATTGATACTCCCGGCTTGCAGAGTTACGACGGGTCCGAAGGTCAGCAGGACCATGTTTGCCTTGAGGGCTAGAGTCTGCATTGTAGCACTCATGGTGTGCATCATTATCTCAAGAGCATCGAGTCGTTAGCGATCGCTGAGCCCTTCCGCCTTGGGTTCTTGAGTCACACTGTCCTCAGGGAAGACGGTCATAGTTGCATCATCTTCAGACTCAAAGGAGATGCTACTCTCAGCTTCAGATGATGCTCTGACTTTTCGAGGGTGACTCCCCCTTAACCTGTCATTGTCTGTTCCTTTGATGTGATCAAAGGGTACATCTGTCTCATCATAGACATGAGATGTAATTTTACGCACAGGGCATGTTTAAAATTTTTGGATTGACACTGAGGCATTGTCAGAAGTTTTGTCTACTACGTCATAGACGGGAGACGAAGGTTTACGCGCAGGGCGTGTTTGAGACTTCTGGATTGGCACTGAGGCATTGCCAGAAATTTTGTCTACCATGTCACAGACGGGAGACGAAGGTTTACGCACAGGGCGTATTTGAGATTTCTGGATTGGCACTAAGGCATTGCCAGAATTCTTGTCTACCACGTCATAGACGGGAGACGAAGATTTACGCGCAGGGCGTGTTTGAGACTTCTGGATTGGCACTGAGGCATTGCCAGAAGTTTTGTCTACCACGTCACAAACGGGAGACGAAGGTTTACGCGCAGGGCATATTTGAGATTTCTGGATTGGCACTGTCACGACCTGCACCCAAAATATCGGGCATGAGTCGTGGGTACGTCCAGCCTACGCCGCAGCATCGGCGGTAGAACGCTGTCTAGGTCAACTATCTAGATAACAATCTCACGCAATCAATATATAAACCTGTCAAGATCTCAACTCTAAACGTAGGAGCAATATCATAATGATAATCAAGTACTCAATCACGAATCTAAGCACGATAAGATAACAAGAAGTCTAACAACTAGAAAGTCTAACCAACAACTACTACTACAAAAACCACAACATCAATAATAATAATTCAACATCAAAAATAATATACAAAACAAGGTCTCAGTCCAAAACCGGAGACAAATCCGGTGCTAAAAACTAATAAAAACAATAACAAGGTCCTAGTGATCCCGACTACCAACCCGGAAATCACCCCTAAAATAGAGGGTCCCTGTCTACACCATCGACA
The DNA here is from genome assembly GCA_036927795.1 of Iris macrosiphon. Classification (NCBI taxonomy): domain Eukaryota; kingdom Viridiplantae; phylum Streptophyta; class Magnoliopsida; order Asparagales; family Iridaceae; genus Iris; species Iris macrosiphon. The sequence goes on from JAYESA010000005.1 coordinate 194,713,880, forward strand.
AGCTCAGGTCCATAAAATGTTGGACACTACTCCTCCGGATACTCTGGAAAAATATGTCCAGTCAGGACTGGAGCAAGTACATCTCTAACAGCAGTTCCATTTAAATGATAAAAACTATAAAACAGTTATAGCAAGTAGCAAAGAGAATGAAATAAAGTATGGAACAAGAAATATACATATCACTGGTGCATAAAGGTAAAGATGCATGAATATCAGAGCAATATAGTAAAGACTGCAAGATACAAGAAATCTAAACTAAGAGTAAGTCTGTGCACATGAACGTGTAGTGAGTCCAGCATGAAATACATGTAATGAGTCAAGTCCAGAAACTATAAGTGAGACCAGCAAAAAATGCAAGAGAGTCCAGACTATAAAGAATGAACTCGGTGTCTTTGAAATACTTATTTCGACATGTAAACGGCTAGGGGTAAGTACGGCTCACCGTGCACTGGGTGCGCGGGCTATCATTCCAGATTAGACCAGAGGGGGTGATTCCTGATGATTCCAGATGTGAATGTTTACATGTCTACTCGAGTATTTCTCTATCCCAACTAGTACAAGTGAATCCAAGACCCGACACATAAATCAAATATGAGTCTAGCCTGAAACATGAGTGATGCCTGTAGGTGATGCCAGTAGGTGATTCCAGAATAGAGGCCAGAAACATGAAATAAATACGTGTCGCAAGTAAATGAATCCAGAAATACCAGTCCGTGTCCCGTGTTGTGCCAGAAAAATCAGATGATACTATACTAGAAGCTGAATCATAATAATTATCAGATAATGAAAACTATCAGAGAATGTACTCGCCTGACGTCCTGAGCAACCGGCGATCCGAACCGGTATCTCAAGGACCTATTGCGAAAAGCAAGGTTAAACAGGTTTCTAATGAGTTAAACAGATATAAAATAACTAAAAATAGG
>JAYESA010000005.1:194719802-194767855 GCA_036927795.1 Iris macrosiphon
GTGCACGAAACTTATATTACGTGTTTGGATTGTCGAGCGGGCGAGTAGCTTCCCCACCAGTGCATTCAATGTACTGATAATCCACCAATTTGTATGCAGGGTGCGGGAGAACCTCGTTCGGTGTAGATGCCTCCTTCGTGCGTGCTAAGGCCAGGAGTTCCCTCTGAAGCCTTGCAACGGTGCATCCGGGACAGAAGCGCATATACAAGACATAATGTTAGAACATAGCCCGAACATCGCCTGATCATCGCCTGTACAATTATCCATAATTGTAGCCACTTGGCACACTTTTACTGTTTCAGAGAGAGAGAGGCTTGAGCGACTTGTAATCTCGGCTATACGCCGCCTGTAACACATGTTTATATCAATAAAAGAGTTGCTTTACTTCAAACTTGTGTTTCAATGCTTCCGCTATATTTGTCGACTCAGTGAACCTGTTACCAAATTGCTATACGTTCATGACTCCGCTGCACTCGGACAATCTGTGCGACTCTGTGGTTTAGAACTCTTGTCGCCAGCCAATGAACCATGGCCTTGCACGGGTGTAGATCACGCTCGTGCGGCATCACGCCCGGATGGGTCAAAGCGATCGTCCCGCGGGAGCGCTGGCGAGAGTGATTCCCGCCTAGCGGGGACGGCCAAAATAGCCTGCGGGAGATCGGGGAGTGACATAGTGGTATCAGAGCCTGGCTTCTACGCCTTTGGACTTTAATTCGATATCTCTGTTTCGAAAGCTCGTTCGTGGGTTATGTGCACGCTCTCTCTCAATGCCTCGATGGAATGTTCCAACAATAAGTCTAAATACTTTCAAAATGCATTTTGAATGATATGCTTGCTTGTCTGCTGTTGTGCTGCGAGTGGCCTTTATGCCAACCTGTGCGAACCCTTGAGAGTATCACAGTAGCTTGTCCGATTTTCACTAACCCTAAGTTTGGTTGAATGCATCTATTCTAGGGACGCCTTGAACTAGTGCACCATCCAAGACTTAAGGAAAGGTGAAACTCGAGTGCTAAGACTTCGCTATCACTAAGCTGGTTGACGTGTTCATACTAGAAGTGCACTTCAAAAGTGCGCACGATCCAGTCTAAGCGATATGCTGATTTTGAAGCTTGTGCAAGTGAATATCCAAATGAAAAAGTACAACAACTTGTCTAGGATTGCCTCATCCCTAGATCACTGCTTGTCCTTAGTAAGTCTCGAGGACGAGACTTTTTCTAAGTTGGGTAGGATGTAACACCCCGTTCCGCTCAAGCGGACTGCCGTCTCAAACGGCAATCGTGCAGCTGTCCCGACCTGTTTTGCCTCAATCAAGAAGCAAAGGATATCCAGACTTGTCCCTACAGGAAGTCAGCTTAGGCTTTCAGAGGCTCGCTCGACGTATCGCTCTACCGAGGCGAATCATCGCTAAGGTGGGTGCTACGGTAAACTTGTCTTTGCTTAGCCAGCACACATAAAATCTGGATTGATACATGCTAGTCGCTAGGTGAATCACCCCTGCATGCTAATAAATCCAACGCACCTAGCTAAGAGAATAATCCCAACTTATATTACTTATGCTAGAATATGGAAATTGAAATACTGCTTACATTCAGACCCTCGCATGCTAAGTCCCTAACGGCTTCATCTCTCGGCTTACCTTCGGGTCCGAGCAAACGTGTTTACTTATGTTCCTTAGAAACGCATGCTTGTCTGTAACCTCCGTATCCTGAAATTCGTGCTTAAATATTATTTTTAGGTTAATTTGGGGCTAGTGGAATTTTTCCATAATTTTTTATTAATTAAAAACTAGTAATCCTAATTTTCTAGGACTTTCAAGAATTTATTTTAGGGACAAATATATTTAAAAATATCCCAAACTTTTATTTTAGGTTCTAAATAATAAAATATATTTTCTAGAATTTTTTGGGAATTTTTTGATTATTTTTTAGCATTTATTTTGAGTTAATTATAAAAAACTGAATTAAAAACTATTTTCAGAAAAAGAAAACCCAAAAAGAAATTATTTCTGCCCAGTCAGCAAACAGGGGGCCCACCTGTCAGCCTCCAGCAGCCAACAGTGCGGGGCCCGCCTGTCAGCGACCGCGGGTGAAGCCAAGCCGAGCCGAGCCGAGCCGCGTCCAAGTCCGAGTCGGACTCAGCTGAGCTGAGCCGCGTGGATCTACGACCGCTGGATCTGGGCGGGGAGCCACGGATGGCTGCCACGTGGCAAGCTCCTGAGCCGCGGCTGCTCTTTCTCTCTCCTCTCTCTATATATATATATTAGTTTAGTTATTTTTTAGGGTTTTCTTCAGCCGATTTTTGGAGAATTGCCATCTAGGGTTCCTTCATTTTCCAGAAGCCATTGCGCATAGCTCTGGACTCCAAACGAGGCCTAGTTTTTTTTGTTAGAACTATATTGAGGTTAGCTTTCTGATTATATAATTTGTTTTACGAAATTATGATTATTAAATTCTAGAAAATTCGTAGAACACAGCATGTCCAAAAATAGATGTGTTTTGATGTTTTCGTGATTCCGGGAGAACCATGAATCAGAATCATGAACCGTTTAAAGTTTTAGAAAGCTAATGTCGAGATCATTGACATATGTTTTTCCCAGAATTTATTTCGATGTATTTTTATATTGTTAATTCTGTAGAACTTCTAGGGTAAAATTTAACCATCGGTGCACGATACGAAACTTGTATGTGCCATAATTCCCAAACAAATTTGAATTTGGACGAGCCATAAATTCTAGCGTGTTTTTGACACTGAAATATACAGAGAATCATGCATGAAAGTCGAGTTTGTGTCGGTTGACTTTTCGGTCAACAGATCGCCTCGATTTGCGTGCCATGAGTCTCGAGTCGATAAATTTAGGTTCTTTTGGGCAAAAATTAGGATTTGACCTAAAAATCAGAATAATAAGATTAAAATAGGATTTTAGATTAATTATTCCAGAATTAAATAAATTAAAATAAATTATCTTTTGACATGGTAAATTTGTAATACATAGGCTATTTGGACTGTGACTTGGACTCTAATTTATACCAGCAGCAGGACCTCAGGCGAGTATATTCTCTGACAGTTTCTATTATGTTGATTATCTCTATAATTCTTGTTGTATAGCGTACATGACTCAGACACGATTATTTACACGAGTTGGCATCATCGAGACCTGTCACGAGGAGTCGTGATTGGGATCCATCGTGCTAGCTGGGGGAAATGGGGAAGTATTAGTAGTTATGTGATCATACCCCTTACATGCAGCATTAGCTCACCCACATCTCACGTCGGTGCAGCCTTACCCTTACATGCCTCATCACTGTTACATTTCGGTTAGCCTGACCTGTTGGGGATGATCGCTAATCCATGTAATGAGTCATATAACCCAAGCCGATCACATGATATACTAATGTTTCACACACTTAGATGATTCTTGACATGCATCTTTAGTATATTGATCTAGCATCTCTACATGTTCTAGTTATTGATCTTGTACACACTTATATACCAGTTTATTGTTCTTGCGTGTACTTGGATTCCTATTTTATTGCTAGATGTACATTGATGATGACATGCTCCAGTACTTCATTATTCCAGTATTTCTCTATTCCAGTATTTCTTATTGTCAGTATTTTCTATCTGTCTTGTATTTTTTTACACTGTGTTATAGTTTTTGTCAATATACATGGAACTGCTGTTAGAGGTGTATTTCGTTCCAATCCTGACTGGATATTTTTTCCAGACTGTGACATAGAGGACTTGTTTCCAGCATACTTGGAGATTGGATGCTATTGATTGCAGGTTAGATTATTTATTGTTGTTTAAACTTGTCTTGTATTTTATTTGTTTGCTTCGATATCTCATCGTGCTTTAGCTTATGTGATTGAGTATATTCCATATTATATGGTGATATCTGTGTCTCCTTATGGAGTTGGATATTCATGTGAGATTGATTAGATAGTTACATGACCTAGACAGCGTTCTACCGCCGATGCTGCGGCGTAGACTGGACGTACCCACGCTCTTGTGCCCAAATTTCGGGTGTGGGTCGTGACACATTTTTAGTGGTGGCCCATGCAGGTCAGACTTTGCAAGTTATGCGATGTCGTGGTAGTGCGACATCTTAGTTGTACTACTACGTGCCTGCTATAGAATATAGGACATAGGATACTAGGATGAGAGAGGATACTCAATCACAAAAATTCTTGAAAGATTCCTGGGACGACCCCTTGAGAATCTTATTATAATTTCCAATTTAAATCTTTTCCTTGTTTTCGTCCGCTCTAGCTTATTGTTATTGAACTTGATTCTTGTTGACCAGTTGTTAAATTTAATTCTTGGTATCGTTGTTGAGTTTCGATTTTATATCGAGATAAATTTTACGGACTAAACTTTACGGTATCATCTGATGACATATATTGATGAGGACGGTGAGAAAGGTAAAACGTCTACTTTGATTATGGAACCTAGAGTTTATCGCAGCCATATTAGCTGTCGTGATGAGAACGTAGGAACCAGACTTGGATGTACATACTGTAGTTATGAAACTTAGAGTCTCTCGCAGCCATACCGGTTGGCGTGGCGAAGATTCTAGATGACATGATTATAGAGTTGCATACCTTAGTTACGGAACCTGTCGTTTATCACATTTATGGTTACTGGCGTGGCGAGGATTCTGAGTGTCATGATTTCTGATAGACGTGTATGATTATCAGGTTGTATCTTAAATTGGTTCTTAAAGTATCATCTCAAGACTTATCTATTTCTGTTATTCCAGGACTTTGTTCCATCGCTTCTTTTCTTTACTAGCAGTAAAGATACCTTCAGTCCTTGATCCAGATCCTTTTTGAGCTTATTTTCTTCGAGAATTCCCTGTTAGTATAATAAATAGTGACTTACAATTTTGTTTGTGTCTTGTATTAGTGTTGACTGGGTGTGACTTATTAGTTGTAAGTGTTTTTTTAGTTGGACATGTGAGCAGTAGGCATTAATCTAGAGTTAACTTATAGCATAGTACCTTGTAGCAATAGTTCTATGATAGGCGTGTTATAGTTAGTATTTGCACTATAGATAGAAGGAGAAAAGAGTATCAGTGAAGGTTCCAAGAGTAAGTATCAGAGTCAGCATGCCAGTCCTGACTAGTCGTAAATTCATGTAATTGGATGATCTATGTAAACAATTAAGTATCAAGGAATTGTGTTAAAGATTAATAGAGCATGATGTTCAATTTGATGATTTATACTGGGTGTATCAAGAGTAAAGAAATATATATGCATAAAGGGTTTTAATGAGATGCCATGAGTAGAAAAATATCAAGATTGGTAATGAAAGTTATGAAATGTATCACATATTAGTTTAACAGGCTGTAAAAGGTTTAAGAGATATACTTATACATCAATCGAGATATGGAACCATATACCTGTCCTTGAGATTGAAGTAAAGCATGGGTATTATAGAAATTGCAAGTGATCATAAGTTCTAGTCAATGTGACGAGGTGATCTAATGATGGAAGCTAGTGTTACCATACCAATAGTGCTAGCGATTCTATATCAAAGATTTGTTGAGCAAGGTGCTAATGACAGTAAGTACTTCGTGTGATGATAGTTAGATTGGTGTACCAGTTAATATAGATAGAAAATCATTGAAGAAAATATGTGTGATGATAACTTTGATTATTGGAAGTAATAGTGCAAGTAATCTAGGCAGTGCAATATTCAATACACAATTGAGAGTTGTAGATAATTGATGTATTTGTGTGCACCTTGAGTATTAGAGACTGTGAGTATATATGTGTACTTAGATGCTTGTGGATTTAAATTTATAAATTGAAGAGTGGAAATGAATTTCAATTTTTAAGAATTTTGAGGAGTTAAGATTTTATGTTATTAAAATTTTGAGGATTAAAATTCAATTCAATAAACATAGTCAAAGCTATAAAGATTTTGGAAGTGATTAAAAATTTTATTTCGATATTGAGTATTTGACTTTTGAGGAAAGTATATGCATTTTATTTTAAATCGTTCGAAAAGTAAATTTTGATAATTTTATTTTGAGGATAAAATTTTATGGTGGGTAAGAAATGTATAACAGTATATGAGTGGTTGATGTGCATGTGTAAGGATCAATTGGCTTGAGAATGCTTGAGATGGCACTACAAACAGACTTGGGTGTCCATCTAGAGTTGCATTAGGAGCAGTACTTAGTATGGTGTATTGTACTTGGTGTGCACTTGAGTGATAAGAACGACTAGTATAAATAATTGCAGTAGGTAAGAGAGCTAGCAGTGAGTGTGCTTGTAGTAGGAACAGTAGTACCAAGGGATAGAGGTATCAAACTTTGGATGCATTATTAAACCTATGGTTGTGTTAGAAGGCTATGTTTTGTTCTTTCCTTCTGTTCTTTTTGTCTATTTGATTGATTAATTAATTTTCTAGTACCATAGCTTGCATCAATAATTCTCTTGCTAGAATGTAGTTATTAGTACACCCCGACAGATACTGCAATACCATGACAAAAGTGACCATAACCATGTATGTTTTCTCTAGATTGTATATTGTATGACGGTAGGTAGGATTTTCTTAGACCTTGATTGTTGGGGGTTTGACCGTGGTGAAGAATTAATGAAGAGGTTATGAATTGACAAAGAGAGACAATATATTTTAAATTTTGAGGATAAATATTTATTTAAATGAAGAGAGTTGAGAATTTAAAATGACATAATTGACGATTTGTTAAAATCATAAATTTTTATGAAGATTGTGGTATGATTGAATGTCACTAACATTTGAGAAAATTAAGAAGATTATCATTGTATTTATTTGACTGCAAGATATAGATTTATTTTGAATATTGTAATTGAAGATTTTGCGAGTATTATATTATTTGAGCATTGTGTGGAAAAAGAATCAAGGAGTAAGATCATTAATGGATTAGTGTTTGAATTCAAATTTTGGGATAAGATTTTTTTTAAAATTTATAAATATGCATTTACTGGATTTCAATTAAAGGATTGGATAGTAAATTTTGTATTTAGTGATTTACTCAAAATTTGAGGAGTAAGATGATTAATGGGTTAGTATTTGAATACAAACTTTTTGGACGAGATTTTTAAATTTTATAAATATACATTGAGTGGATTTAAAATTAGAGGATTGAATATTAAGTTTTGTATTTAGTGATTAGCATAAATTTTTGAGGAGATTTTGATAAGAATAAAATTTAATTTTTTTTAATTTTAAAGGTTTGCGGGAATATGATACTTCTAGAATTTTGAAAAGTTGTGAAAAAATAATATGGATTAGTTCATGATTGTATGATTTGATGAATTTAATTTTGATGGTCAAAAAAAAAATAATTGAGGATTTTAAATTTCGAGGACGAAATTTTTTTAAGGTGGGTAGACTTGTAACCTCCGTATCCTGAAATTCGTGCTTAAATATTATTTTTAGGTTAATTTGGGGCTAGTAGAATTTTTCCATAATTTTTTGTTAATTAAAAACTAGTAATCCTAATTTTTAGGACTTTCAAGAATTTATTTTAGGGACAAATATATTTAAAAATATCCCAAACTTTTAATTTAGGTTCCAAATAATAAAATATATTTTCTAGAATTTTTTGGGAATTTTCTGATTATTTTTTAGCATTTATTTTGATTTAATTATAAAAAACTGAATTAAAAACTATTTTCTGAAAAAGAAAACCCAAAAAGAAATTATTTCTGCCCAGTCAGCAAACAGGGGGCCCACCTGTCAGCCTCCAGCAGCCAACAGTGCGGGGTCCGCCTGTTAGCGACCGCGGGTGAAGACGAGCCGAACCGAGCCGAGCCGCGTCCAAGTCCGAGTCGGACTCAGCTGATCCGAGCCGCGTGGATCTACGACCGCTGGATCTGGGTGGGGAGCAATGGATGGCTTCCATGTGGCAAGATCCAGAGCCGCGGCTGCTCTTTCTCTCTCCTCTATATATATATATTAGTTTAGTTATTTTTTAGGGTTTTCTTTAGCCGATTTTTGAAGAATTACCATCTAGGGTTCCTTCATCTTCCAGAAGCCATTGCGCATAGCTCTGGACTCCAAACGAGGCTTAGTTTTTTTTGTTAGAACGATATTGAGGTTAGATTTCTGATTATATAATTTGTTTTACAAAATTATGATTATTAAATTCTAGAAAATTCGTAGAACACAGCATGTCCAAAAATAGACGTGTTTTGATGTTTTCGTGATTTCGGGAGAACCAGGAATCAGAATCATGAACCGTTTAAAGTTTCGAAAAGCTAATGTCGAGATCATTGACATATGTTTTTTCCATAATTTATTTCGAAGTATTTTTATATTGTTAATTCCGTAGAACTTATAGGGTAAAATTTAACCATCGGTACACGATACGAAACTTGTATGTGCCATAATTCCCAAACGAATTTGAATTTGGACGAGCCGTAAATTCCAGCGTGTTTTTGACGCTAAAATCTACAGGGAATCATGCATGAAAGTCGAGTTTGTGTCGGTTGACTTTTCGGTCAACAGATCGCCTCGATTTGCGTGCCATGAGTCTCGAGTCGATAAATTTAGGTTCTTTTGGGCAAAAATTAGGATTTGACCTAAAAATAAGAATAATAAGATTAAAATAGGATTTTAGATTAATTATTCCAGAATTACATAAATTAAAATAAATTATCTTTTGACATGGTAAATTTGTAATACATAGGCTATTTGGACTGTGACTTGGACTCTGATTTATACCAGCAGCAGGACCTCAGACGAGTACATTCTCTGATAGTTTCCATTATGTTGATTATCTCTATAATTCTTGTTGTGTAGCTTACATGATTCAGACACGATTATTTACACGAGTTGGCATCATCGAGACCTGTCACGAGGAGTCGTGATTGGGATCCATCGTGCTAGCTGGAGGAAATGGGGAAGTATTAGTAGTTATGTGATCATACCCCTTACATGCAGCATTAGCTCACCCACATCTCACGTCGGTGCAACCTTACCCTTACATGCCTCATCACTGTTACATTCTGGTTAGCCTGACCTGTTGGGGATGATCGCTAATCCATGTAATGAGTCATATAACCCAAGCCGATCACATGATATACTAATGTTTCACACACTTAGATGATTCTTGACATGCATCTTTAGTATATTGATCTAGCATCTCTAAATGTTCTAGTTATTGATCTTGTACACACTTATATACCAATTTATTGTTCTTGCGTGTACTTGGATTCCTATTTTATTGGTAGATGTACATTGATGATGACATGCTCCAGTACTTCATTATTCCAGTATTTCTCTATTCCAGTATTTCTTATTGTCAATATTTTCTATCTGTCTTGTATTTCTTTACACTGTGTTATAGTTTTTGTCAATATACATGGAACTGCTGTTAGAGGTGTATTTCGTTCCAATCCTGACTGGATATTTTTTCCAGACTGTGACATAGAGGACTTGTTTCCAGCATACTTGGAGATTGGATGCTATTGATTGCAGGTTAGATTATTTATTGTTGTTTAGACTTGTCTTATATTTTATTTGTTTGCTTCGATATCTCATCGTGCTTTAGCTTATGTGATTGAGTATATTCCATATTATATGGTGATATCTGTGTCTCCTTATGGAGTTGGATATTCATGTGGGATTGATTAGATAGTTCCATGACCTAGACAGCGTTCTACCGCCGATGCTGCGGCGTAGGCTGGACGTACCCACGCTCTTGTGCCCAAATTCCGGGTGCGGGTCGTGACACTTGTTCGCTTGTAATGTTGCCATGTTTTCATCCAAACCCCGGAAGACTACTACGTAGTCGTTCCATGCCTGAATGAACCTGCAAGTATCCGGGACCGTTGGGTCTCCAAGGTGTCACGCCCCGATCTCCCGCAGGCAATCAGCCGTTCCCGCTAGGCGGGAATCACCCTCGCCAGCGCTCCCGCGGAACGATCGCTTAACCCATCCGGGCGTGATGCCGCACGAGCGTGTGCCACGCCCGTACAAGGCCATGGTTCATTGGTTGGTGGTTAGAGTTCTAAGCCACAGAGTCGCACAGATTGTCCGAGTGCAGCGGAGTCATGAACGCATAGGCGATCGGTAACAGGTTCACTGAGTCGGCAAAAATAGCGGAAGCATAGAAACAAGTAAAGTAATCTCTTTATTGATATGAAACATGTATTACAGGCGGCGTATAGCCGAGATTACAAGTTGCTCAAGCCTCTCTCTCTGAAACAGTAAAAACGTGCCAAGTGGCTACAACTGTGGAATAATTTTACAGGCGATGGTCAGGCGATGTTCACAACTTATGTCTTGTATAAGCGCTTCAGTCCCGGACGCACCGTTGCAAGGCTTCAGAGGGAACTCCTGGCCTTAGCACGCATGAAGGAGGCGTCCGCACTACACGAGGTTCTCTCGCACCCTGCATATCAAACTGGTGGATTATTAGTACATTGAATGCACTGGTGGGGAAGCTACTCGCCCGCTCGACAAATCCAAACACGTAATATAGGTTTCGTGCACAACTATTCAGTTGTCTTTCTAGTTGCCTTAGGATCAGTTTCATGCAAACATTGAACAGCTTAACGTGTCGGGCAGTGCGCCGTGCGATGTTAGAGGAAACACGGCGAGACTTACCAACTTACCATTTCCTTCCCTGTCCAAGGCAAACATTGAGGCAAACATGTTAATTCAAGCACGGGCAAGTATAACATTCAGGAGGCATAGCATATGCAAATATAAGGGTCATTTTAACATGATCGTTCAGGTGTTAAGTCATTCATTGATGCGATGCAGTGACTCGCACGCGGATAGCCGCTAAGCGAGGATGACTTATCTATATGAACAGTTATCGCTGGCATAGCCATAAAGGACCAATTTTAGTCACTAACGAGAATGGGGTGCAGCGAGAATACAAGATGCGCTCCACACCATTTCGTCTTTGCACAGGATGACTAAACAGGAGAGTTACCAATTTTAGTCACTAACGAGAATGGGGTGCAGCGAGAGTACAGGATGCGCTCCACACCATTCCGTCTTTGCACAGGATGACTAAACAGGAGAGTTCCATCCGGATCGGGTCGGCCCCAGTGCCCCGGTGACCGCCCGTGGAACGGTGCCTCGTTTCCGAGTTGTCCGCGACATGCAGGTCTGTATTCAGGTCTGGCTAGGCACAGGATCAAGTTCAGGATAGGACATATCATGTTCAATGTACAGGCATGATTGTTCACAGTCGTATATCGATTGCCAGGCCAGTTGATTCAGTAGTTTGCTCCTCGAGCTGTGATTCAGAGATTTATTCATTCAGGGTGCAGATTCCCTGGTTCGGGAATTGCCTTGGTGACCTAACGGTCCCGAATACTTTCAGGTTCTTCCATGTGCGGAACGACTACTTAGTAGTCTCCCGGGGTTTGGATGAAAACATGGCAACATTCAAGCAGACAAGCATGTGTTTCTAAAGGAACATTAGCAGGCATGTTACTCGGACCCGAAGGTAAGCCGAGAAGTGAAACCGTTAAAGGATTTAGCATGCGAGGGTCTGAATATAAGCAGTATTTCCATTTTCCATGTTCTAGCAAGCAATACAAGTTGGGATTATTCCCTTAGCTAGGTACGTTGGATTTATTAGCATGCAGGGGTGAATCACCTAGCGACTAGCATAAATATTCCAGATTTTATGTGTGCTGGCTAAGCAAAGGCAAGTTCACCGTAGCCACCCACCTTAGCGATGATTTGCCTCGGTAGAGCGATACGTCTGAGCGAGCCTCTGAAAGTCCAAGCCGGATTCCTGTAGGGACAAGTCTGGATATCCTTTGCTTCTTGATTGAGGCAAAGCGGGTCGGGACAGCTGCACGATTGCCGATTGAGACGGCAGTCCGCTTGAGCGGAACGGGGTGTTACACAAGGCAATCCCCGAACCAGGGGCACGCATCAGGGTAATAAATACTGAACGTGAATCCAATAACGTGACAACTGAATGATAATCACATCAAAGTCCACATCTGAACGAGAATTACGTCACGTAACGAACGAATCTCAGCTCTTGGAGCAAACGCTCGTTCAGATCAAGAATCATGGATTATCATTCAAGTTCTGGATTGAAACCGACCCTGACCTGCATGTCGCGGACAACTTGTAAAAAGGTGATCTTCGGATCTTGTTCCATGGGCGGTCACTGGGGCACTGGGACCGATCCGATCCGGATGAAACTTCACGATAGTCTCACGTGCGGACAGGATGGCGTGTAGCGCCTCACGTGCTTCGTTGTACACCATCCTTGTTCAAAGACTAAACGGTCCTTTATGGCTATGCCAGCGACAAACGTTCATATAGATAAGTCATCCTCGCTTAGCGCCTATCCGCATGCGAGTTATTACATCGCATCAAGAAATAACTGAACACCTGAACGATCATGTTAAAACGACCCTCATGTTTGAATATGCTATGCCTCCTGAATGTTATACTAGTCGTGCTTGAATTAACGATGTTTGCTTCAATGTTTGCCTTGGACAGGGAAGAAGAAATGGTAAGTGGTAAGTTTTGCCGTGTTTTCTCTAACATCGCACGGCGCACTGCCCGACACATTAGGCTATCCAATGTTTGCGTAAAACTGATCCTAAGGCAACTAGAAAGATAACTTAATAGTTGTGCATGGAACTTATATTACGTGTTTGGATTTGTCGAGCGGGCGAGTAGCTTCTCCACCAGTGCATTCAATGTACTGATAATCCACCAGTTTGTATGCAGGGTGCGGGAGAACCTCGTTCGGTGCGGATGCCTCCTTCGTGCGTGCTAAGGCCAGGAGTTCCCTCTGAAGCCTTGCAACGGTGCGTCCGGGACAGAAGCGCATATACAAGACATAATATTGGAACATAGCCCGAACATCGCCTCATCATCGCCTGTACAATTATCCATAATTGTAGCAACTTGGCACACTTTTACTGTTTCAGAGAGAGAGGCTTGAGCGACTTGTAATCTCGGCTATACGCCGCCTGTAACACATGGTTATATCAATAAAAGAGTTGCTTTACTTCAAACTTGTGTTTCAATGCTTCCGCTATATTTGTCGACTCAGTGAAACTGTTAACAAATCGCTATGCATTCATGACTCCGCTGCACTCGGACAATCTGTGTGACTCTGTGGCTTAGAACTCTTGTCGCCAGCCAATGAACCATGGCTTTGCACGGGCGTGGATCACGCTCGTGCGGCATCACGCCCGGATGGGTCAAAGCGATCGTCCCGCGGGAGCGCTGGCGAGGGTGATTCCCGCCTAGCGGGGACGGCCAAAATAGCCTGCGGGAGATCGGGGCGTGACATAGGCATTGCCAGAAGTTTTGTCTACCATGTCACAGACGGGAGACGAAGGTTTACGTGCAGGGCATGTTGGCTGTGTTGTCACAACTTTGTTGATTAGTGAATGAGAACTTGCAGGAAAGGTAGAGGACGTCTTAGGCCTCCACACTTTACATAGATTCCTGTTGTTATGGACAAAGAAGAAATGAGAACTACCCCCTGCATCGACCAAAGTCTTCTTCATTGATCCGATGGATACATCATTGTGTTGAGCAATTGCTTTCTCGTTAGAGGAGAAAGTCTTCCCCAACAGAGTCGCCATTTTTTTTTGGATAAACAAATATTTATACGAAACTTTTGCTTACAAACGAGAAAAGAGAAAAGTACAAATAATCCTATACGAGGATATTAAGTACAATAAAATGATTCCGGGGAAGTATTGCTATGGAAGTCTGATATGCAGTCGATCACTTTGTTCCTTGGACTACATGATGATGAAGAAGTGTTATAGAAGAAGCTTCAAACTTTCTCTGAACTGAAGGCAAAAGCTAGTAAAAGGAAAGTTGCAGGTAGGATAGAATTCCTGTTGCCAAAGTTGTCAGCCAAAAACCCTATTCTTCTCCCAATTAGTTAAACATATCTATTCAGAGGTAATATAAACATGATAGAATATGATTCAACTCCTTCCCTCCTCTGTGACTAGGGGTCTCTATTTATAGAGATCAATCAAGTAACTGTCTGGTTGGCGTAAAAGCCAAATGACTGTCTTATTGGCGTAAAGGCCAAACTGTGAAGAAGATTGCCTCCTTTACGCTGCGGTTATGACAACTGCTACCCACGTTCAAATAATCTTCTCTATCTGCGTATGACACGTATCCCTTTATAAGGTAACACGTGTAACTGCTTCTCGAAGATCATGGCATGCAAGCCACGTAGGTAACTGCCCCTTTGCAAATATAGCTGAGTTGGCATATTTCGAGGAGATAACATATGGCGTACTCCTATAGTTGAAAATAGCCTAGTTGGCATAAAAGCCAAATAATTGTTTTATTGGCGTAAAAGCCTGGTTGGTGTAAAAGCCAAATAATTGTCTTGTTGGCGTAAAAGGCCAAACTGTGAAGAAGATTGCCTCCTTTACGCTGACTGTCTTGTTGGCGCAAAAGCCAAACTGTGAAGAAGATTGCCTCCTTTACGCTGCGGTTATGACAACTGCTACCCACGTTCAAATAATCTTCTGAATCTGCGTGTGACATGTATCCCTTTATAGGTAACGCGTATAACTGCTTCTCGATGATCATGGCATGCAAGCCACGTAGATAACTGCCCCTGCGTAAAACTTGAGGATTCATGAATAATAGATAATCAGCGTAAAATAGCCAATTATCCTTCACGACTGAGGTCTTGAGCATATTCGTACTTTACAAATATAACCGAGTTGGCAAATTTTGAGGAGATAGCATACGGCATACTCCTATAGTTAAAAATAGCCTGGTTGGCATAAAATGCACGGATGGTGATGTGAGTGTATTAGTCACAGTCTTAGCTTTCCCAGTCATGACAAATAGAACAAAATCTCCTGCATTAAATGCAGAAATATGCCTCAAGCTCTGTACAAGAAACAACTTTTGACGTGGCGTCTGATTTTGTCTTGTCTTGAGCGTAAAAACTCATTTCTGGGTCTCTGTGTAAAATCATTATCACAGCCGTTCTTTACGCAGGAAGGTATAGCAACCTTTTACGCATAATAGCTTTGAAGCTCTGCTTTACGCGGACAGCTCTGAAGTCATATTTTACGCCAAACAGCCTTGAAGCTCTGTTTTACGCCGACAGCTTTGAAGTCCTATTTTACGCCAAATATCCTTGAAGCTCTGTTTTATGCAGGGAGGAACTTCATGTATATTAGGGGTTTTGACTGTAAATACGTGGATAATTCCCAGTATTTTTTATGCTTCTACAGAGTCAGGTGCCAAGACTCTCCTGCATGCTTCATTAAAAATGGGATATGAATCTTGAGTCACGATCTGACACAATACTAACCGGTACTCCATGTAAATTTACGATATGTCGTATATACATGTTGGCTCGAAACTCCGTGGACTGTCCAACTCTGAACTGCAAAAAATGTGTCGATTTGGTCAGTCGATCCACAATAACCCAGACTGTATCCTTCCCACTGGGGCTTCTTGGAAATCCTGTAACAAAATTTATAGTGATATATTTCCACTTTTATTCAGGTATGGGAAGCGGCTGTAACATTTCAGCAGTTCTCTGATGCTCGGCCTTAACTTGTTGATAAACTAAATATTTTTCCATAAATCGTGCAATCTCTCTCTTCATCCCATGCCACCAATATTACTGCCTCAAATCTTGGTATATCTTTATACCTCCTGGATGAATAGAGTACACGGAGCTTTGTGCTTTAGACATCAACTCATGTCTCAACTCCCCATTCGGAACATATAGGCAATTTTTGCACCTTAACATCCCGTCCTCATGGATTCGAAGTCCCGTCTGCATGTCAGCTTTTATCTTCTCTTTAAGTCTCTGGAACCTAGCATCTGTGGGCAATGCCGCTTTAATCCTCTCTACTAATGATGACTTAACTTCAAGATTCGCCGACAATCTACTCTGTCTTGGCAAAATAAACTCTATCTTGAACTCCTGCAAATCCTCTAATAGCTAGGGCTGCATTATCAAGAAATAAGCTGTGGACTTCCTGCTGAGTGTGTTTGCTACAACATTCGCCTTGCCTGGATAGTACTGCAAATCTATATCAAAATTGACCATCAACTCTAGCCAACGTCTCTGCCTCATATTGAGCTCTTTCTGAGTATAGACATACTTCAGACTTTTGTGATCAGTAAAGATTTTTACCTTCTCTCCATAAAGATAGTGCCTCCATATCTTTAATGCAAATATTACTGCAGCTAGCTAAAGATTGTGCATTGGGTAGTTTTTCTCATGAACCTTCAGCTGTCTCGATGCATAAGCGATAACTTTTCCATGTTGCATCAAAATATATCCTAGTCTACTGCCTGACGCATTACTATAAACAACGAAGCCTCCCGATCATGGTGCAAACTCCTGGTCCTTTCGCGTCAACCGCGTCATAGGCTCCGCAATCCATGAGAAATTTTCCATGAACCTCCGATAGTATCCAGCAAGCCCGAGAAAACTTCTCACTTTTGCAACTGATGTAGGTGTAGGCCAAGTTTCTATTGTAGCAACCTTCTCTGGATCAACTGAAAGTCCTCCCGAGATGATATATCCTAGAAAAGGCACCCTATCCATACAAAACTTATATTTACTGAGTTTGGTGTACAGCTTCTCCTGTCTCAATGTCTCTAGCATGATCCTGAGATGCTCCTCGTGATCTTCGTGGCTCTTAGAATATATCAAGATGTCATCAATAAACACAACCATGAACTTGTCCAAGTACAGATGAAAAACTTTGTTCATCAAACTCATGAACACAGCTGGCGCATTGGTTAAACCAAACGGCATAACTAAGAACTCATAGTGTTCATACTTGGTCCTGAAGGCTGTCTTCGGTATATCCTCTTTCGGTACTCTAATATGGTGATAACCGGATCTAAGATCGATCTTTGAGAATACAGTAGCACCACTCAACTGATCGAATAGATCATCAATGCATGACAATGGATACCGGTTCTTAATGGTTATAGCGTTCAGTGTCCTGTAGTCAATACACAGGCGTACCATCCCATCCTTCTTAGGCACAAATAGTATGGGTGCTCCCCATGGTGAAATACTGGGCCGAATAAAACTTTTCTCCAGAAGATCATCAACTTGCTTCTTCAATTCCACCAACTCCTTAGGTGCTAGCCATTACACAGATGAAGTGATAGGCTCCGCTCCTGGAGTCGAGTCTATTATGAATTCTATTTTTCGATCAGGTGGTAAGCTTGGAAGATCATCGAAAAATACATCCACAAACTCAGATACAACCTTTGGGTACTCGGACTCCCCTTTTGCAGAGAGTACCCTAAGTGTAGGCTGAACACCTTGCTCTATGGCTCCCCGAAAAACTCAAACTCTGGATGTCCGGGTGGTCTAAATATAACCCGTCCAAGCTGGCAATCTAGGGTCACATGGTACTGACTCAACCAGTCCATACCAAGTACAACATCATAATCTGGCATGGAAAAGATCAAGAATTGAGCTCACATCTCTCTCTCACAGACTACTACCAAACAAGATCTACAAATGTCACTAATTAGGATAATGCTACCTCCCATAGGAATTCTCTTAGTCTTCGGAAGGGGTGCGGTAGCTACTCTATATGTGGCTACGAAGCTAGCAGCTATGAATGAATGCGATGCTCCAGAATTGAATAAAGCTACAACATAATGAAGCTACTAATATAGTACCTGCTATGACCTCTTCTGCAGTAGCTTCATCTTCAATAGCCAATGCAAATGCCTGTCCTCGTCCCTGAGCTGGTCCTATCTGCTGTCGAGCCTGCTGGAATAGTATTGCCTGTGGTGCCAAAGGTGGCCTCGGCTGATATCTCCTGGTGCTGGTGGTCCGACTCCTCCAACTCCTGCTTGTGGTGCTCCCAATGTTGGATAAACTATAATCAAGCTCCTCAATAAGTTTATTTCAGCCAACAAGTGCAATTGGAATGAGAAGCTTGGAGAATGCTTATGCGCCTACCGCACAACGGTACGAACTTCCACTAGAAGTACATCGTACTCTCTGGTCTATGGGTGTGAGGTTGTTCTTTTCCTCGAGATCCAGATCCCTTCCCTCAGGATATCTCTCTCAAATGAGCTAACCGTCAAAAATAATGATCATCTCTTACTTCAAAAGATAGAAGCATTTGATGAAAAGTGCTTACAAGCTCAACAGCGTATTGGGCTTTACCAGAAATGTATCTCCAGAGCTTTTAATAGAAAGGTCAAAGAAAGGATATTCCAAGTTGAAGATCTTTTCCTGATAGTGAGAAGGCCAATAGTCATGACACACAAAAGAAAACAAATATTTTAAGCTAAATAGGAAGGCCCCTTTATTTTGGAAATAGTGTATTCCAACGGCGCATACTGACTCGCAAAGCCTAATAGAGATTTGCTAATAATGCCGATCAACGTCAAGTTCCTCAAAAATTACTATGTCTAAACAAGTCTTGTAATTTTCAGCCCCAACAAGTCATTTGTAAATAAACAGTATCTGTATTTGCTTTATTCTATCCCTAGCAATGTAAATATACAGTGTAAAATTTATTCCTCAACAACATGTATTATAAAATCTATTATCCATATTCAAGATTCTAGGATACGTTATGGGTAATAGGTCCACCTTAAGTTTATTTCTCATAATGCGGATAGAGAAATGTCCTCACATCCCTTCCCCAACATATTTCGTTTAATTCTTGCGCATCTCAAACTATTACTTGTATTCAAAAGTTTTGAATACGTTATAAGTAATGGGTCCTCCAAATTTCTCAATAGAGAAAAATCTGGTGAAGAGAGCGGTCACATCCATACCAACTCTCCACTATTTTTCCTAACCTATGTATTGTTTTCTTTTACAGAGTAACCTATCACATCCAAATTACCTCTACTAATATTTTCACCTTCAAACTTGATTACTCGTACTCATTATAAGTACGCCATGGGTATCAAGTCCACCAAGTTAGCCCCACAATTATATTCTGCTATTTCTATATCACCTATGAGCAGATATATACAATGGGATCCCAATATGAAAACCTATCATGTCCTATTACCTCTAATGGTGTTAGTAATTCTAACTTATTATCTGTATCTACTATTAGGTACGCAATGACAAACCACAGAAAGAAAAAAAAAACTTCTTCATTAATAAAAATATGGAAAGAGGACAACAGTACAAATTTTAGGGAGAGAAGGAATTAATCCTCTGAATCAATATTATTTATAAAAGTTGCAAGTGCATGCCGAATAAAAATATCCGAGGATGCAAATAGCCAACAGGAAGCTTCTACTATGGCCTGCTTATCTCGTCTCCCCAAGTCAACAGCAGGAGCATGAAGATCACTGACCTCAGTCTGGGGCTGGATGAATCCATCTAGCGAAGGGCCAAGGAGGTCCCGAAAGAGTCCTGCATTATGCAATTGTACAGGGGCACGTATTTTTTCTCCTCAACAGGGGGCGAAATAGGTATGGTTGAAGCGCGACTGGAGTTAGCTTTGACCAAAGAGGAAGTAGTCGCTTCACCGATGTTCCTTGCCCTCTTCTTAGAAGCATCTTGGGAAGCCATTCGATAAAGAAAAATTTGTATAAGAAGTTGGGAATTAGGAGAACAACTTCAGTATTTATATAAGAAGTTGACAGTTCAAATTCACATACATGATTTAGTGAAAGGAGGAGACGGTTCATTTTCCTAAGAGAATAGCAGTATACAGAATATAAAGAGTGACTGTTGGGATTCTGCATATTTTTGCAAGAGCTTTCACATACGCAACAGGAATGCTCACATAATACGCGCACTACTCAGTTGTCAGAAAGGGTTGAATAGTGTGCACAGAGTCCAATCCTCCCTACATATGTGGTGTTAATTATTTTCTTCTCCGTGGTTGAGGCAAAGATTAATCAGTCAACAATACGCGACAGTAAACATAGAGTTAAGCCAAAATTTTATTGATATTCAAATCATGATTACATAGAATAGAACTCTATTACATATGGATTTTTATTTCTATATATGATAGAAATTTATTATATCTAAATTTTTATTCTAAAATTATGATTACATGTGATGGAGGATCAATCACAGAGCCATCCACATCTTTTACTCCTCAGTGTAAATCTCAATATATGGAAAAGAATCCATACTGATGGATAGTAAGGGAGGTTGGAACACAGAGCTGGGCCTGCATAAATTTGTTCAAAATATGCATGAGCCCCTTCTGTCGTAAGGATACCTCACTACTAGAAGTCCTAGTTGGGATTCCAATTCTAACCTTCTAATCGATACAACGGCCATGTTAAGGGAGTTATCACAATGAGCTCGATCTGAAGATAACAAAGGTTTTCAAGGTAATATGTATGTTCAATATGAACAATAAAACATATGATATGCTTTCATGCACCATCACAAAAGAAGCAAGCATGCATGCTCTTTGCACATAAGAAAATATGTTATGATGAATTCCTAAACTTCCAGGGAAGAAGTTGCAATGTGCGCACAAACTACAATCGTTAGTGGAAGATTGAAAAATGTACAAACTTCTCACCCTAAAAAGGAAGAAAATTCACCAGAAATTCCAAAATCTGTCAGAACTTAGAGAATGCGCATGATAACCCTTTTCATTCTAAATGAAGGAAAAGTACTCCAACTCCCTAAATCCTTCTGGTTTTTTTAAAAAGAACACTTGATGGCTATTTCACTATGAAAGAGAAAAGTATGCCGAGAAGTGGATTCCGCTCTGAAGGAGGAAAATTTACATCTAAATCGTGTCTGTGCTAGTAGAATTCTCTATACTCTTTATTTTTTTTCACTTTTTACAGTATACATAGAATCTAAAGAGAAAAGAAAGAATAAGAGGTCAGAAATTGTGATCTCCGAATGAGGATCTCACCCATAATTTGGAAGTGTTTCTTCGTATACCCTCTTCGAAGCCAGCAAAACCGACCATGCCATGCCGTTGTGGTCATCCCCTTAGACTTGCACCGAGAGACAACCATGCTCAGTCTCACAGCAACGAGAAAATAAGTTAGAGAGCTCTGATAGGATTTTACCCCTATTTATAGAGTAGAAGGTGACACATCAGGTTCTGAAATGACCCCCGAAAATCACTCTCATAAAGTCACAATCATTGTCTTGAAGTTTGTATCAAATCAAGGAGCGAGTCAAAACTTGACCGATTGAACAGCCATGTCAACAATTTGTTGGGGTTCTACCAGAATGTGTGCACAAATATCTCAACTACTTTTCATGCTTCTAATTCAAAGTATTTCAAATTTATCTTTAACAAATTCAAAAACTTCGAAGGGGGTCTTATAGAAGCATAAAAAGTACGCCTACATATACAAAAGAGCAGTAACATACTCCTTCACAGAAAAAGCCTAAAAGAAGAACGACATATTTTCTTAAAGTTTCATAGTATGGCACACTTTCTTAAAGAGCAGAGCACTAGCGCACTCTTGTTCCATTTTGGTTCAACTTATCATAGGCTGGCGAACAATCTTCCTGCCTCCTCTCCTACATTAAATTTAATTAACCTGACAGTTGACAGAAGTGGAACACGAGGAGATCAGAGTCATTTTTATAGAAGATCTCTGGCATACAGACCCAGGCTGTCGTTTAGTGGACAATCTGACTGAACTCTAATAGGGTGCACCAGTGTTCCAAATTCTAACATAGTACGCCAAAGTGCTAAAACTCTATCAGAATATGTCAGCATGGCTACGGTCTTCAAATTTTACATAGTGTGCTAGTGTTGTTGAACTTCTCCAGTAGTGCTCCTATGATCCTAACTGATAGTAAGCGGTTATGATTATGTGTCTTTCATCCCATGTTTCTCGTAAAATATGCACAAGTAACTGTCCACACGACCTACGTCTTTTTCGTATAAGAAAGCCACGTGTCAAGCAGGCAATAAATTGTGTACCTACTCATCAAAACGTGGGATGTTATTTTTTTAAATGTGTGCGCACAATAGCAAATACAGTACTAATTTCTCATTAATGCACGCACACCCTTATAACCTTTCATGAAGGCTATAAATACTAGATTACTACATCCTTTACACATACACGAACAGGGAGATAAGGACAGGAGCTCTATGTGCCAGTTCTGCTAAAGCTTTCTTGTTACCAAGTTCTTCAAGTGTTCGAGTTCAAGTTATTGTATTTCTTCCTTTGTGTCGAGTGGTCCAAGAATTAAAGTGACCGACTGAAGATCAGATCTTTATAGCTTTACTTTTCCAGAATTATTGTACTTTAGATTCTTGTATAGGATTTATTATACCTTTCACTAGAGAGCGAGGATTGTACTAGGCCACCTACGTACCCCAACTTACATCAATACCCCAAGATTCAGTCATGATTGTATAAGATATGTGTGTGACTCTACAATCCAACAGTCTTATATAGGTCAAGCAAATAGGTGTCTCAATTACAAACTAACAAAAAATTAATAAGTGGTTTGACTACCACAACCTAATAGTAAACCATCCCAAACTATCAATTTATAGATGATCATGAAGCTACTACACAAAATGAAATATTAGCAAGACTATACAATCATACTTGGGCATGTCTAGCTTTAGTCTAAAATATATACAATAATGTTCCCACAAGCATGAACAAGATCTCATAATATGAGATAATACATGCTCGGTGGCTATTTGAGCATTCAGGGATGTTTGGTCGTTTATATATATATATATATATATATATATATATATATATATATATATATATATATATATATATATATATATATATATATATATATATATATATATGATGAGGGATCAGGATCTCCGTATTTTTGCATCCTCATGTTGACAACCATTAGATCTTGTTTAAGTCATCGAATCTTAACAATTGATTTGAATATTTTTAACCAACGGATAAGATTAGTGTCACTTCCCGTTCCTGATATACATATTTGGAATATATTTTTATTTTAGCATGGTTGCATGTGCATGGAGACTAAACCCATTCTTTGGTTTAACCTTGCTCATGGTTTATTTTGTGGGTTGGATCAAGTCATGAGAACCCTTGGTTCAACCCTCAATCCTACCATATATAACTAATATTTCTCTCTCTCTCTCTCTCTCTCTCTCTCTCTCTCTCTCTTCACTTCTTTATTTTTTCCTCTCTCTTTAGTTTGCTCTTCCCATTCCATAGGTAAGTACACCTTGCATGAGAAATAGAAAAACCTCCATATTATTGTTCCATTATGTTTGTTATGTATTTTTTAGCACTTTTAGTTCTTTGAGTTTTCTATTTTGATGGATGGATTAGTGTAGATTAATATTTCTAACTTAAGGTTTTTATGAATTTTATGAGTTTTTTTATATATTAAACATGTATTTTAGGAAACTAGTTTTTGCTACATGATAGATCTTTCAATTTATAACATTTTGGCTTTTGGTTTACCTGATTTAGACTTAAAATGAGAATTTTATGGACAAAATAAGATTTCAGTTTTTTGAGCTTTTGCCATGGCCGAACCTGCTATTTGGAGAAGAAGTCTTCATGTTGCAAGCGAGCTATGCGACTGAGGGTGCTATATGGCCCGAGAGGGTTATGCGTCCTGAACACTTGTCGCATACTGACAGCATGTGTCCATCTTGTTGGACGCATGACTGCTTATTTACACAAGTGACCTTGAACACCTTATATTTTCACTCGCTGAACGAATAAGAAATTTGTTAAGTCCAAGAGACCTCCATGATGCATCAAACTCCATACAACATCGACCTATATGAGGCAAGCAGGCATATGTGGAAAGCAGAGTATGCGGCCACTTTCCCTGGACGCATCACTCTGAAACCGTGACACATGTCTCTATAATTTTTTTATTTTCATATTAACACAGTTTATGGCTTATCACATCTATAACTTTATGTCACATCACTGACACTTCATTCATTGTCCGTCACTTCAATACTTGTCCCAAGGAGTAGACTTTAATCCTGAGCATGCTGCCTGGCTCCATATGCGGCCAGGACTTTTTATGCGACATGAATTCATATGCGGCCTAGACTTCCCATGCGGCCTAGAGACCCATGCGGCCCTGCTTGTTTGATTGAATATTTCTTGTTCTTTCATAACCTAATATATAATTGGTAATTGGACTCGGATACTGTATCCGTGATGATACCACTATTATCTGATAATTGTCAATGATCTAATTAGCTCCGAGGTACGTCTTATCGTGTTAAGTGATTATATTTGGGTTTTGCATCTAGAATGCCTCTAAATTCCTGAAAGCGTGATATTATAAATATATATTATTTTCCCAGCATGGGCATAATAAGCGAGTCAACTACCAAAGCATGGCTAGGATAATGATTTTCTGAATATTATATACATGCTCGGGTGAATCCAGATTTGACTTTCATGGATTCGTGTCTAGCGTGCCCGTACTTTGTACCGCATCTTAAGAAAAATTCTCATGTGACCATGTCTTGAGATTTCAAACACAACATAGGGCTAATTAGGTAATTAAAAGTGGTAGCAACATTAAAGGGAATTGTATCCCGAGATCATGCCAATGAACCTTCCCACAGAGATTCATTCTAAGTATGTTGTGGGCTGGCCACCACAGAGACGGGGGACTGGTGCATCCTATAAGTGCCTGTTTTATTTATTGGTTCGGTTAGCTCATGTTCGGCACTGGCATGATCTGAGGATTCCTATTATGCATTATTTCAGAGATAACCCTAGACTCCACAAAATAGCAAGCAGTACAAATAATTGGCCGATATAAGAAATGGACTTGGTTGTGATTGTATTATTCAGTTAGTAACCTAGGTAAATAGACTATCATAGTGTGATGGCTCAACCATTGTCCTTGTTTGATTGTAGGGTTTGACATTTGCGCTAGGATATGCCATGGACCTAATTTACGACACTGAACCTATGTATTATTATATATATTTTTTGGTTTTTGTTTCTCAATTTCGTACTTTCTTTGTGATACTTGCTATTTGGGGTCTAACCCCACTAGTTTTGCATGGCCAGGTTTCAAGCCAGCACCCGAGGATCCAGCGTACATTTTTTCTACTCATGGCGCGAACCAGGAAAATGGTCGCAAGGGATAGAGAGTGGGTTTTCTTTTTCCTTGCTCATCAATGAACATTTACTTCTTTTGGCGCTTAGCCACCAATACCTGTTAGCCGGTTCATCTAGACATTAGTTTCCTTATATTATTATATTAAATCAAACTGCAGATGATCACTGTCATATGTATTTGTTACTCTTCCAACTCCTTATTTTCCATAGCTGGTTTCCAGAATATTTTGAAAAAGCATTTGAGAGGCCTTATTGCTTTATCATATATGCTCTATGCTTATTGTTTCTTGTTTGAATGATTGAGACATAGAAGTTCTTGACCATAGGAGACTTGATTGTAGTATGCACCCCCTTGTCTTATACAGTCGTAATCGTCGTACGACGTATAGCACCTTGAGCTGGCCATGTCTGTCTTCGTATTCCAGTACTAGGGCGTGACAAGATTTTAGTGGTGGCCCATGCAGGTCTTTTCTTCAGACTTGTGGGGTATTATGGTCATAGGAATCTTAATCAAACATAATCCTTCTTGAAATTATGAATTCATCATCTTCGATACTCAGCTTAAATTTTTTCCGATTGGTTGCTTCCTTGTTCCTTCTCGTCCTGTACTTAATATTTCTTGTGCTCTTCTTTAGGGCTTCTCCTTCCCCCGATGTTGTAGCAACAAGAGAGGCAGAATTTTCAATAGAATGAGATCCTATGGAACCCCAGCCAAGGATCCAAGTTAAGCCCACGATAAAGAAGACAGAACAGCAGGCTCCAGGTGTTCCCGCACCTCCCGTAGTGCCGGCAATACTGGATACCCCGGCCTTGCTAGAGATTATCCGTAGATTTTTGGCTGCCCAATAATACCAGATGGTGGTGCAACAATAAAAATAATAACAACATCAGCAACAACAGCTCCAACAGCAGGAACAGAATATCTTGTTGAACCAAGGGTTGCAGACGGCCCAAGAATGAGACAGAAGAACAGATTATAGGACATCTATTAGATTTTGCAGACTGAACCGCAGATATTTTGATGGCATGGAGGACGCAATCACGCAGATGGTTGGCTCCAGGATATTGAGACCATTTTGACAGTAGCTAAAGTTTTGACAGAGGAACAAGTTGACCTGGTTCGCCGATAACTCCAAGGTATGGCAAGAGATTTATGGGCCGCAGTGGAGGTAGGATTGAGGCATCCTATTTTATGGAAGGATTTTAGGACCCGGTTTAGGGTGAAGTACTTCAAGATTGTGGCTCAGTGTGAGTTGCAGCAAGGGCTCATTAACCTCAAGCAAGTTGGAAGGATAGTAGACGGCTATGCGGCAGAGTTTTGTTAATTAAGCAGATTTTTTACAACCATGATGGCAACAGAGTTGGAGAGAGTAATTAGGTTCCAGCAGGGACTTCACTTTCAGATCTTAAATATGGTACAGATGCACGACTATAAGACCTTTGAGGCGGTATTGATAGCATCTAAGAGGGTTGATCTTATTTTCTAGAGGATGGCATCCAAAGGAGTAGATCAAAAGAGGCCTCATGGACAAAACAATGAGGGAGGACCAGTATCGCAAACGTCAGCACCATCCCCTGGCATTCGCATCCATAACGTGACACAGAGGAGGCCATTAACCTTGACAGCGATGGCACCAACTCGGCAACAGCAGCCAAGGCAGCAACAGCAGCAGCAGCAATAACAACAACGATGGAGTGCGTTGACAGGTTGTAGCTATCGTGGCAATGGAGGTCATACCCGGGATATTTGTCGGGTAACTAATAGATTATGCTTGAGATATGGGAGTCTTGCTCATAAGGTTTCCACATGCCCATTGATTCAGAGGCCAGGAGAGCCAGTACAATAGTTTCCTCCATTGTCAGCTCCAAGGGAAGTGCAGCAAGGAGGACCAACAGTAGTAGTACGGCCTTTAGCTCAGCGTTCGTTGCCGACGCAGGCCTAGCTTTATAGGCAGTAACAACAAAATCATCAAGGGCCGCAACAACGATAACAAGGAAGACAGCAGTAGAGAGCTCAACAAGGCCAAAGGCAGGCACTCACCTTGTCTTGGGAGGAAGCTATGGCGTCGGACGGCGTAGTAGCAGGTAACATTTCCATTACAACCTTTCCTGCCATAGATTTAATTAATTCTGGAGCTTCGCACTCATTTATATCTACACAATATGTGATACATATTGGATTAAAATTTGAGGTATTGCCAGCAAGGCTGAATATACTCACTAGCAATGGGATCGTAAAAGTTAGTAGGGTGTGCCTAGCATGTCCAGTCGTAGTATGTGGGTATTTATACCGGAAAAGTTGATCGAGTTCCATATAGATAACTTTGACGTTATCTTAGGCATGGACTGATTGAGAGACAGTTATGCAATATAGACTTTCGTGAGGGAAGAGTGTTGTTTAGAATTTTTGTCTAAAAGAGTTTGTCCTTAGCAGAATAGCAAGAGACCAGCATAAGGGAGGAGTCGCAACAGTAGCAAGGAAAGAATACCCATTGCCCAAGATAGTTGAAGAGTTCATGACGTCTTTCCCAACGATCTTTCCATATTACCCCCAATTAGAGCAGTAGAGTTCTGTATAGAGTTTATGCCAGGAGCAGAACCAGTATCCCAGAAGGTGTACTCAATGTCACCATCAGAACTTGATTAGATATATCGACACGTGAAAGAACTAAAGGCAAAAAGTTTATTCGGACCAGTGGATCCCTATGGAAATCACCAGCGGTATTGGTGAAGAAGAAGGATGGATCGACGCGGTTGTGTATAGATTACAGGCGGTTGAATTCAGTGACAATGAAGAACAAGTACCTATTACCAAGGATCGATGATTTGTTTGACCAATTAAGTGGAGCAAAAGTCTTCTCCAAGATATATTTACGATCATGATATCATCAGGTGCGAGTCCGGGAGCAGGATATACCGAAGACAGCATTTAGGTCACGATATAGGCATTACAAATTCTTAGTTATGCCATTCGGACTGACTAATGCTCCATCGGTATTTATGGATTTGATGAACCGTATTTTTATGCCTTACTTAGACCAATTTATGGTAGTAATCATCGATGACATCTTGGTGTATTCTCGTAATTAGGAGGAGCATGAAGAATATCTCAAGATAGTTCTGCATACTTTGAGGGAGCACTAGTTACATGCTAAGCTTAGTAAGTATGAGTTTTGGCTG
The DNA here is from genome assembly GCA_036927795.1 of Iris macrosiphon. Taxonomy (NCBI): domain Eukaryota; kingdom Viridiplantae; phylum Streptophyta; class Magnoliopsida; order Asparagales; family Iridaceae; genus Iris; species Iris macrosiphon. The sequence goes on from JAYESA010000005.1 coordinate 194,747,997, forward strand.
GAGCGTATATCCTTTCTTGGGCACATTATTTCTGGAGCAGGAGTGTCAATTGATCCCAAGAAGGTAGATACAGTAGAGAACTGGCCAGTTCTAAAGACAGTAGAAGAAGTGCGTAGTTTCCTGGGCTTGGCAGGATACTACAGGAGATTTGTGTCAGATTTTGCTAAAATCTCAGCACCATTGACTCGGTTGATGCACAAGGAAGTTAAATTTGTGTCGGCAGAATACCAGATAGCCTTTGAAGAGTTAAAAAAGAAGTTAATCTCTGCACCAATCCTTACTCTTCCAGCAATCTCCGAAGGAATCACAGTGTACTGTGATGCATCTGGCAAAGGACTTGGAAGTATTTTGATGCTGCAAGGGAGAGTGATAGCGTATGCTTCTCAGCAGCTCAGAGATCACGAGAAGAACTATCCAACTCACGACTTTGAGCTAGCAGTAGTAGTATTTGCAGTTAGGCTATGGAGGCACTGCTTACATGGCGATCGAGTAGAAATATTCCCAGATCATAAGAGTTTGAGGTATGCATTCATACAGAAGGACCTGAATATGAGGCAGAGAAGGTGGCTAAAATTATTAAAATATTATGATGTGGAACTTCAGTATCATCCAGGCAAGGCTAATATAGTAGCTGATGGACTTAGCAGAAGAGGTAAAAAATTTATGTTGACTACTCAAAGGCACATTCTAGAAGACTTAAGAGAGATGGGTATCGAGATAGTACTTCCATAGAGTACAGGAGTTCAGGCTAGCCTACAGATTCAATCAACTTTGGTAGATAGAATCAAACTAGCTTAGGAAGAGGACCCGAAGATTCAAAAGCTATGAGAAGAATGTAAGTAGGTCTTCGGAAGGAGTGACAATACATGTGGATGGAACGCTAAGGTTTGGGAATCGTCTATACGTACCAAGCAGGGATATTCGACAAGAAGTTATAACTGAAGCATACAGTTCACATTATTCCATTCATCCGGGAGGCACGAAAATATACCAAGATATCAAGCAACACTTTGGGTGGAACGTAATGAAAAGGGAAATAGCACGCTTTATATCGCGATATCTGATATGTCATCAAGTGAAGGAAGAACAACAGAGACCGATAGGATTATTGCAGCCTCTTTCTATTCCTGAGTGGAAGTAGAAGTGGAAACACATCACGATGGACTTTGTGACTGGTTTTCCTAGATCAGCGACTAGTCGGGATACAGTTTGGGTGATAGTAGATCATCTCACAAAAGTAGCTCACTTTTTTTCTTTTTTGAGTAGGACAGTTTATAGAACAATTGGCCAAAATATATATGAGACAAATAGAGAGATAACATGGTATCCCAGGAAGTATCGTATCAGATCAAGATACTTGGTTTACTTTATGTTTTTTAAAAAGTTTGTATCAGAGTTTGGGCACCAAGTTAAGATTCAGCACCGCTTACCATCCCCAGACAGACGGACAATCAGAGAGAACCATCCAGACCTTGGAGGATAAGTTACGAGCTTGTACCTTAGACCTTGGTGGATCTTGGGAGAATCACCTTCACTTGGTGGAATTATCTTATATCAATACTTATCAGGCCAGTATTCAGATGGCACCTTTTGAAGCACTGTACGGCAGGAAGTGTAGGTCACTGTTGGCTTGGGACGATATTGGTGAGCGAAAGATATTAGGCCCTGAAATAATTACGCAGATAGTAGAGGTTGTCAAGAATATTAGAGAGCGACTTTGGGTTGCAAAGATAGGCTTCAGCATTGGGCAGATCAACATCGTAGACCTTTAGAGTTTCGTGTCGGCGACCACGTATTTTTATGAATTTTGTCTACCCGTGGAGTCATTAGGTTCAGGGTTCACGGGAAGCTTAGTCTGCGATACGTAGGTCCGCTCGATATTCTCGAGCGGGTAGGCAATGTAGCTTATCGTCTTGCCCTTTCACCTTCGCTACATGAGGTACACGATGTATTTTATGTGTCTCAGTTGCGTAGGTATGTTCCGGATCCGAGTCATATCCTCGATCACTCTGAATTAGTCGTTGGTACCGACTTATCTTACGAGAAGCAACCCGCATCCATATTGGACCGAAGGGAGAAGGTGCTCAAGAACCGGACTATTTACCTTGTACAGGTTGCTTGGGGCCATCACTCTCTAGGGTAATCGACATGGGAGCGCGAGGACGATATTCGATCCCGGTACCTACACCTATTCGATTTAGAAGGTATATTCTTTCTTACGCCTTCATATCTCGGATTCTGTGATCAAGTGATCACCTATATGTTGTGATGATATTGCTTGCATGTATAGTTGCTAGTAGATTTATATCATGCTTGTCCTGACTTCTCTAGCTATTGCTTGGATTCGAATTCCAAGGACAAATTTTTTTTAAGGTGGATAGAGATGTCATTCCCCGTTCCCGATATACGTATTTGGAACGTATTTTTATTTTAGCATGGTTGTATGTGCATGGAGACTAGACCCATTATTTAGTTTAACCTTGCTCATGGTTTATTTTGTGGGTTGGTTCGGTCATGAGAACCCTGGGTTCAACCCTCAATCCTACCATATATAACCCAACATTTCTCTCTCTCTTTTCATTTCTTCATTTCTTCCTCTCTCTTTAGTTTGCTCTTTCTACTTCCATAGGCAAGTACACCTTACATGAGAAATGGAAAAACCTTTATATTATTATTCTTTATGTTTGTTATATATTTTTGAGCACTTTTAGTTCTTGAAGTTTTCTGTTTTAATATATGGATTAGTGTAGATGTACATTTCAAACTTAGAGTTTTTATGGCTTTCATGAGTTTTTTTTAGTTTTGATCTATTAAACATGTATTTTAGAAAATCAGTTTTTGCTACATAATAAAGCTTTCAATTTAGAGCATTTGGCTTTTGGTTCATCCGATTTGGACTTAAAATAAGAATTTTATGGACTGTTGCTATGACTCTGAGATATTATCGATATGGTTTTGCAAAGAGCGTTCCATACAATAAGTCCATAGATATTCTCAAAGTGCAAATGTTTTCTGAACTTGAATTGCTTGACTGTTTCGATTGAGTACGGCGAGGGACGGCACTATCGCTACTCGGGATATCGAGAAGTTTATCCTTGAAGTTTCGAGGACGAAACTTTTTGTTGGTTGGTAAGTATGTAACGCCCCGCTCCGCGTCGGCGTTATATATCAAGGTGAGTGGGCAGAAATTTGTTCTCTGATTCTTGCATGCCTTAATAATAACCTGAGTTTTTGCTTGCAATGTTTTCATAAGAGAATGATAGAACCTGCCTTGCATGTTAATGAACGAACTCACCTAGCTTGTCTTTAAATCAATGTCTGCTTAACGAGAATCCTGAATCGCTTGCTTAGAGTGCATGAACATGTTCACTATCGTCTATGCTTTGAGAGAACCATACTGTGCCTGAACGTATTCAAGTGATAAGTCGGATTGCCCCGCAACAACGATTGTATTCTGATGGTTCGTCTCGTCTGCATACTAGAGTTTATTTGATAGTGTTTCATGCATTCGCATGCGGTCGAACAATGGCTATTGGTGGAAAGTTGAGCTGCATGTGTCACGGTTGCTACAGAGATAGTGGAAAGCAACCATGAGCCACAGCTGCCTCTAGCATCAGATAAAGAGTCATTGGTATGCTGTACAACCAGCTGCCGATCCTGAGATACTCGGGGACCGCCCTGCATATAGCTAAGTCATTGTGTTGGTTTGGATAGTGACTACCCCTAAGAATGTGCATTGTGTGTCTAGCTTTGCATCTGACCCTGGAGTCGCACAAGACACGCTGCGCACACCCTGAACATGAACGGTTTGCTTGCTTGCATATTCAATATGAAACTCTGCTTCCAAACATGTTTCCAAACAATGTAATATGACTCTGCTAGCGAGCTGCATGAAACGAACCTAGGTAAAACTAGAAAGATCACTAGTAATATAATATTTTATAACATGATTACTTAGTGTTGGTTTGAGTGAATGCATATTTCTGTTCAGTTGTCTTATCTCACCAATACTTGTATAAAGTGCTGACCCACCAACAGTTTACTTGCTTGCAGGTACTGGATCGTCCGAGGGAGCGATAGGCGTGCCACAGTCCCTAAGACCCGGAATCCTAGTTTCGATTGTTGCCCCGAGAATGCTATCGTATAAGGGGGCATAATGTATGGAACGAACATGTGCCTTTGCTAAAGGAAATCCAAGTTGCCTCGATTGTCCCAAAAGCTCAGTTGGCTAAATGTATTGCATTGCAACAAGTCCCTTTCCGCTGCTTACTCGATTGATGCGATGATAGCCAACTATCAACTTAAACGATTGGCCTTGCACGGGCGCAACCCCAGGCCCGTGCGGCATCACGTCCCCCGAAAGCTCGAACGGGCCCTATGCATTAGCTCCCTTCCTCCCTCGCACCCGCGGGACGGGCACGGTGATTCGCGTCCGGCGCGCCGAGGCACGGTGATTCGTGCTCGGTTAGTTAATCCCGGTCGTACGGGGCGGGGCAGAGCGGAGCGGCGGCCCGGGCGGGACCGGGGCGTGACAAAAATAAGATTCAGTATTTGGAGCTTTTGCTATGGCCGGATCTGCTGTTTGGAGAAGACAAAATCTTTCTGCGGCCAGCGAGCTATGCGGCTGAGAGTGCTATGTGGCCCAAGAGGGTTATGCGGCCTGAACTCTTGCCGCATACTGACAGCATGTGTCCATCTTGTTTGACGCATGACTACTTATTTACACAAGTGACCTTGAACACCTTGTGTTTTCACTCGCTGAACGAATAAGAAATTTACAAAGTCCAAAAGACCTTAATACGACATCGAACTCCATGCGGCACCGACCCATATGCGGCAAGAAGACATATGCGGCAAGTAGAGTATGTGGCTACTTTTCCTTGGATGCATGACTCTGAAACCGGGGCATATGTCTCTTTGATTTTTGTCTTTTCTTCCTAACACACTTTATGGCTTGTCACATCTATAATTTTATGTTACATCACTGACACTTCATTCATTGCCCGTCTCTTCAATACTTGTCCCAAGGAGTAGGCTTTAACCCTGAGCATGCGGCATGACTCCATATGCGGCAAGGACTTTTCATGCGGTCTGACTTCATATGCGGCCAGGACTTTTTATGCGGCCTGACTTCATATGCGGCCTCGACTTCCCATACGGCCTAGATACCCATGCAACCTTGCTTGTTTGATTGAATATTTCTTTTTCTTTTGTGTCCCAATGTATAATTGGTAATTGGACTCGAATACTGTATCCTTACTGATACCACTATTGCCTGATAATTGTTCATGATTTAATATGCGTCGAGGTACGACATATCGTGTCACGTGTTAAATAATTATATTTGGTTTGTGCATCAAAAATGCTACCAAATTCCTGAATGCGTGATATTATAAATATATATTATTTCCCCAACATGGGCATAATAAGCGAGTCAACTACCAAAGCGTGGATAAGATATTGATTGTCTGAATGTTGCATACACGCTCAGGTGAATCCAGATTTGACTTCTATGGATTTGTATCTAGCATGCCCGTACTTTGTATGACATCTTAATAGAAATTCTTATATGACCACGCCTTGAGATTTCAACACAACATAGGGCTAATTAGGTAGCTTAAAGTGGTAGTAACATTAGAGGGAACGATATCCCGAGATCATGCCAACAAACCATCCTACAGAGATTCATTCTTAGTGCTCTGTGGGCAAGCCACCACAGATATTATATATCATCTGCCTTAGTGGAATACAATATCTGACCTATTATTATGTCGAGCCACTATTTCACTATAGGGACACTGGAACTGCTAATACCGTATTTTTAGCGCAGTGACCCTACGGGGGATTAGTGCATCCTGCTAGTGTATGTTTTATTTATTTGGTTCGGTTAGCTCATATTTGGCACTGGCGTGATATGAGGATTCCTATTATGCAGTATTTTTGAGATAATCTCAGACTCCACAAAATAACAAGCAGTACAAATGATTGACTGGTATAAGAAATGGACTTGGTTGATATTGTATTATTCGGTTAGTAGCCTAGGAAAATGGACTTGGGTTTTTATTTCTCCATTTTGTGCTTCCTTTGTGGTACTTGCTATTTGGGGTCTAACCCCACGGGTTTTGCATGGCCAGGTTTTAAGCCAGTACCCGAATATCCAGCATACCTTCCCCTACTCAAGTACCAGGAACATGGTCACAGGGGATAGCGAGTGAGTTTTCTTCTTCCCTGCTCATCAATGAACATTTACTTCTTTTGGCGTTTAGCCACCGGCACCTGTTGGCCTACTCGTCTGGACATTAGTTTTCTTACATGATTGTATTAAATTAAACTGCAGCTGATCACTATCATGTATTTTGTTACTCTTTCAGCTTCTTATTTTGCATAGCTGGTCTCCAAAATATTTTGAGATAGCATTTGGGACGCCTTATTGCTTTATCATATATGCTCTATGCTTACTGTTTCTTGTTTTAATGATTGAGATATAAAAGTTCTTGACCATATAAGACTTGATTGTAGCATACACCCCCTTGTCTTATACAGCCGTTATCGTCGTATTATGTATAACACCTTGGACGGGAAAGCTGTCCATGTCTGTCTCCGTATTCGGGTACTGGGACGTGACAATTAGATGACTTGAATTAGATCCAACTGATGTGATCATAAGAAAATTTGGGGATACATAAGAGTGGGGATCTCGATCCCTCATATATATATATATATATATATATATATATATATATATATATTACTCAAACTTTTTATTTTTTATATTGTATATTATTGTGTTATTGCATGTTGATCGATATTGAGTGTCCGAGTCAGATTCATATGCAGTCGATCATCGATGTCAACCTGTATTAGTGGTCGCTTAGATATTATTTATACTTGTGGATATTTCTTTACCATGAGTTGATGTATCCCCTAGATATGGACGGGACCTTAGGACACTTATTGCATTATATTCCTGGTTGGCATGCTTCTTCATATTTGATGTATCATCAAATTGATCAGAATATGTGATCCGTTTTAGGTTCTTGAGCGGGATACATATTTGGAAATTACTTGCAGACTCATTTATTACAGTTAATCCTATCAGGCACGTCATGGACGAGACACATACGATCATATTGGGAGGGAGGACAATCACTAGGCGTTTGGACTACTTTCCCATATTTTACTGCTATATACCAGAGTTGCGGAGTTTCATAGTTACCACAAATTTTTTTTCAAGGATTGCAGAGTTATCATAGTTACCAAAGTATCTTTACCGAGCTTCAGAGTACACAGTAATAGCCCACGCATGCAAAAAGTATCCTCAAATTACATATCACTTAGTCTATTATCTTATATGTACCCTATTTCAAGTAGAATTGTTATATAATTGTTTATTTTTAGCATGCTATAGTATATTTTGTTACACCCCTTTGAGAACCTGATTTTCTTTTAGGTTAGTTGTGAAGATTGCGTGGTGGTCATCCCGAAGAAGCATTTGTAGTTATATTCTTGGATTTAGGCATTGATAAATTATTTATCCATCGTAGTTATATTTTTATCTTGTTATGTCATTTGTTGTTTTAGCCTAGTTTTTTTAAAGGCAAGTACTATTCCTTGGCCTATTTGAATAAGTGTGTTCTTGGGCTGCAGACCTAGATACACACTATTCGCTCTAATCATTCATATTCTATGAATTGAGATATAGTTTGATATTGATAGTGACTTATAGTTAGATCATGACCAGCTCTGAGTTCATAGGGGCCCTATGCGAACTTTAAAAATGGGGCTCCCATATGTAATGTAAAAAATTAAAAAACTGAAATTAAAGTAAATTAAAAAAAATTGCCACCAAGGATTGAACTAGATCCTCTATTAACATAATAACCACTACTCCACAATTGTTTTGTGTTAAGAGAGGCCCGTGGTATATACTAGTTTTATTTTAGATATAAAATTATATATATAACAGATCTTTTTATAGATTTTTTTGAGCCCTCCTAGTTAGTAGGTCATGGGCGGTCACCTTGGCTGTCCTAAAGTAGGGCCGACCCTGAGTTAGATTAGTCGACTGTAGACAGTGTATATGTATTTGAGTTAGACATGAATTCATTTGGTACATAGCTGACCATTTTTACGTGTCTTGGTTCTACGTATTTTGGGACTGTAACATGACAGAGTTGTGAGGCAATTCATATATGATTCAGGAGAGCAACACATAAATATTCTGATGAGGATACTGAGGTACCTGAAAGGGAGCCCTGGAAAGGACATATTGTTCAAGTAGAATTATAAACCCCCATTCCTGAAAACCGTATTAGTTATTATTTAATTAATTATTTAAACTATTTATTAAAGTATAATTCCTATTATACTAAAATTGCAACCCGTTAATCATCCCAGCGTAAACCTCACTTAGCGAAAACCCTACAGAACTCTTTCATGCATAAAAACCCAACCTGCCCAAATCCCTTTCTCTACGCACAAAACCAATTCCGCACGTAAAGTAAGGAATTAACATCAAACAGTTCATCTCGCGTAAAACAGTCAAATAGCAAACTCCTTACCATACCGCGTATATTTTTTCTCTGTGCGTAAATATCAAAAGCAATAGCAAACTACCCAGCATAAACCACTGCCGCTGCAGCAGTAACTAAACCATCGCTTATTTACCTAGCGTAAACTCTTCTTTTCTTCCCTCTGCATAGAATTCAACCACAAATCATTAAGAAAGAAATATTTGTATCAGAAGCAAAACTCAACTTTGCTTTGCTTTGTTCTTTTACACGTGTAAGTTTCTCATTCCACCACTCTTTAGAAAATATCTACAGCCGCACACCTAAACCAATAAGAAGAGAACAACAGCAAGAGTTTTCTTAACCATTAAGTAAATTCCACCGCCCCCTATTCCTATATATAATTAATTACAAAGCAATAACTCCTTCCTCTGATCACAATAACAACTTTGGACGTGCACTTTACTTGGCAAGTATACCTTGCCATAATACTGTTATTTTACCTTTCATATTGGTACATGCATGTTTTATTCTGCCTATATAGATGTATATTTTGTAGATTTATGACCTAATTATGAGACCACCCAGTATTAAAAAGCATCATTAGGTTCATTAACCATGACACAATGGTTTACACGGGTGTGTGTCTCATATAGATTACGGACGGCGTGACAGGGATGGCCTTCTGTACGCATGGTCATGCGTTAAGAATGACTGCTGATAGAAACTTTGTATGCTAGTAGACCTGGCAGTTATTTAGGGTATTAGCATGTGGTGGAGGCAACATGCATAGATCATTGGGACAGGGAGGACAACTCATAAGTGTACGGGACACCCACTTTCTTATGTAGTTATTAATCTTGTTTACCGTGCGCCCCTGGGATGGGGGGCATATGTGGCATATACTAGCCAGTTGTCACGATTGGTGAATTACGTCAGCATATGTCTAGCCTACACTTTCTCTTACACTCAAAGTTGTCCTAAAACTGCATTCACTTAGATGGTTAGACGACCCAATGGATGTTTATATTTCAGTACTTATTGGCATGCTTCTATGTATCTTGTTATGTTCCTCTGAGGACCTGGTCCCTTTCCAGATATGGACGATCAGGAATTTCCACAAGAGTATGGACCGGATGCTACTTACGAGACTGATGAGCTCCTACCAACAGAGTTTCTGTGATTATGATCACTGTTTTAGGGATTTTTGTGTCTACTTTAGTATAGTCGTTTTGTAGTGGATTTGTTTCCACCAGACTATAGACTCTATACACTTTGTTATCCAATATGTCAGTTTTGCTCCCACTGAGTATTTTGTGTTGTGGATGAGATATAGATGGTGTGTGACTTGTTATGACGGTATATTACCACTGATGGATTGCATATTCATTTACAGCGTACGTATGTATATGGTTTTCCATATACTGGAATTCATATACATACGGCTGGGCGTATTACGTATTCCTGGTCCTACGTATTTTGGGACTGGGGCGTGACACGTTTTTGGTGGTGGCCCATGCAGGTCAGAATATATTGTCTTGGTTACGTAACTGTGCCAAACAAGCCTGCATATAGGAAAAGATTTTAAGGATCTCATCCACACTTGACTAAAACCTCATTCATCCTTCCACCTATCCTATATTTTATTTTACGCCATCAACCCTTTACTCTTGTTAGCGTATATTTTATGCTCCAAGAGATTACCTATTTTTACGCCATAGTTAGGTTCACTCTACGCTGCAGTTATAACAAACTGTTTTCCCACGATCCCTTAGTTTTTCTAAAAATCTGCGTATACCATGACATAGGTAAATAGCCTGATGATCCCTGAACCCAGCGTACTAGTTGATCAGGAGGATAAGCGTATTTGTCATTATCTTAGCCATTAAGAAATTAATCTTTACATTAAATACAGAGATATGCTTCGAGCCCTGTGTAGTAGCAGTCTTTGGCGTGGCGTCTGACTCTGTCAATAAATAACAAACTCAGGTTTCTGTGCAAATCATCATCACAACCGTCCTCTCTATTATCGTACGGTACTTTTGTTAGATGTCAGATTTTCTGACAAATCTATCCAAGGAAAACGAAAAGTTTTTCATACGACTTTACGCTGCCAAGTATGCTATACTTTACGCAGACATATTTCGAGCTCAAAATTATGCGCAGATCTTTTACGCATATTATATGCAGATTTTACGCATAGACCTTTATACAGATAAGTTTTGAACTATGTTTTACGCTGGCGAATTAAAATCTTTAGTTTACGCCAAAAACTTCCTTGGAGCCCTGCTCTACGCAGCTAGCTCAGAAGTTACGTTTTACGCAGATAACTCTCCAGCATAATACAAATTCATATCCTGTTTGATTCCTATACTTTGCCTAAACGATTGTATACATTAACTGCAGAAAGATGGATATGCAGAAAGAATGTACTATCACTAATAATGACAAAACTCCTTGAGTCAATGGTCAGACTCAAGGGGGGACTTCAACAAACCCTAGACCTTCCGGATCAGATGGACAGACTCATAATCTAGCTCCATCTGACTTTCCCATTTCACCTAATGGGACCCTTCCAGTCTCATCAATACCGTAGGACGGCCAGGCCTAATTGTTCCAATTCTTCCAGATGATGATGCAGGAACAGAGGCAATAGGCATCCGAGCAACGATAAGAATTTCTGGCAGCACTTAAAAGGATGGCTGCTCAGGCTGCTGTACCAGCTCAAGCACTAGCATCAGAACCTCGAGCTAGAGTTGGTTCAGTAAAGGACTTTGTACAAATGAGTCCAAGGAAGTACAAAGGTACTGAGAGTCCAGAAGAAACTACCAATTGGAGTACTCATACTCGGAAGTTATTAGAAGCTTCACAGCTACCTACAGAGCCGTGGATGACGGGTATAAGAACACTTCTAGATGATAATGCCCATCACTGGTGGGAATCCATGGAGCGCCAGCTGGGTACATACCAGACATGGGAGCAATTCTTGGAATGCTTTGAAAGAAAGTATTTTCCGGACACTGTCAGAGATGCATTATACGATAAATTTCTCCATCTAGAGCAGGAAAACCGAATAGTAGACGAGTATGATGCTGAATTTAGCCGCCTTAGCAAATATGGCGTTGCTTTGATACCAGATGACTTAGCCAAAGCTAAGAGGTTTCATCGTGGACTGACTCAGGAGCTCCAACACTATACAAGCTCCCAGTCCCGAATCTCTTACACTGAACTACTAACCGAAGCCAGAGTGCAAGAAACTATCAGCAGAGGAAAGGGAGGACAATTGAGAACACAACAAGGACCAGCAAGAATACAGCAGGGACCGGTCAGGACACAACAAGGAGGACCTATCAGACGTCCTTTAGCTCAACAACAGCAGTACCAGCAAAGAGCGGGACCATACCAGATCCCAGAGAAGCCCCTCTGCTATCATTGTGGCAAACATGGACATATCAGAAGAGACTGTCGAGCTCGCCTCAGATAGTATATGAGATGTGGTTCTGGACAGCATATCTTGAAAGATTGTCCTATGCAACAAGCATCAACACTTTCACCACCAGCACAGAGGCTAGCACTTCCAGCACTAAGACCAGTTCAACAGATGGCTAGACCAGGAGCACCTCGACCTCCAGCAGCAGGAGGATTTCAGCAAAGGCCACCGCTACCTACCCAGGAAGATCAGTACCTGAGAGCTAATCATGGACATCCACAGAGGAATGGGCAAGCTTTTGCTATGGAAATAGACGACATGGATCAGAAAATTGATGTTATAGCAGGTATCACTATTGCTTTTACCTTTCCTGCGGTGACATTATTTGATACGAGAGCCACTCACACATTCATATTATCTAGTTTTACTACCAAACACAACATTACCACTACACCTTTACCTAGTTGTGTTAGAATTCTTACCGGAGGAGGAGTAGTACCTATTAGTAGAATTTGTAGATCGTGTCCTATAGCAATACGTGGCAGAGAGATGAATACCCGACTCTTAGTTCTTCCTATCCTACTTTTGATATTGTACTTGGGATGGACTGGCTGAGCAAGTACCATGCTTTCTTCGATTGCTTTGGAGGAAGCATTCTTTTCAAGGTACCAGGCCAGCCTGAACTTGAGTTTGCACGAGGATCCACAAAAATCCTTGATGGTATGCAGCTCGCAATGGATGACATTGTCTATCATTCCATTATTTCAGAATTTCAAGACATTTTTCCAGAGGAATTACCAGGACTACCCCCAGATAGAGACGTAGAATTCTTAATTGAATTAACACCAGGAGCAGCACCTATAGCATCACATGTTTATAGACTGGCAAAGAAGGAGATGGATGAATTAAAGACACAATTGAAGGAACTAGAAAAGAAAGGTTACATCCGACCAAGTGCATCACCCTGGGGAGCACCAGTGTTATTTGTACCAAAGAAGGATGGGTCAGTACGTATGTGCATTGACTATAGAGCCTTGAATGCCGTAACAGTAAAGAATAAATATCCATTACCACGCATTGATGACCTATTTGATCAGCTTAGTGGAGCCAAGGTGTTCTCAAAGATAGATTTGAGATCAGGATATCACCAGGTGAAGGTACGGAAGGAGGACATTCCTAAGACCGCATTTCGGATAAGATACGGGCATTACGAGTTTTTGGTCATGCTATTTGGATTGACCAATGCTCCAGCTATCTTTATGGACTTAATGCATCGAGTCTTCCACCAGTATTTGGACCAATTCGTGGTTGTCTTCATAGATGATATACTTATCTATTCGAAGAACCACATGGAGCACGAGAAACACCTGCGAATTGTTCTAGAGACTTTAAGAAGAGAGCAATTATTTACGAAGCTCAGTAAATGCGAGTTCTTTTTGGAAATAGTCTCATTTCTTGGACATGTTATCACGGGAGATGGTATTTTTGTTGATCCAGGGAAGATCTCGGCAGTCGAGACATGGCCTGTTCCTAAATCAGCAGCAGAGGTGAGAAGTTTCCTTGGACTTGAGGGATATTATCGACGGTTTGTGGAGAATTTCTCAAAGATAGCAACACCTATGACTCGGTTGACTTGCAAAGATCAAGAGTTCATATGGACCAATGAGTGTCAAGCCGCTTTTGAGGAGTTAAAGAAGCGACTGACTTCAGCACCAATATTGGCTATTCCATCAGGATCAGGAGGCTATGTGATCTACAGTGACACATCAGGGAAAGGTTTGGGATGCGTATTGATGCAACATGGCAAGGTAATTGCATATGCATCTAGGCAATTACGAGTACATGAGAAGAATTATCCAACTCATGACTTGGAACTTACAGCAGTTGTATTTGCTTTGAAGCTATGGAGACATTACTTATATGGGGAACGAGTGGAAATCTATACAGACCATAAAAGCCTCAAGTATGTCTTCACACAAAAAGAGTTAAATATGAGGCAACGAAGATGGCTCGAATTGATAAAAGATTTTGAGATAGAGCTACATTATCATCCAGGCAAGGCTAGCGTCGTAGCAGACGCGTTAAGCAGGAAGCCAGCAGCTTACTTCTTAACAACGCAGAGAGAATTATTGGAAGACTTGCAAACTCTTGGTATTAAAGTAATATTACCCGGAGCAGATGGGATACTAGCCAATTTACAAGTACAATCATCACTAGTAGAGAGGATCAAGGCGGCTTTGCCTACAGACGCCAGATTCAGAAGATTAAAGGAAAGGACAAAGACCGGAGAACAGACCGGACTGCACATTCATGATGACGGGACACTACGATGTGGTAATCGTCTTTATGTTCCCAATAGAGAGATTCGACAGGAGCTGATGACAGAAGCTCATAGTTCGATATATTCTATTCATCCTGGAGGCACCAAAATGTATCGTGATTTACGATAGCACTTTTGGTGGCATTGAATGAAAAGAGAGATAGCTCGCTTTATAACTAAATGTCTGGTATGTCAACAAGTAAAGGCAGAGCACCAGAGGACAGCAGGTTTATTGCAACCACTCCCGATTCCAGAGTGGAAGTGGGAACATATCACTATGGACTTCATCACGGGTTTTCCCAAAAGTCCAAGTGGAAGAGATACAGTATGGGTAATAGTGGACCGACTCACCAAGTCAGCCCATTTCTTACCTTTTAGAGTTGGCCAAACTACAGAAGCTTTGGCTGACTTATACATGAGGCAGATCGTGAGATTGTATGGCGTACCAGTCAGCATTGTATCCGACAGGGATTCGCGTTTTATATCATATTTCTGGAGGAGCATGCAAGAAAGTCTTGGAACTCGTCTAAAATTCAGTACGTCTTATCACCCGCAAACAGATGGGCAGTCAGAACGTACTATTCAGACATTGAAAGATATGTTGAGAGCCTGTATGTTAGACTTTGGAGGATCATGGGAGGACCACCTACATCTTGTGGAATTTTTTTACAATAATAGTTATCAGGCAAGCATCCAGATGGCTCTATTTGAAGCATTATATGGAAGGAAATGTAGATCTCCTGTATGTTGGAGTGACGTAGGAGAACGTTAACTTCTGGGACCAGAGTTGGTAGTCAATACTATTGAGACAGTCAAGAAAATACAAGGACACTTGCGAGCAGCGCAAGATAGGCAGAAGCAATAGACAGACCTTCATCGTCGTCCCTTAGAATTTAAAGAGGGCGATCATGTCTTCTTAAGGATATCACCTACCAGAGGCATCATCCGGTTTGGAGGGCGCGGCAAATTGAGTCCAAGGTATATTGGACCATTTGATGTACTATAAAGAGTGGGAGAAGTGGCATATCGACTTGCGCTACCATCTTCACTTGAGGGAGTTTATAATGTATTCCATGTATCACAGCTCAGGCGATATGTGGCAGATAGCAGTCATATTCTTGACCACTCGGAGATCACTGTTGGACCAAGCTTGACATATCTAGAGCAACCCGTCGGAATCCTTGATCGTCGAGAGAAGGTATTGAGAAACCAGTCTATTCCCTTAGTCCGCGTGGCATGGAAATATCGCTCGCCAGGAGAATCTACTTGGGAACGCGAGGATGACATACGAGAACGTTTCCCGAACCTATTTTTAGACCAAGGTATGAATTACTTTGTTAATTTATATCTTGTACCATCCTTGACTTTCTACCATGCTTAGTTCTAATTTAGAGGATAAAATTTTTATAAGTTGGGTAGAATGTAAACACCCATTCCTGAAAACCGTATTAGTTATTATTTAACTAATTATTTAAACTATTTATTAAAGTATAATTCCTATTATACTAAAACCGTAACCCGTTAATCATCCCAGCGTAAACCTCACTTAGCGAAAACCCTACAGAACTCTTTCATGCATAAAAACCCAACCTGCCCAAATCCCTTTCTCTACGTACAAAACCAATTCCGCACGTAAAGTAAGGAATTAACATCAAACAGTTCATCTCGCGTAAAATAGTCAAATAGCAAACTCCTCACCATACCGCGTATATTTTTTCTCTGTGCGTAAATATCAAAAGCAATAGCAAACTACCCAGCATAAACCACTGCCGCAGCAGCAGTAACTAAACCACGCTTATTTACCTAGCGTAAACTCTTCTTTTCTTCCCTCTGCGTAGAATTCAACCACAAATCATTAAGAAAGAAATATCTGTATTAGAAGCAAAACTCAACTTTGCTTTGCTTTGCTTTGTTCTTTTACACGTGTAAGTTTCTCATTCCACCACTCTTTAGAAAATATCTACAGCCGCACACCTAAACCAATAAGAAGAGAACAACAGCAAGAGTTTTCTTAACTATTAAGTAAATTCCACCGCCCCCTATTCCTATATATAATTAATTACAAAGCAATAACTCCTTCCTCTGATCACAACAACAACTTTGGACGTGCACTTTACTTGGCAAGTATACCTTGCCATAATACTGTTATTTTACCTTTCATATTGGTACATGCATATTTTATTCTGCCTATATAGATGTATATTTTGTAGATTTATGACCTAATTATGAGACCACCCAGTATTAAAAAGTATCATTAGGTTCATTAACCATGACACAGTGGTTTACACGGGTGTGTGTTTCATATAGATCACGGACGGCGTGACAGGGATGGCCTCCTGTACGCATGGCCGTGCGTTAAGAATGACTGCTGATAGAAACTTTGTATGCTAGTAGACCTGGCAGTTATTTAGGGTATTAGCATGTGGTGGAGGCAACATGCATAGATCATTGGGACAGGGAGGACAACTCATAAGTGTACGGGACACCCACTTTCTTATGTAGTTATTAATCTTGTTTACCGTGCGCCCTTGGGATGGGGGGCATATGTGGCATATACTAGCCAGTTGTCACGATTGGTGAATTACGTCAGCATATGTCTAGCCTACACTTTCTCTTACACTCAAAGTTGTCCTCAAACTGCTTTCACTTAGATGGTTAGGCGACCCGATGGATGTTTATATTTCAGTACTTATTGGCATGCTTCTATGTATCTTGTTATGTCCCTCTGAGGACCTGGTCCCTTTCCAGATATGGACGATCAGGAATTTCCACAAGAGTATGGACCTGGACCGGATGCTACTTACGAGACTGAGGAGCTCCTACCAACAGAGTTTCTGTGATTATGATCACTGTTTTAGGGATTTTTGTGTCTACTTTAGTATAGTCGTTTTGTAGTGGATTTGTTTCCACCAGACTATAGACTCTATACACTTTGTTATCCAGTTATATGTCAGTTTTGCTCCCACTGAGTATTTTATGCTGTGGATGAGATATAGATGGTGTGTGACTTGTTATGACAGTATATTACCACTGATGGATTGCATATTCATTTACAGCGTACGTATGTATATGGTTTTCCATATACTGGAATTCATATACATACGGCTGGGCGTATTACGTATTCCTGGTCCTACGTATTTTGGGACTGGGGCGTGACAAGAATAATCATTTCAGAGTTGAAGGCTATACATACATGGACTAGACAGAAGCAATAAATGATAGACGGTCTACATTTGGTTGTTTACATTTGTCGGATTAGTTATATGTAGGAGCAAAAAACAGAATATATATGCTAGATCTAGTGCCGAGATAACGGAATAGGGTATTTATAAAATATTATTGATTCAAAATCTATTTGAGAATTTGGATCATAAAAATTCTCAATCAAGTAAGTTATTATGTGACAACCAAGCTTCACATGATATTGCACATAACCTAGTTCAACATGACAGAACGAAGCATGTAAAATTTGATCAGTTCTTCATCAAAGAGATGGAAAATAGAATTATTGAGGTACCGCCAATAAAAACAGAAGACCAATTAGCTGACATTCTTACAAAGGTCGTAGCCAACCACGTGTTTACAAGTTTCTTTTCCAAAAAAAAGTTTGGCATGAGTGATATCTATGCACCAACTTAAGAGGGGGGGGGGGGGGGGGGG
This sequence comes from Iris macrosiphon, assembly GCA_036927795.1. NCBI lineage: Eukaryota > Viridiplantae > Streptophyta > Magnoliopsida > Asparagales > Iridaceae > Iris > Iris macrosiphon. Next base: position 194,765,917 of record JAYESA010000005.1, read on the forward strand.
GGAAGGGGGGGGGGGGTGTTAAACGACTTAATTATAGGAAGTTCTTACTTAGGAGCAGCTTAATTATATAAGATTTTAATAAATAAGTCTTATTATAGAAAGTCTATAATTATATAAAATCTTGGAATTGATTTGTAATTGTAATCACTTATAAGAGTTATTCTAGTGCCTTGGTAAAGGCATTACAAAAAAGACTCTGGACTGGTCCAAATTTTTTTATAAGTTTTTCATTCAAAAATTTACTCAGGGCTAGCCCAAATATTTATTAGGACAGTCCTTCCAATATGTTGGACTGTCAAAATTTTGACAGTCCTAAATAAAATATGCAGTTCAATGGACTGTTAGTTCAATGGACTGTCAGTCCAACATATTGGAAGGACTGTCAAAATTTTGACAGTCCTAATAAATATTTTGGATAGCCCTAGTAAATTTTTGATTGAAGAACTTATAAAAATAAATTGGGCCAGTCCCGAAATTTTTTTTTTGTAGTGCTTTTATACACGGCCTTATTCTATGGGGACACAATTTAATTGACATACTTTAGAGCCACACTTATGTGACAAGTGATATGGCATGCCATTTCAGTAGAATTAATTAAAGGTTCAATAATTAATTTTTGGCATGTTTAATTTTGCATATATGGACGTTTTTAATTTATGGCATGTGTTACAATTTTGCATGTCCAATTATGCATGTCTAATTAATTATTTTACTTGCCAAAACTGTCCAAATTAAATACAACGGATTCTACTAAATAATGTGGATGTGCAATTCATTTTTCTATCGTGTTGTGTGCGCCATTTTCCTATCATGTTCTCGTCAACTTCATTATTAAGCTCCAACGACACAATTTTGAGTAGGTACATCACTTCTTCTTTATGCTTCATTCGGAGGGACATAAGCAATTTTAGGCTTCAAAATTTTGATAGTCCTAATAAATTTTTGGACTAACATGAGTAAGATTTTGAGCGAAAAATTTATAAAAAAAATTGGGTTAACCTCGATCAAGTTTGTTAGTGCCTTTATCAAGAACCTTAATTAATTCACCTGACATGACATGTCATATCATTTGTCACATAAATGTGGCTCTAGAGTATGTCAATAAAATTGTGTCTCCATAGAATTAGTCCACTTATAAGTGTATTATGATTTGTATCTCTATATATACTTGTCTCCAAAGTAGGGGTGAGCATTGGTTCGATTCGATTCGGTTCGGTTCAAAATCGAACCGAAAGAAAAAACGAATTCGACCGAAAATCGAATAAGCAAAACCGAAACCAAACCAAACCGAATTAAATCGATTCGGTTTTCGGTTTATTCGATTTTTCGATTTATTTACAATTTTTTTGTTAATATATATATATATATATATATATATATATATATATATATATATATATATATATATATATATTATTCGATTTTCGGTTTTGGATCGAAATCGAAACTCAAAATCGAAATCGAAACCGAATAAAAAAATTTAATATTTTTAAAATCGAAATTTAACAGATTTTTTTTTAAACCGAACCGAATATGTGATTCAGTTCGATACGATTCGATTTTCAGTCCAAAATTAAATAATGCTCGCCCCACTCCACAGAGAGAGAGATAAATACACAATTCGTCTTTTCAGTTATTCGGTTCTCATGAAACAACTTATAAATAATTTTGGAACATTTGATTACCGTTACGATTCATCACAACTAAAACAAACTAGGAAAAGGAAAGTTGACTTTTCCAGCCGAAAAAAGTCATTGATATAAATTAAACCACTGAATTGTAACGGAACTATTTTCTTTACTCATATATCAAGTAATAGTGTCTGTACATGGATAGCCTTCCATATGCTACGTTATGATGGTGGATAGCGTGAAAGTCAATGGCACTAGAATAATGTGGAGAAATTAAACGGCATGTTGACGTGACTTGCAGGGAATAA
>JAYESA010000005.1:194767955-194780455 GCA_036927795.1 Iris macrosiphon
ATATATATACATACACCAAGTGACTAAGTAGTAGTAGTGTGTAGTAATACGTGTGTAGTAGTATATTGAGTATAGATATATACTATATATATATATATATATAATATATATATATATATAATATATATATATATACTATATATATGTGTACCAATTGAATACATATACTATATACATGTATGTATATATATATATAATATATATATATATATATATATTATATATATATATATATATACTATATATATATATATATATATATATACTAACATATACTATATATGTAATATATATACTAATTTGAGAAATATACTTATAATATCTGTATAAGTGTATATACTATACCAATCATACATATTAAACACTATATATACTACATACACTACACTAATACATACCTAATCACATACACCCTCAAAATACGTATACGCGTACGTGTACGCGAGGGGAAGAACGTGAACCTGTGTATGTGTACGAGATCGACGATGACGACGGTGTCCACGATGTTGATGACGACGACGAAGGTGACGATGATGACGACGAAGATGCCGATGATGGCGACGACGAAGACGACGACGATGACGAAGATGATGGTGAAGAGTGGTGGTGCTGGTGGTGTGGGGGAGGTCGTGTTGGTGGTGTAGGGTGGTGGTGCTGGTGGTATGGGGTGGTGGTGAAGGTGTTGATGGTGATGATGTGATAGAGAACATGGCGGGGTCGTGGTCGACTGGAGGAAGAGCGGGTGGTGGTCGACTAGAGGAGGAGAAGTGGCCGGGGGGAAGCTTGACCGGAGGGGGAGGCTCGGCCGTCGTGCTGGCGGTGGTGGAAGCGTGGGGTGGAGTCGGGCTCGATGGAGGAGATGAATGGGGGAGAAGAAGAGGGTGGTCGGGACAGTGGCAGTAGCAGCCGGGGAAGGAGGCCGCCGGGCGGTTGCTCGATGGCGATGGGGTCGTGGGGGACTGCGGGTGATGCTGGAGGGAGAAGGAGGAGTGGCCGGGTGGTTGGCCGGCCCAGGTGATCGAAGAAGACGATGGTGATAACGGTGGTGGCTGAACTGATGATGGCGGGAGAGGAACTCGGCTGTCGTCGTGCTGGCGGTGCGGGCTCGCCGGGGTAGAGGAGCTCGAGGGTCATGGGAAAGAGGGAGTGGACGTGGAGGAGAGCTCGGCCGGTTCTGGTGGTGGTTGTCGGAGTAGGGCCGGCCGGGGGTGGCAGGTTGGGTTCAGTTGATGATGGAAGGAAGGAGATAAAGAAGAAGAAGAAAAAAGAAGAAGAGAAAGGGAGAAGAAAGAGGCTTCGGTTTTTGTGAGGAGGGAGGAGAGAGAGAGGGTGTGGGTTTTTCTAGGTTTGGGAATTAGGGCCTGCTATTGGGAAGGGTGTGAGGAGACATTAAATAGGGATGTATGATGTAGAGTGTGTGGTGATGATGAATCCCATTTTGAATGGGTGGCTCAGATTTAACATGAGGGAATTATTAATGCAAAGGAGGGAGTGAGGAGTAAGGTTGACTAGTCAATGGGTTAGGGTTTCTCCATTTGGTTTGAACCAATGGGGTGATGGCACTTAATGCAACATTTGCAAATAGGCCCCTTAAATTTTGGTATTTGCGCAGACACATGAAATGATAAAAAATTGGTGGGCGATTTGGTGATTGGTGTTTTGAAGGGTGAGGGGGCGTTGTGTGTTTTGCATGGGCTTAATCAATGGGGTATTTGGATTAAATTAGGATTAAAATGGGATTAGTCAAAGTTGGTATCCCCAATTTAATTAAATAAATGTAAGTGGTGTTCTAAAATTAATTAGAAGTACATGGGGCTAAAATTAAGTGGGACAGAAGTGTCATGAATGAAGAAGACTCAGAACAGAATATTACCCTAATTTGGGTTACTCAAAATGGATCGAGATTGTGTCTCCAATTTCGATTGGAACGCACAACGATACAAAGTTGGATTTTATTTAGAATTAAAATAAACGTCTGCGATAAATATTGTGCGGCTAAAATAAAGCACAAGAGAGCATAATTATGAGTTACACAAAGGTCATGAGAGGTGTAGGCTGGGTGTTAGTCTTGGACCCTTTAATTGGTCCGGCTAAACGGATTGAGTTGGTGTCTCAAAATTGATGACAACGACACAGGTGTGCGACACGGGATTAAATAATAGATTTTGGACATGGCAAGTTGTGCAATTAAATTAGAGCACAAAGGATTATGATTTTGAGTGACGGAAAAATCTAGCGCCTAAGTTGACGTGTCAAGTCTAGAATGCAACAACTTATTGGAAATTATGGGCTAATGTTGGACTCCGGATATTGCAACAACGGTAGGGTATCACAATCACGGTAATTAATTACAACCTCAATAAATTAATCCTAAAATAATACAAATTAAATTTATAACCCTACATTTCTGTTAGGGGTCTATCTGGTGGGCTTCTAGGTCTAGTTTACTAACTCAAACATTAGAGAACATTATATATATATACATATATATATATATATATATATATATATATATATATATAATATATATATATATATATATATATATATATATATATATATATATACACATCTCATGCAATTATTTAAAATAACTATACACAATATTAATAATATATAAAAAGTCAAAAATAACCCTATTTTTAGAATGTGGTAGTGATAGTCGTCCAGGCGAGAGGAGTTCAATGGAGTTCAGGCGAAGTCGTGCGGTCCTCGCGGTGATCAGGCGGGGTCAGCAGTGTCGTCGAGGAGGGACTGTTCCGGCGGGTTACGGTGGATCCGGTAGATGTTGATGGGTGTGCGGTCAAAGGAAGTCGTAAATAGTTGACAGGCAGTCGGGTAGTCTGGGCTCCGGCGTCGTAGTGAGCAGGGATGAAGGTTCTGCTGTCGGGGTAGTCGAGTTCACCGGGGCTCCGGCTGGTTGGAGGTGGACGGGATAATGGCGATGAACAGTAAAGGGGGGTGTTCGGCTAGGTTTTTAGGTTTAGGTTTAATGAAAAATAGATAGAAATATAGTTTGATGTTGGCCTAGGGAATTAGGCCGGTTGGCACTCCTTGGGATTTGGGTTTAGTTTTTCTACACGTAGATATTTTAAAGGCTAGGATGGTTTTGTTTGAAATAGATGGCTAGGATTTGATGAAGGGAAAGTATGTTGAGTGTTGAACACTCCAAAATCATGGAGAAAATTCATATGACCGGTCAATGAAAAAAATTTATGTTTCTTCATGTGTTATATCCAATGGAAAGTAGACACCTCAATGCACTTTTGTATAAAAGTCTCCAACAATTGGAAAATTGCACAAAGTGGGGTTTTTGGATTAAATGAGGGAAAACACCATATTTGGTGTGATGTAGTAGATGAAAAGGGTGTATGGTGTTTAGTATGAGTCTTGAGAGTGTAAATGGGGGTTTGGTTTGGTGTTGGGTGTAGTTTTGGGTCCTTACACTAATTTAATTAAAAATAGTGTAACTGGTGTTTTAAAATTAATTGTAAGTACATAGGGTTAAAATTTGGTGGTACACAAGTGTCATAGATGTAGAAGACTCATAATAGAATATTATCATAATTTGGGTTGCTCCAACTGGGTCGAGATTGTGTCTCCAATTTTGATTAGAACGTACAAAGATTTAAAGTTAGATTTATTTGGAAATACAATTAAATATTTGCGACGAATATTGTGCGGCTAAAATGAAGCACAATAGAGCATATTTATGAGTTACACAGGGGTCAAAATAGAAGACTGGCACGTCTAGGACAAGGGTATAAAATTTGTTGGAAGACAAAAGCTAGTGTAACACTCCCAATAACGAAGTAACGATAAGGTACAACAATCAAATAAAATCACAGCAATTAAATATAATCCCTCATATTTAATTCCCCAAAATGCTAATTAAATCCATAACCCTATAATTTGGTCAGAGGTTCTACTAGTGGGTTTCTAGGTCTAGTCCACTAACCCATACATTAAAGAACACTATATATATATATATATATATATATATATATATATATATATATATATATATATATATATATATATATATCATGCAATATATTAACACAACACTTATTATAAATGAAAAGACGAAAATACCCCTATTCTGGAATGTGGTAGTGACAAGTCTACCCTCATTAAAAAATTTCATCCTCGAAATTGAAATAAACTAGCACAAGAACAAATAATCAAACAAGGAATCATACCTCAAGTCTCGAAGAGATACGGATACTGCTCGCGCATTTCGTCCTCTCTCTCCCAGGTCGACTCGCCTGGAGAGTGATGTCTCCATACAACACGAATCAAGAGAATAGTCTGGTTACGCAATACCTTCTCTCTGCGATCCAAGATCTCTACAGGCTGTTCGGGATAACTGAGAGTCGGTCCAACCTCGATCTCCGAGTGATCTAGTACGTGACTAGGATATGCCATGTACCATCTCAGCTGCGATACATGAAAAACTTCATGTACTCCATCTAGTGCAGACAGCAAGTCCAGTCTATAGGCCACTGCACCGACCCTTGTAAGAATACCGAAAGGTCCGATTTATCGTGGACTAAGATTTTTGCCTCTACCAAAACGAATTGTGCCCCGTGTCGAAGAAATCTGTAGGAACACCAAATCGCCAACCGAGAACAAACAGTCTTAACACGTAATCTAAAACAAAATAATCATAAACCAAAAATAACAAAACCTATACCTGAAACTCTAGGGGTCTACGGTGGCTATCAGCCCAATGCCGCTGGCTGTCCTGCGCCACTTGTAGTTTGTCTCTGATGAGTTTTACCTTTTCTGCTGCCTCCATGACCATTTTTGGTCCTAAAAAAGCTCTCTCTCCGACATCATCCCAAGATAACGGTGTACGACACCTTCATCCATATAAAGCCTCGAATGGTGACATCTCAATGCTGGCCTGGTAGCTGTTATTGTAAGCAAACTCTACTAGGTTTAGATGATCCTCCCAAGAACCTACGAGATCCAAAACGCAACTGTGTAGCATATCTTCTAGAGTCTGAATAGTTCGTTCAGACTGTCCGTCTGTCTGGGGGTGATATACGGTACTGAACTTGAGCTGAGTGCCCAAGCTAGCCAGCAGACTCATCCAGAAGTGGAAAGTGAAACGACTATCCCGATCTGAGATGATACTCACAGGAATTCCATATAATCTGACAATCTGCAGCACATACATCTCTGCTAGCCCCTCGGTTGATGTACCTACTTTGAATGGTAAGAGGTGGGCTGATTTGGTCAACCTATCTACGATGACCCAAATCGCGTCCTTTCCTCCTGGAGAACGTGGAAGCCCTGAAACAAAGTCCATAGTCACGTCCTCCCACTTCCACTCTGGAATGGGTAAAGGTTGAATCAATCCTCCTGGCCTTTATCGATATGCCTTTACCTGTTGGCACATTAAATACTGGGATACAAAGTGTGCAACCTCGCGCTTCATACCATACCACCATACGTGCTCCCTCAGATCTCGATACATCTTGTTGGCACCAGGATGCATCGAGTACTGAGAGCGATGTGCCTCCTGCAAAACCTCTTCGTGTAGATCTCCACTCGGCACACACATTCTCGTGCCATGCCGTAAGGATCCATCATTCGCAATAGTAAAATCGTTTGTCAGTCCTGTCCGAACTTGTGCCCTGATACTCCTCAGAGTCTCATCATCATACTGTGCAGCTTTATTTCTGTCCACCAGCTCTGATTGTATCTGCAATCCCCACATCTGAATCTCAACACCTGGAACTAGCACTTCAATTCCCAAGCTCTCAATATCGGCCAATAAGTGTCTATCTGTTGTAAACCCCCCAGATTTTGCAAAATTGGGATTTTTCACAATTTTCTGGAATTTTCTGGGACTTTTCTGTAATTAAAACCAGGGTTCTTAATTATTGAATGATTTTTTTAATTGTTAATAAATGATATTAAAATATTATGAAAATAATATTTTTGGGTGTAAAATGGAAAATTTGACTTAGGGTAATTTTTCTGGATTTTTCTGGGCCTCAGACCTATTTTTAAATACCTAAAAACTAATTTTCTAATTAATTAATTATTTAACTAATTATTTATCTATTATTATTAATTAATTATTTTATTTTATTTTTTCATTTTTCTGGCCCGCGGCCCGTTGGGCCGCGGCCTGGCCCGTAGCCCCAGCCCACCGTTCCTATCGGGTCGGGTCGGGTCAGCCAACCCGACCCGCCCGCAACACCCCGACCCGTTCTCCCTCAGCCCCCACGACCCGGCCGCCCGAAATCACCGCCGCCCCGGCCGGCCACGCGGCGCCCCGCTGCGCCACGACCCGCCACGCGCCCCCGCGAGCCCCGCGAGCTCCGCCACGTCGCCGCTTCATCCGGCCACCCCCCGCCCGCGTCCCCGCCTATAAAAACCCCCTCCGGCCTCCTCTCCGCCACAGCCACCTCGCCACCACCGCTCCGCCACCCTAGTCCGTCGTCCCCCGCCGCGCCCCCGACGCAGACCGCCCCTCTCCTCCGCTCCTCCTCCGGCGCAGCCGCCCGCAGCGACTCCAGCAACCGCAGCAGCAGCTCGAGCAGCCGCAGCCGCCGCTGCCGGCCGCCCCAAGCCGCCGCCGCCCCGTGACCGACGCGCCTCGCTCCGGCGAACAGCCCCCCGCCCTCGCCGACGTCCCTCCAGCCGCCCTCCGCCGTGTGCCGCCGTTTCCCGACGAAACCCTAACCCTAAATCTTTGTTCTGTGTCGGACACAGGACACAGTGTCCGACACGACTCGGACACGATTTTGACCCTGTTTTCGGGTCCCCTTCAGGTACGTGTAACTTTTGCCTCGTAGCTCCGTTTTCAATTCCGCAAATTGCGTTGTGAAGCCTGTATGACCCTCTCGGTGTCCGGACAAACTGTTCGTGGCACCGCGTCCTGTGGTGATCGCACACCGCGATCCAAAAACAGGAAAAACCAGACCCTGTTTCACCCCGGAACCGAGTACGTCCCGCCAAGCGGGACGACTTGGTCGCGTGCGGTCTTCACAGATACGTGCGCCTCGTCGATACGGACGTGTGGGAGTTCGCGGAAGCTGATTCGGGTGTGCGTGCACACCGGAATCAACGCGTATCCGCGGACATCGCCCCGTATCCGCCTTTTCTGCAATTCACCCTAATTTCGTGCACACACGTCAGATCGAGACGAAACTTGCGCCATCGTACTCGTAGCAATACGCTGGTCCTGTGGGTCAAGTTTGGTTCGATTCTGAGAACGTTGACGAAATCGCGTGTCGTGGGCCCCACAGGCCCCGCTCGACGGGCGATTTTGTGAACGGCTCATCGGAATTCAATTCTGAAGGTTCCGTTGGGTTCGTATCAGCGTTCCTGACCTGTTGACACTAAGTTTGGTGAATTTGGAGACCTTTGACCCTGACGCGTTTTTCGGTGCAAAGCGGGCCCAACGGCGGACCCCGTTTTGACCCGAAACTGCCGTTTTTTGCCCTTGTCTCCAAATTGGACCCAAGGACAGGCGTTTCTAGCTATTTGACATCTTCTGAGCGTGATGGTAATGTTTATTTCAGCTTTTGGACTCATCTCTGGATATTTTCCCCGAAGACCTATTAATCGGATCCAAACAACAGGCAAGTACCTGCACCTCAAGTTAATCTTTATATTATGATAATTAATTCCCTGCTCTACTAGTACCCTTGCTGATTACACGTAATGTCAGAATAATGTATCTCATGTCTTGAATATTGGTAGTTCATGTCTTGTTTTTTGTGTCGGGAGGGAGAATACTGAAAGGCATGTAGTTTACCCTGACCCGTGTCGTGAATAATAGCTGTTGGTACACGACTGTCCATCAGCCGGATCTCGATTTTTCGTGAATAATAGCCGTCCATGGCGGCCGGTTTAACTTTATAGACCCCTGCATGCCAACTAGGTATTCTAAATACACAAGTTCACACACATAGCTTCTTGTCTAGTTATGGCTCTTGTTGACTGTTATAGTTTTCATTTCCTGTCACATTTATTCCTGCTTTCTCATATTCCTGTGTGTAGCATTAACTCTAAGATATTGATGCTTCTTTTATGCAATTTTCTCAATATGATGCTCAATCTAATTGTCATAAATATTTAGTTTAATCTTGATGTGCATTGTGTACTCTGCTCCTTTCCTGACTGGATCCGTTGATTTAGGCGATGATGAGAACCTTGCCCCCACCTATTATGATCCCTATGAGTTAGCAGGTAACACACATGAGGAGCCAGTTTCCCCCAGGAGGCTACTTCTGTGGATCAGTTAGCTGTAGCTGCTTATTCTTTCCTTTTCAGCATATACTCGGGTTTGTCCCCGATTTATCTTCTGGCTTGTATTAACTGTGGATTTGATTATCACAGATTAAATATTATAAAATTCAAGCATTCTTATTCCTGTGATTATCCTTGCCTGTTTATTATTTGTGGATGAGATAGATAGTTATTAATCCCAGAAAGTGACCTAGACAGCGTACTACCGCCGACACTGCGGCGTAGGCTGGACGTGCCCACGCACTCGTGCCCGAATACCCGGGTGCGGGTCGTGACATCTGTTGTCAAGTACATAGCCATCGGATACCTGCTCAAAGCATCGGCGACTACGTTGGCCTTTCCTGGGTGGTACTGTAATGAGAAGTCAAAGTCTTTTATCAACTCCAATCACCTTTTCTACCTTATGTTCAACTCATTTTGTGTAAACATGTACTTTAAGCTCTTATGGTCCGTGAAGATTTCCATATGCTCTCCGTACATATAGTATTTCTACAGCTTTAGAGCGAAGATAACTGCTGCCAACTCTAAATCGTAGGTGGGGTAGTTCTTTTCATGAGGGCGTAATTGTCTTGAAGCATAGGCAATTATTTTTCCATGCTGCTGAAGAACGCAACCCAAACCCTTTTCTGAAGCATTACTGTAGATAGTGAAACCACCTATCCCAGATGGCAACGTTAAAACTGGAGTTGTCATCAATCTCTTCTTAAGCTCATTAAATGCGGCCTGATATTCCTCTGTCCAGACAAAATCTACATCTTGCTTGGTCAGCTTAGTCATTGGTTCTGCAATCTTGGAGAAGTCTTGTACAAACCTTCTGTAGTATCCTGCTAGTCCAAGAAAACTCCTGATCTCAACTACCGAACTGGGGGTAGCCCATGACTCCACTGCCTCTATCTTCTTTGGGTTAACTGAAATTTTGTTACCCGTCACCATATGTCCAAGAAATTCAACCTTGTCAAGGAAGAACTCGCACTTGGAGTGCTTCCCGTACAACTCCTCTTTCCTGAGAGTCTCCAAGACTATCCTCAGGTGCTCTTCGTGATCTTCTGGGGTCTTCGAATACACAAAAATGTCGTCGATGAAAACCACTACGAACTTGTCAAGGTATTGGTGGAACACCTTGTTCATCAAGTTCATGAATATTGCTGGTGCATTGGTTAAACCAAACGGCATTACCGTGAATTCAAACTTGCCATATCTGGTCCGAAAGGCTATCTTCGGTATGTCTTCCTTCTTCACCTTTACCTAGTGATAGCCTGACCTCAAGTCTATCTTTGAAAACACCTTCGCTCTGCTCAATTGATCGAAGATCATCTATCCTCGGTAGCGGGTATTTATTCTTGATAGTGAGGTTGTTTAGAGCTCTATAATCGATACACATACGTACCGTGCCGTCCTTCTTCGGTACGAACAATACCGGAGCTCCCCATGGTGATGAACTGGATCTGATGAAACATTTGTCCTGCAGCTCCTCAACTTGCTTCTTCAGTTCTACCAGCTCGCGGTTGTTGACTCTATAGACGTATTGTGAAATGGTCTCCGCTCCTGGTACCAAGTCTATTGAGAATTCAATATCTCTGTCTGGCGGTAAGCCTGGCAACTCCTCTGGAAATACATCCAGGAACTCCACTATCAGAGGATATGGCAACTCTTCTTCTTCTTTCCTGGCTCCACAAAAAGTGCCTCGGCTCTGCTCCGCTGCTCCTCTGGCGACCTCAAACTCTGGCTCTCCTGGTGGTCGAAATATTACTCTGCCTCCGTAGCAATCTATAGTAGCATGGTGCCTACTCAACCAGTCCATTCCGAGTACAATATCGTATCCGGGAAGTGGCATGACGAGTAAGATCGCGCTCAACTCTTGGCCTTCCAATAATACTCTCCGGTCCTTGCAATAATCACGGACTAGGATAATGTCTCCTCCACTCATGATCTTGCAAGTCCTATCTAATGGTATCATCTCTAAACAATGCTTAAGAGCATAAGATACATATACGAAACTATGGGAAGCGCCAGAATCAAATAATGCAAGTGCTGGAATAGAATCGAGAGAAACTGAACCTAAAATCACATCTCTAGCTGGCTCGGCCTCCTCAATCGTCATGGCGTATGCGCGTGCATGTGGTGCTCCTCTCTGCTGCTGCTGGTGCTGAACAAACCTCTGCTGCTGTGGTGGAAGTGGAGGTCCCCTCTGCTGGCCTCCTGGTCCAGTAGGTACTCTGGCTGGTCCTCTCTGAGCGGTTGCTCCACCCTGACGAGTCTGAATATATGTACAGTCCCTCAGCTGATGTGCTGACGATCCACAGGACAAGCATGTACCCAACCTCTTCCTGCAATTTTCTCTAGTATGTCCTATCTTCTCACCATACGCACACTGGGCAGCGGGCTAAGTCTGCCTCTGTGGCTACTGCTGCTGGGTGTGTCCTTGAACTGGTGCCTGGTGCTGCTGATGTTGCTGCTGGTACGGCCTCTATTATTGTTAAAAGTATGGGCGCTTGGCCGGTCCTGTGTTATCACTTGTTCCTCCAAAAGTGTTGCGTCCTCTCTTGGGCCTGAGGTCCAAGTCATCCTCAACAATCTGGACATCCATCAAAATACCTATAAGAATATAAACGTGTTAGTATGAGGATAAGAATATAAGAATTACGAGCCTGCTTTAGAAAATTGTTAAAATGCCTAAATACTATTTTCTAAAGCAGGCTCGTAGTAGTACAACTAATTTGTCGCACTACCACGATATCGCACAACTTGCGAACCTTGGACCTGCATGGGCCACCAATAAAAACGTGTCACGACCCGCACCCGGAATTTGGGCATGAGTCGTGGGTACGTCCAGCCTATGCCGCATCATCGGCGGTAGAATACTGTCTAGGTCTCTATAATACTACCATAACTCATAACCTGTCAATGATATCAACTCCATAAGGAGGACAATAAAATAAACATCTCTCAACAGCTCATGATGTATACTCAATCACAATAACTATAAGAATATAAATGGCACGATAAAAGATAAGAAGTAATGACATAAGTCAACCACAATGTCTCAAATAGAGATAAACTACAGTCTCGCTGTCCAACATAAATAGTCTCCACAAGTCTCAAATTAAATTCAACATAAGTCTCGACAAAAACTCAAATGCATAAAATAAATACTGTCTAAATAGCTGCAGTTAGTGTCTCCTCTAAAGGAATGGACTCATCTAAGCTCTCTGGTGTGTAGTCTCCATATATACCTGGTCCATAGTGTGTAGGACAGAAGTCCTCGAGATCCTCTGGAAAAAATATCCAGTCAGGATTGGAGCGAAGTACAAGCACTAACAGCAGTTCTATGTATATTGACAAAAACTATAATACAGTGTAGAGAAATACAATATGGATATAAATACTGGCAAAAAGAAATATTGGAGATAATAAAATACTAGAAATAGAAATACTGAAGAACATATCATCATCAATAGTATAACTAGCAATGAACAAAAATACAAGTGCATGCTAGAATAATGAACTGGAATATAAGTGAATGCTAGAACAATAAACTAGAAGTACATATATAGAATATCTAGCTAAGTGTGTGAAACATCAGTCTATCATGTGATCGGCTTGGGACTGATCAGGCTTGTTATATATGATTAGCTATGATTCATGTAAGGTCAGGCTAACCATCCAGTTAGTTATAATGCGAGCAATAGTCAGGCTAATCATACATAACAGGCTATGAGGCATGTAATAGTCAGGCTACACCCGACGTGAGGTATGGGGTAAGCTATGATTTATGTAGAGTTGGGTATGATCACATAATCTACTAATATCTTCCCGTCCCCAGCTAGCATGATGGATTCCAATCATGACTCCTCGTGACAGGTCTCGATGATGCTAACCCGTGTATACATAGTATCAGAATCATGTACATAGAGATTATCAACATAATGAAAACTGTCAGAGAATGTACTCGTCTGTGGTCCTCTGCTAGCAATACCAATATCCTGTTTCCGAGGTCTTGTCTGAATAATCCAACAGTCCTATAGACATCATTTAATAATAATACAGCATCAGTCATTACACTAACACACAATCATAAATACACTGATCTCAAAGACTATGCTAGGAGTGACACTGGTCAACTAACAGGATCAAGTGTGCGTCTAACTACACGGGTGTCACATCTTCAAATGCTGTGCAAAATCAGACAGTCGACTCACTAACACGTCTAAGCCAGTACGTTGGTG